>CAJRST010013335.1:766048-877266 GCA_907169785.1 Menidia menidia | reverse complement strand
TGGATGGATGGATGGATGGATGGATGGATGGATGGATGGATGGATGGGTGGGTGTTAATGAACCCCTTCTAAAAGTACTTCTCTTTCTCCACAGGCACTTGTAGGGTTAAAGTGAACCATGTGTAAAGAGCACCTTATTTTTGACATAAGTCTATTTTGCTGTTTATTCTGTTGTTCTTATGGCTCCAACATAACTGCATGAACGTAAATATAAATTAAAAGGTTGCTATGAATATAATGACACGAGTATGCTCAGTTACCATCTTTTTTATACAATCTTTGATGTCTGACTCTATTGCTCACAAAAATTATGGGATGAGGTCAGAATATCTCCTTCTTATTATATATACCCCAGCATGCTAACTGCCTTTCATATGTTTTACCATTTACTCTTAGGCTCCACAGAAGGTGCTGAATTAAGAGGAATATTAGCAAAGCATCTCTTTCTTAAAGCAAAAGAGAGAGAGGGAGAGATGCAGCCTTTAGTTAAATATTGAACGTTAAATACACCCCATCTGTTGTTTTGCTACTTACTGACAGGAGCAGATTTTGAAGGAAAACAAATGAAATATGTTGAGAGGGAAAGAAATATATATGAGTAAGAACAACTTAGAAATATGTTTGAAGGGATTATGATTATTTTTCAAATTATCTGACGTTCCAATTCACCAAAAAGACCTCTGAATTATTTTAAGTCAGTGAAACTAAATTAAAGAAATGCTTTTCATAAGGAAATATTGAAGACAATTTAAAACAAATCAAGATGCACGTAAACTGAATTGTAGTTCCTGTTTCCAGTTTGCTTTCTTTACCACATTCCTATTAGTAAATTATCCAATGGAAATGTTGCGGAACGGCTGGCTAATGCTTAAAGATTGAAGGCTTGCCCCTCTGAATCACAGCCCCGTTTGTGACATCACTGACTCAGCAGGTGTTTGGCTGCTGGCAGCTGATGAAAAATATCTATGTGGCATCAGTTCATGATCCTTCTTTTTTCTTCTCTTTCCGGCACAAGACTCGCGTACGTTTCTTGATTTTGGCCGAGGGTTACTCGTCCTCTCATGATTTTCTCATAAAAAGACATCTTACTCTGTGGTTTCAGGAATACTGGGTCCATTCCATTTCACTGTACACTTAATGGCTTCCTGATTGTTTGATCACCAAAAAAAAAGCAATTGTTTTTCTTTTCCTCTGTGAAGCCTGGGAAGCTTGCCCTGTCTCACTGCAAATCCACTCCTCCAGAAGACGAGTGAAATATACGTCCTGCAGGAATACCGCACTGTAATTACATTCCCCCATTAGCATACGGAGGCTGGGAGTCGCAGTGCGTTCAGCCCCCAGCAGCACTTTGCCATATGGTCCGTCTATGCATCTCAGCCGATATTTGGCAAGACTCTTACAAAAGGTCAAATATCCAGTCAGAGGACTGTGCCAGAATTGCATCTATGCTAATTGCTCTCTCTTTCTCTCTTTCCTCATCCATCTCCTCTGCTCCTCTGCTTCTCTGCTCCTCTCCCCCCTCTGTCCTCCCTCTCCGTCTCCGCCACTGAAGTAAATAATCTGCTTTAGGATGTTTCTGAGATGGAGATGGATTTGGTCTTTCTTCGCTGCCCCTCAGCCTAATCTCCCCCCTGCGACCGTCCCGCCTCTCCCAGGCACCGCTCTTAAGCACACCATCATACCCCCACGTCCCCATAGCACCCGTTCCCCTCCACCCACCATCCATATTTGCCCACTCAGCAGAAAACCCCAAAATTCCTCATTACTCACAAACATCCGCAATACACTTAACGTGATTTGCTTGAATGGATGACTGGTGCAAGGCTGAACCTTGGCGGCTGTATGTTAGCGCTCAACTGTTATCAGCGCAGTGGTGGACTTGGGTTCTTTGGATTTGTTTGCGTGTAAAAGTTAGATCCACCCTATTATTATATATTATATTGTTTTTGCCCTCCTTTGTTCACACATTGGAGTAGGCGAGCACAATGGATAATTAGATAAACAGTCAACTGGTATTGATGGTGAAACATTGCTTGTAAATGTCTGCTTGAATTGACACTTCATTGCTAATCTGGCACAATCTAGAACACAGTTCAGACCGGCAAGAGCTGGACTGCTTTGTCCCAACTCTAACTTAATTATGTTTTAAAGCACATTTATTGTGACCTAAGGAACTTATATAACAATGAAAGAAGTGCTGCCACATCAATTGAAAATAATGATTCAGTAATAACCAGTTTAAGAACACAATAGAAGTGGCAGGAGAAGGTAGAAGAAGGAGGTTTAGAGACAATCTGTAATTGTAATTTGAATGAAAATGTTTAAAAAAATCAAAACCAAGTTACACTTATGGATAGAGAGAAGAAAATCGCATAAACTCAAGTACCTCAAAGCTTGACATCATCTATGTAACTCGAGTCTAAATCACTTAGGATATTATTTAATGAGTTTTAAAAACACAGTGCCAATATTTCATATCATCAAACAGTCCCTGGTCAGAGCTACAGCTAGAGAAATGTCTAAAACTGCATTAAAAACCTAGTGTAGCAACATAAAACAGACCATTAATGCCTTTCTTGGTGTGTATGACAATATAGGCTTTGTAATGAAAATGCATAGAACTAGAGTTTAACTATTTTATTTCTATCTTAGACAAAAATGTGCATGAAGCGCCTTTTTTCGGGCTTTCAGTGATTCTTCACTCACACAGAAGAGTGTTATAATGACTGCTTTATCTAAATGTGATGATGTCCGGTTATGCAGTAATATGTCAATTTCTAAAATCTCTACCTGTGTTGTGCATATAAACTAAATAGTTTGAATTTTTCACAATTTGATCGTTGTTCCAAACCATGGTTATGCCCATAACATGTGTTAATACAACTATATATTTTTTTATACATAATTTGTGCCGCAGCATCTACAGTTAGGTGCTGTGCGGCTTTGAGCTCAGCACTACTGTAGAAGCTTGGATGAGTCTGTGCATGATTGCGGCCTTGAAAAAGTGTCTTTCTAAATGACATTGGGTGGCAAGAATTCTGGTTACAGGCTTTAAGATGAGATTCCAGCCCCCACCCACTAACACGGATTGCTCTGCAGGTGATGGATGGCCATACTGTCCACATTTGAGCAGGGCAACGCCCCAATATTTCTGAGGAATAAAGTGACAGGCAATGTACACGATATCAGTTGGGACAGACTGCACCCTGAGGCCCTCACCACCATCATGTCCATCACCGCTGGAGACCAGCCTTCAATGTTTGACAGCCTATCCAAGTCCGTCCCAGTGATTCTGATTAAACAAAGTATTTCCTATGCCTTCCATTGTGATGAGCATTTGGACAAACACTGACTTTCTCTCATTGGCCTTCTATCCCACCTCATTTTGGCCCCTGTCCTCCCTGAAATTCCTCATCTTCCGTAATCCTCTCTTATGAATTAATTATTTATTTGAACATGTTTGCTTCAGCGCATCTTTTCCGAGGAATTCTCTATAATCTGTGACTTTTCATGAAAAAAAATAATTTAATCTCCGTATGTGCAGATTCTTGGCAGTTCTTAGAGAGAGAGAGTGAAAAAATAGAGGAGAGAGCTTGGGAGTTTATGGCTCATGGGAAAGAAATCCTCCGTAATTGAGGTGAAGTTAAAAGTTTGATGATGTTGTGCATGCCTCTGTGTGAGCCTGGTGGTTCTGGTGGGAGGAGGAGGAGGAGGAGGAGGAGGAGAGGAAGCAAAGGGCCTCTGTGACAAGGCTGGCTGGAGCAGAGAGCTCAGGGTTAGTGCCAGACATGTCTCAAGAGAAACCGGGGCACATTTGCAATCACCCTGAGTTCAAAAGGGTAATTTATTCACAGTCTGTGGTTAAAGTGGGGCTGCTTAGAATGCCAGAGGGAGAAGAGCAGCAGAGACACATCATTTTCATTTTTTTTTCTCCTCCCGCTACTTTTTTTTTTCCTCTCCTTTTCTCTTTCCCCGCTCGTCCTCCTCATCTCCTGTTGTTGTTTCTGTGAGCTCCGTGTGGCGTCTTTTAACGCGCGGCGGCGAGCATATTTCACTTTTACACTCATCCGCATTGACGTCTGGGCGCTGATTGAATTTTGAGGCGCTGCGGCGTCTGCCATTATCATCCTCATCGTCTTGAGTGGTTTATCTCTGGGCCCAGCTCCGTGTGACGCCGAGGCTGGGGGGAATTGAAGGGGCACGGCAAAGAATTAGCTGGCGGCTGAGGCCTTTTTTTTTTGTGCTTCTTCATAATTTGCATGAAAAAAGGTTGGACTTAACCTGGAAATTTGAGATTGCGGTTGGAAAGGCGCAAGTTGACCATGCCTGCATTTAGTGTTCTAGCTTTGATTATGACTCACCCGCTCGCTCGTGTTGACGCCGTCTTTCTATCACCTCTTCTCAATCAGCTGGCAACGGGGGGCTTCGGCAGGGAACGCGACTGCCAGGTTCAGTTAGAATCACGGGGCGTCTTGGCAGCCCTGAGACCTCACACTGCTTCACCAGAATCAGCGGAGAATTTTTCCCCTCGCGCGTCAGTCTTACTGTGCCGTTATCACTGAAAAATACAGGCAGACACTAAGAATATACCATGCCCACTGTGGCGGGGCGTTGGGGTTAATTTGAGGTCTAGCAGAATTCTTCCTCCTCCTTCAGTCGGCTCGGCCGAAAATGGTCTTTTCCTCTGCACGTCGTAGCCATGTATGGTTTTTATGTATGCCCTGCTACAGTGTTAACGTGAGGCTAAGCCGCCGCCACATAGTCTTGATCTGAGGTAAAACCTTGGCATTGCTCCCCTGTCCCTGGTGTAATACTGTCAGCTCTGGCCCTCTCCCTATACCCTTTCTGCTTCTCCCTCTTTTTCCCTTTGTTTCCCTGCTCTTGTGTCTCTCCTCCTGCCAGCCGATGGACTGATTCTGAAGGCGCATGCAGGTGGGGGAGTAAAAAAAGACAGAGCTGGTGCTAATTGAGCCTTCTTTGTGCCCGGTCACTGCTGTGTGCCGAGGTAAGAGGGCCCAGGAGTGAATCCAAGCAGCACTTAAGAGCCCCACTGGATCGATAACGTGGGAACTTAACAAAACAGAGACATGCCGAGTGCACCGATCAGGGTCATTATTGTCTCTGGTGAGCCGTACTTCCACCAGGGACTGATCAATGCGAGAATATGGATCAAGATAAACATTCTCAACTCCACTTTTTCTCCTATTTGCCCCAGCTCTCAGAGCGTCATAATGCGGGCAGAGAAATTAGCTTAAGACTGAATGCTTACAAGAAAACCACGACGAGAACTACATAGTGAGAACGTATGCATGCATGTTTATGAGTTTTTCATCTTAATGACTGGTGGACATAAATGGTCGACTAAACAGCATCACACAGTACTGAAACAACAGATTCTCTTTGATACGAGGTATTTTCCGTCAGCAGCTATGGTATTACACAACAAGAGTCCATACTGATTAAAATGACGATAGAGTAACATTAGAAAACAATTTTAGGAATAAATTCTTAATTTTCACCTTCAGAAAAGAATGTCAAACGTATAATATGGACACCCAAAACACACATTAAATGCACACATTAAAACAAGTTACCTTATTGCACAGCTCAGATATCTTCTTATCTTTTCTTTCATTTAAATTCTGTCAAATACAGGCAAAAAGTTGAGGAATATATATATTCATCATGACCAAAACTGTAAAGAAAAAGATCATGAAGATACAGTGACATAACAATCAGCTCATTGCTATTAGGCTCAAAAAGAAAGAAAAACAGACAACATTAGATGTGTGAGAACATCTTGACATTTTAAAACATGATAATGTTTCATTTCATCCATGGTTTTAAATTGGTGATGATGGTATCCTGCTGCTCTGGACTCCTCCATTACTCACTTGGAAGGATAATGGTAATTGCTTAATGCGGTGTGAAAATATGGTGAATGGCTCTTAGAGACACAGAAAGAATGTATGCATCTCAAAATAGGTATGAGAATGACCCCAAGCTTATGTATTTACAGCTAACAGTTTAAAGTTATATTCTGGAAGAATGTCTTAAATTCATCATGATGCACTGCACTTACATGGAAAACATCTTGGACTGTTAGATTTGGTGTATTTTGTTTGAGTTTGTGAGGCACATGTAGCTGAAAAGCATCAGTTGAAATGTTTGCAGACTATTCTGTTTATTCATGTTACATTGATTTAAATACTTTGTGTGTTTGCTTTATCAGTATAGATAAATATTTTCTGGTTGCATGCAAAACCATTCTCTTTAAGACTACTTAAGGTGCTTGTTGAAACGTATCTGACACAGTACCAGAACCAATAAATGTAATGAGGTGTTTACGTTACCAAACATACAGATGCTATCTTAACACGCTGCCAGTAATCCTAAACTTAATCCTAACCTTCAAGATACAGTAAACTTACAAATGTATCATTTATCACCTGTGAATATGATAAGATATCATCTGTAAAACTTCTAGTTTTAAACTTTTGTAAACAATTCAAAACAAAATTAATAATAATAACAGAATTTCTAGCCTAATTAATGAAAAAAGGCTAAGTACTTAACATGTATGTCCAAATATGCAAGTGTGTCATAGAAGATATCAAATAAACATAATTTGGAACATTTTTTAAAGATTTATATCATATAAACATGTGTGATCAATAAATTGCGTAAGTGAGTCTTTTTGAATCCAAAGCGTTCATCAGCATGACTTTAAAGATCCACGACTGACGGCTGGTATTAAAATGTCAATTTTCCCTTCATTCGGCCTAAAGTGATTTCAGTATTGAAAATGCGCAATTTCCTCTCTGTCTGCTGCCACAGAAAAGGAAACAAAATGCTAATCGTTCAAGGGGTTGACTCCTGTATTTCATGTTCGCTGCCTTCCAAATGAGTTTCGGATCGTAGAAGCTGTCATTGGCATGGAGGTTTTTGGAGGAAAAGGAGGAGGAGCAGCTGCTGTAGCGGGCTCAAATTGAAGTGATGCACTGTTCCCCCTCACTGCAGCTCAAGCTCGCAGTAATTAAATGCCTCATTGTTGCTTCTTGGGAATTTGTATTGAATATTTCATCCGGTTTAATGATTATTTGGGTGTGGGTGCGACATGGATGTAATCACCTTGGCTGGCTCTTTAATGAAATATCTGGCGGTAGTTTTCAACAGCTTTCAGTACCCTTTCAGGGTTTCATTTTTCATAATTTCATACAATTCATAACAACAATTAGTGGCAACTAGCTTTTTTTAAATGACTGACTTATATGTGAAGCAACATATATGTAACTTTACACTGTCATGACTTTAAAACTTGAAAAGTAAAATTTGTTCTTCATTTTTGTCTCCACAGAGGACGCCGGTCAACAATGGCGAGGCTTTTCGGTGGTTCTTTTAGAAGGGCAAGCCATAATGGCTTCATCCAGCAGTAAAAGGGCAGGTGGGACTGTTGACTCTCTACCAAGAGCACTTCATGGGCTTACAGAACCAAACACGCCCAACATATTTGGAGAGGAAGGGTGAAGAAACCGTGGACATACAAAAATATAAAGAAAAACATAACGGTGTTGTTTTAACTCTGTAATTTACTTTTCTGTGTAATTATTGTACCTTTTGACGGTATCATTATGTATATTTTTGGTGTCTATGAATGTGTTTTCAGTGTTGTGGCTGTAGGTTTGCAGCCATTCCTATGTAAAGGACTCAAACAGACAATCATACGATCACACTGAATCCGTCAAACAAAGGAGGCCACAAGGATTGATGATTTCGCAAACACAACACATCACTTCTGAAGCAATAATCTATTCTGTTGATTATTCTTCAACCTGTTATTTTGTTTCAATTCAGTTTTTTTTCCTCAAACTGAGTCATATTCTAGTTCCGACGCTTAGTTCTCTCTTAAAGCTGCGGGCTGATGTGAAGACCGCTGCTGGCAGTGTGATGTGTCTCGTTGAAGGATGGCAGCACTGTGACACAGTTGTTGATGCGTCTCCTCATTTGACTGGACTCACTACAGAACAGGGCACATTGTCTTGTGTGGTGAGCCGCACTTCTTTAAACTTTAATTGGCCTTGATTTGACTGTGTCAGCAGCAGATGTTCGTGTGCTGCCTGGAGGTCACAGACTCACAGATGATCCAAGTACATGTTTTTTGACAAAAATTTCATTTATCACTGTACTTTTTATCCCGTACTATATTTTCTCGCTGTTTGGATCACCCAAGATTGTCAAATAAGCAGCAAGAAATCACACGGAAAAATTGTATGCGATAATGATAAAATCATTTAGTGTTGAAGACATATTTGACAAGTCGGATGTTGATCTGAGGCTAAGTCATAGTCTGGACTTCTTTTTAACAGAGGAAACAGCAGTTTTCTTTAATAAGCAACATTAATACATTCCAAAAACAAAATTATTCAATAAGTTACTCATTGTCTTAAACCCTATTGTTGCATGTGTAATTGTGTTTTGGTTTTAAAGATTACTAAGAATTTGTATATTGTTGTTGTGATGCTTTTATGTGTTGAAATAAAACAAAAATGTCTTCAGAAAAGCAAACCCTGGACAGTAATTATTTTACATGAAACGAACAAACAAAAAAATTAAACGACATCAATCAATACAGCAAATTGAAATCAGCTATCAAAGATGATCACTTCCTACTTTAAAAGTCTTTTTTTCCTGCTGGAAATAACAGAAATAAGGAAGAGACGGCAGATATATAACAGCGTCGGTTGCCTCCCCAGTCACGTATTCCCTCGAATACTAAAATGTTGCATGAAGCAGAGTGGTTCCCAGAGGCAGCAGACTTTAAAGGACTTGTGAAATCCCGTGTGGTTTGTCATGCTGGAATGCACTTGGGGGGGGGGATGATGAAGGGGTGTGGGGCAGCAAAAGGGAGGAGGATGGTAGGGTGAGGTGGGTGAAGCAAGACAGCCTCCTGAGATAACGTGGCGACTGAGTGATTGCCGGGTGTCTGGGTTTAAGAGGAAGAGGGGTGGGCATAATATCGCTGAGGGGGGAGACATTAGTGGGAGGGAAAGAGAGGACAGAGCGACATTTGGACGATGGCTGAGGCGGGGAGGGGTGACGGTGCGGAGGAGAGCTAGCAGAGGGGGGAGGAAATCATCCGGGACCGACTTCTCCCCTCAATGAGCACGCTTGCCATCAGCCAAATTGAGCTGCTGACTGGTTAGGGCCAGCAGAGAAGATGACTTGAAATGCTCTGCAGAGGCAGCTTTGGCAGCGGTGTGCGATCTGAGGCGCCCCAATCCCCTACCGGTCATCAGAGGTTGATCACATACATCGGTCGTGCCCGTTCTGGACTAATTCCCTGGCCGCCGAGATTAAATTACATCACAGACAGTGCCTCTCTAATCCTTCCACCAACTCCCACTCCATGCTGGGAAAGTGGGGTTCTCAACACCTCAGGCCCAAGCAGTTCAGCTTCCTGCTTTAACCGAAAAAGACAGAGATTCAAATGGGAGCTGGAGCCTATTAGCAAGCAGGCAGACTGAGATCTCATGACACGCTTTCAGTTCTCAAAGCTGCCTTTCAAATGTGTTATTGGACTGTGAGTGCATACAAACTTCACTTAGAGATCATAATTATGTGATGATATTACATCGTAAAAAAGAACTGTAGAATAGTAGAAATCTGACCTCTACACAATTCTAAGAACTCAGAAAGTGAATGTCTCAGGTGTTCAAAAACAGCAAAGTAAAAGGGGTTCACCGAGTACAAATTTTTCACTCTACACAATCCAGACAGCTGTTTTTACAATTCTGAAACAAAAAGACATATTTGAGCAACATAATGCTGCAACATTATCAGAGAAAATGTCTCCAAATATTACGTTGTACATTAAACTTGCATTAAACAATATAATCACATTGAATTCAGCGGGTGGAAATCAGTCAAATGCATTAAAACCAATTTGAAGCAGGAGTAGCCTCATTGTTATAGCTGGAACGAGCAAACAACTTATTGTAACTTTAACATATTTACATTTTAGACTTGATTCTGTTACACTCATTTTAACTGAGGTTTTTAAACCTTGCCACTAAGACAAAGAAAGAGAGAATGCACTTCAATTCAATTCAATTCAATTCAATTTTATTTATATAGCGCCACATCACAACAACAGTTGTCTCACAGCGCTTTCCAAACAGAGCAGGTCAGACCCTACTCTGAAGTTAACTACAGAAACCCAACAATTCCCACCATGAGCAAGCACTAGGCGACACAGGCAAGGAAAAACTTCCTTTTAACAGGCAGAAACCTTGAGCAGAACCATGGCTCAGGGTGGGCGGCCATCTGCCTCGGCCGGTTGGGGGTGAGGGGAAAGAGAGAGCAAGAGAGAGAGAGAGGGCGAGAGAAGGACAGAAGGAGCAGAGAGGGGCAGCCAACACAGCAACACGTAGAATAGATTAAAAATGGCAATGATATTAATGCTAATGATGAGCAGGAACATGGGGGCAGCAGGAAACTCCCAACCACAGATCCAGACTCCACAGCTCTAGGAACACCTGCAGGAAGTGATAGGAGGAGACTCCCAACCACAGATCCAGACCCCACAGCTCCAGAGCCAGGAATATCTGCAGAAAGTGTTAGGAAGAGAGAGAAGAGAGAAGGGGGACGAGAAAGCACACGACTACGGGGAAGGGAGAGAGTCCAGTTAGTAACATTGTTAATGGAATGAGGTTGCACCGGGAGGGAGAGAGAGAAAGGAAAGGGGAGCTCGGTGCATCATGATGCCTCCCCCGGCAGTCTAGGCCTATAGCAGCACAACCAGGGGTGGACTTACTCTAACTATAAGCTCTATCATAAAGGAAAGTCTTAAGCCTACTCTTAAATATAGAGACGGTGTCTGCTTCCCGGACCCAAACTGGAACCTGGTTCCACAAAAGAGGACTCTGATAGCCGAACGCTCTAGCGCCCATTCTAGTTTTCAAGACTCTAGGAACTGCCAGTAACCCTTCATTCTGGGAGCGCAGTTCTCTGGTAGGGCAGTAAGGTACTAAAAGCTCCTTAAGATAAGATGGGGCCTGACCATGAAGAGCTTTATACGTAAGGAGAAGGATTTTAAATTCTATTCTGGATTTAACAGGAAGCCAGTGCAAAGAAGCCAAGACAGGAGAAATATGATCTCTTTTTCTGGTTCCTGTAAGAACACGTGCTGCAGCATTCTGGATCAGCTGAAGAGTCCTAATGGACTTTTTTGAAGACCCTGATAACAAGGAATTGCAGTAATCCAGCCTAGAAGTAACAAATGCATGGACTAGTTTTTCTGCATCATTTTTACACAGGATGCTCCTAATTTTTGCAATATTACGAAGGTGAAAGAAGGCGGTTCTTGAAATTTGCTTAATGTGAGAGTTAAACGACATGTCCTGATCGAAGATAACTCCAAGATTTCTCACAGTGGTGCTGGAGGCCAGGGCGATGCCATCCAGGGAAACTATATCTCTAGATAATGCGTCACGAAGGTGTTTAGGCCCTAGAACAATAACTTCAGTTTTAGCTGAGTTTAACATTAGAAAATTGCAGGTCATCCAGGTTTTAACATCCTGAAGGCACATTTGAAGCTTAGCTAGCTGATGAGTTTCATCTGGCTTGATCGATAGGTATAACTGAGTATCATCTGCATAGCAATGAAAGTTGATAGAGTGTTTCCTGATAATATTACCTAAAGGAAGCATATATAAAGTAAAGAGGATTGGTCCGAGAACGGATCCTTGCGGAACTCCGTGGCTAACTCTGGCATGCATGGAGGACTCATCGTTAACATGCACAAACTGAAACCGATCTGATAAATAGGACCTAAACCAACTTAGAACGGCTCCTTTAATTCCGATGAAATGTTCCAGTCTCTGTAGTAGGATCTGATGGTCAATGGTGTCAAAAGCAGCACTAAGATCTAATAAAACCAAGACAGAGACGAGTCCTTTGTCTGATGCCATTAGGAGGTCATTAGTAATTTTCACCAGTGCGGTCTCTGTGCTATGGTGAGCTCTAAATCCTGACTGAAAATCCTCAAACAAGCTATTGCTATGTAAATAGTCACACAGCTGTTTGGCTACTGCTTTCTCCAGGACCTTGGAGATGAATGGAAGGTTGGATATAGGTCTATAGTTGGCTAAAACATCTGGGTCCAGGTTAGGCTTTTTCAAAAGAGGCTTAATTACAGCAACTTTAAAGTACTGTGGCACATAGCCTGTTAATAAGGACAGATTGATCACGTCTAGCAGAGAAGTACCGACTAAGGGTAGGACTTCTTTAAGCAACCTAGTCGGGATGGGATCCAAGAGGCAAGTTGAAGGTTTGGATGAAGAAATGATTGAAGTTAGTTGACAAAGATTGAGGGAAGCAAAACAGTCAAAACATATAACTGGTTCTGGTCCTACAGTTACTGAGTTTAAAGATAAGTCGATGCTAGTTGAGGGCAAGTCTTGGTGGATTTTGTTCCTGATAGCTAGAATTTTATCGTTAAAGAAGCTCATGAAGTCATGGCTAGTGATAGCTATTGGAATACTTGATTCAATAGAGCTGTGGCTCTCAGTCAGCCTGGCAACAGTGCTGAAAAGAAACCTGGGATTGTTCCTATTTTCCTCAATTAAAGACGAGTAATATGCTGCTTTGGCATCACGGAGGGCCTTCCTATAAGCTTTAAGACTATCTTGCCAAGATAAACGAGACTTTTCCAGCTTGGTTGAACGCCAGTTCTTCTCAAGTTTCCGAGATATCTGCTTTAATTTGCGGGTTTCACTAGTATACCATGGAGCTAACCGTCTTTGTTTAAGAATTTTCTTCTTTAGGGGGGCTACAGCGTTAAGAGCTGTTCGCAGCGAGCCTTCAACACTATCAACAAGATGATCAACTTGGGAAGGACTGAAATTAACATAAGAGTCCTCTGTTTCTGTACGACTTGATAATGGATGTAGAGCTGATGGAATCACATCCTTAAATTTAGCTATAGCACTATCAGACAGGCATCTTGAGTAGACATTTTTACCCAGTGGAGGGTAATTCAGCAGTAAAAGCTCAAAAGTTAGCAAACAGTGGTCAGATAAAGACGGATTATGTGGGAACACTATTAAATGTTCAATTTCAATACCATACACCAGAACAAGATCAAGGGTGTGGTTAAAACAGTGAGTCGGTTCATGAATACTCTGAGAGAAGCCAATGGAATCTAACAGAGAGATAAATGCAGTACTGAGGCTGTCATTCTCAACATCCACATGGATATTAAAGTCCCCTACAATAATTACTTTGTCCGTTTTAAGGACTAAAGTTGACAAAAACTCTGCAAATTCAGATAAGAATTCAGAGTATGGACCGGGTGGTCGGTACACTATAATAAATAGAATAGGTTGCAGTGATTTCCAGCTTGGGTGGGAAAGACTCAGAACAAGGCTTTCAAAAGAGTTATAGTTCAATTTAGCTTTAGAGCTGATTACAAGACTGGAGTCAAAGATAGCTGCAACTCCACCTCCTCGACCTGTGCTTCGAGGAATGTGAGTATTCCTGTGACTGGGAGGGGTGGATTCATTTAGGCTCACATATTCTCCATCACCCAGCCAGGTTTCAGTAAGACAAAATAAATCAATCTTATAATCTGATATGAGTTCATTTACAAGCACACCTTTAGAAGAGAGAGATCTGATATTCAAGAGTCCACATTTTACTCTCTTATTTGCATGCACTATTTCTCTTGTAGTTTTAACTTTTATGAGGTTTCTATAGACAACTCCTCTGTTTACCCTTAATTTAAAAAATTTAAATGACCGGGGGACAGACACCGTCTCTATAGGTTTTTCACTAAATAACTCCTGGAATGGAGGAGCAGAGAAGAGGGTTACATTACAACTCCGCTTCCTCCTCTCAACCCTGGACTGTCACCGATCTAGTCTGCTAACAATGTTGGCTAGGTTTCTAGAAATGAGAGCGGCTCCCTCCCCCGTGGGATGGATGCCGTCTCTCCTAATCAGGCCACGTCTTCCCCAGAAAGACTGCCAGTGATCCACAAAGACCACATCATTGGCTGGGCACCACCTCGCCAGCCATCGACGGAAAGATGACATGCGGCTAAACATGTCATCACTAACCAGGTTGGGCAAGGGGCCAGAGAAAACTACGGTGTCCGACATTGTTCTAGCATATCTACAAACTGACTCCACATTTAACTTAGTGACTTCTGACTGACGTAACCGGGAGTCATTAACGCCTACGTGGATAACAATCTTACTGTATCTACGTCTACCCTTAGCCAGAAGTTTCAAATAAGACTCAATGTCGCCCGCTCTGGCCCCAGGAATACACTTAACTACACTCCCTGGGGTGTTCAGCTTCACATTCCTCAGAATCGAGCTACCTATTACTAGGGTAGGCTTCTCAGCGGGTGGCTCGCTGAGTGGGGAAAATCTGTTAGCTACTCGAACAGATTGAGGGGACACTAGGTGCTTAGACTTTTTACGGCTATTCCTCCCTCGGACAGCCACCCAGCTTCCTTTTCCTGGCTGCTCAGGAGAGGCCGGAGGGGGGGAAGGGGGGGGACGGCTATCAGCTAACTCAGGTCGGTCCGCACCGACTACCTGGGACTGGCTACACTTAGCTAGCCTAGCTAAGGGCTGCTCTACTACGGTGCGGAGCCGAGCTTCTAACGCACTGAGCCTCGCCTCCATGTCTAGAAATAAACTACACTTGTTACACATACCACTACCGTTAAAGGAGGCAGAGGAGTAACTAAACATCAGACACACCGAGCAAGAAAGAGCAGGAGAGCGAGAGGGAGAAGCCATCGCTAGCTGTTAAAGTCGCTAACGGCTTGACAAAAGTACGGTAGAGCCACCGGAACCTTTGTTACATCCGCTATAAGACAGAACAGCAGTCACCCAAGATGGAAAGAACTATTGGTGCTTAGGCAAACTTACTGAAATATAATTACGTTATATGGTAGTTAGCGAGAGCAGAGAAAAAAGCGCTACCACCACACAAACACCGCTAACACCGGAAACGGAAATGGGTCGATACGCTTACCGCTACGCTTACGCCAGCCACTGACAGAAGAGTGAGCCATTAGTGGATTCTTCACAGCCAAGTTGTCTGAGCAGGGCTGAGCCTACCCAGTATTCTCAGCAGCACAAGAAAACACATTCACTTGCTCGATGACAGGATGCGTGCCTGGATTAAAGTTTTTTAACTTAAAATTTGCAGACGATGCTGGGCCGACCAGTCCCTGTTACTTCAGCATCGATTAACTCTGTTTAATCAATCTGTGATGTTGCTGAGGTATGTGACTGAATTTAACCAAGTGGCATACTAAAGTTCATGCATTTAATAGTGGACTTTGAAAATCACACTTGAACATCTGTAATTGTATTTAACTTTTCTAGCATATGCAAGGAAAAAGCAGTGAAATATTTACAGCAACTTAGGTAACTAGTCTCAAACATTTAATTTACCTGAGCCGGTTCGTGATGTTGCCACACAAGCGCAAGACTGTTGGCGTAGCACAAGGCTGGTCACGTCTTTCTTTGCATCAATTTTAGAGTATCTAAACTCTTTGTTCTGCTTTGATTATGCTAGTTTATATGCATTCCTACTGGAACTATCTCTATGGACAATGTTGGTCAATTTTTAAGAAAAAAAAATGTTGAAATTGATAACAGATAATTTTAAATGGGAAATCAGTTTTTATGTGGAATCAGCAAAGATTTGCCTAAAATAACACCTCAAGTTCAGATCGGGTGAGTAGGAGATATCCATGATGTAGTCGAGGAGTAAAACTGACAAAAGGAGAAAGCTTGAATAATTTTTACACTGTACATTAAACATTTTGGGTAGCTACAGCATCCTAAGTCTATAAAACCACCTCTTATATATCAATCTCAAATTTGAACCAAGTCATAATAAAGGGTCTTTTGGTATTCCTGTATCTTGTGAACAGACTTGATATGCAGAATAGATGCATATCTGACATGCCTTCTGTCTTTCTTTTAAATGGGAGGTTGAACTGAATCCAACTGCTGTCCTGAGGAGATGGATTTGAGTCCTGTGTTGGACTTTTATCCCATTCATTCACTTATTTGTTTATCTAGCTTTGTCTATCTTAATGGCCAAAACATCCTGACACGGTAGTGATACTAAAGAATTGACTTATTTTATTACTTAGGTTCAACATGTCGCCCTGTGATGGACTAACAACCTGTGCAGGGTGTTCCCTAAATCTCAACCATTGTCTGCTGAAATAAACTCCATACACATGGGAGAAACAAGAAAAGGGAGATCACATTTGCAAATACAGCCAAATTAATACAACATTTAAAACTATCTTTTACTATGAATAAGCTTTCAAGTCTTACTTTCTAGTGTAGTTTTGTATCACTCCCTTCAAGGATTTAAGGTCAATAGCACTGTTATTAATGGCAGGCTCTCCTGATCAACCCTGTCTCATGATGAATAAACCCAATTTGTCAGAGAATTACAAAGGTGGTTAAAGGTTTAGTGAGATTATCAAGTTTTTTTGCGGGCCCAATAAAAATATTGGAATTGTTTAAGTTAAATGCAGATCAGTTTTGTTTATGTATATTTTACCAGTTCTCGAAAAATGCCATCTCAAGATACTTCAAAGATATTGTTCAATTCAAGACGATTAAAATCCAATTAACTGTAATACCATCATAATCCAATCAAGTAAAACTCATTAAAATCTAAAGTTCAACTATATACAAAAAGAAAATAAAGAATGAATAAAGAAACTATTCTGTACTGAGAAATGTACACAATACATCAACACATTTCGACAATGCACAGGGTGATGGTGAAAAGGAAAAACCTCCTTGTAGGCAGACTTACGATTGGCAACTTTCTTCCTCGGCTGACTGGGGCCTTAAGAGGTTTCGTCAAGCACCATAACATCAGACCAGGGATGCCTGCAAGAATGGGAAACACAAGTCAGCAATAACGTCATTTGTAAACGGAGAGTAAAAGAGAGCAGAGTGCGAGAAGGTGCATTATGGGAAATCCCCTAGCAATCTCTGGCTCTGGCACCATCACAATGGGATGTTTCAGGGTCACCTGAGCCCTCCCTAAGTACGAGCTTTATCAAAAGTAGGCTCCAAGCTTATACTTAAAGGCAGAGAGGGTGTCTGCGCCCAATCCCAAACTGGGTGCTGGTTTCCCAACAAAAGGGTCTCTGCCTTCACAAGCAAACCTGCAGACCAAGAACAGAAGGCTTCTTTGCAAATATATCAAATTCGGAGATCTTCACAAAAATGATGAATCTTGGTCATTAAAGCTTAATATCTGAGGAGTAAAAATGTAAATGGTATTCTTGATTTATCTGGCAGCCAATGAAGAAAAGCTGCAACGGGAGAAAAACTATGCGACTTGTCATGTGTAAATGATAAGCTATGCAAGGAAAAACAGGGTAAAATGTAGAATCCGGGTTGAATCTCCTACCTTATATATAGATGGACTACCTTATAGTCAACTGCAGTTGACTATAAGGTAGTCCATCTTAAATGTTTACCATTGTAGATGTTTACCATTGTAGACATTTGTTTAAAATGTACTAATAATTGTTCAGATTCCCTTTACATTATGATTAATCTGTTGAATTTGTTCTAATATACACATTAAGACAAATTATTTTCAAATTGCAGGCAGAGAAATTCCAAAATATTCAACTCTTTAGACAAATTATATCTTTATTGATGTTGTATCTAAGAATTTACCATTTGCTCAATCACGATTTCTGAAAAAAAAAGAAAGAAAGAAAAGAAAGACAAAAGTAGTGGTTCAACGTAGTTTGTATTCTGACAAAAAAACTACAATGAATATATTTCTCTTTGATGCCCGTCTTGCCCCTAAATTCCGGGGGTTACTGGGCCAATCAGATGTGCTTACCCTCTCCATGTCCTCCACAGAAATGCAGAGTCTTTGTGATAATCCCTTTAGGGAAATTGACCGAAAACGCTCCCTCAATACGCTGTTGATGTATTCTTACCACCATGCAGAGGAAAGATCTATATGCCTCAGAAGAGAAGCCAGTAAGATACATTATATCAGAAAATCAAAGCAATGCTTTTTCAATGAACAAGTCATCTATTTAAGACAGCATTGTAGTTTAGTTTCAATGCATTTTTAAACTCTAATTTCAAACTTAATGCCAGTTTTAAAGGACCAGCTCTCTGATGAGACTCAAGAATTTTTCAGCTTTTTAAACTTATCTTTTTATTTATGTGGGCACATCCTTACATACCATAGCATGGACTCTCCTCCACCGAATCTCTCATGCATGCAGAGGACAGAGAAACAGACAGAGAGAAAATGCCACATAGAGTCCCCACCCTCGCTCACCTCCTCCCCACCTCCTCTTTCATTATTTATTTACTGTCTGCAGCTTTTCCATCGCACGCATATTGATGCAGAGAAAGCTGGGTGTGAGAGCGTGTCAGAATCATTTCCTGACGAGGGAGACAAGGTGGAAGTAATCAGCAGAGCGCTGATGCAATATGACAGCCCCTCGAACCGCTGGCACACAGTTAAGAGCAGAAGGGAGAAGAAAAAAGAAATCTCCTCTGAAGGAAGCGGCAAGATTTGCACGAGAAAGGTTTAGGCGGAAAGTAGATTTATAAAGTTAGAAAAGTTCGGAGCTCATCTCCACAAATAATTATGAAAAATCTTTAACATAAAGAGTGGTTCGTCTTCTATAAAGCTATACAAATTGTAAGGCTTACTTAGATTACTAAGTGAGATACTCACTTTTGGAACACGTTAAATGCTTTCCCTTTAATTCACTTTTATAGTTGCTCGCTGAAAGAATTTCAAAAACTTAAACAAAACAACAATAAGTTTTGGGCTCTAATTTTCTTACGAAAGTCCTGTTTCTTGTTGTTGTTTTTTTTAAACAGGGAAACTTCATGAATTTAGCTGCATTAAAAAAAGACTTTTGGTTGATTTTTGGAGGAAATTTTAGTCAAACTTATTCACAGGTTTGTGTGATCTCTTCCCTCAAAGCTCTCTACGAAAAGGACTCAGACTAACGGGATCTGCAGAAAAGCAGACGTGTGCCTGGTTGACATGATCCCTTTCTCCACTAATCTTGCCTGGCTGTTTCTCTCTCCCTTTCTCCAAGGCAGCCATGGATTGATTAGTTATCCTGCAGCCATCTTTAAGCATGTGCGGCGGCCGGGGACGCCAGCTCTTCTCCCCGTGTAGCACACCTGTACATATCTCCCTCACACATCTTTACATCTCTATCTCATGCATTTCTATCTCTGTCTCTGTCATCACCTTTCTCTGTTTCTGACAAACACCTTCACCCTGACTTCCTCACACACACCGACAGATGCACACACACCATCTGCTCCTCCTGACAGACACAACCCACCCAGCTGCGGTAATTGATGAATGTGGAAGACGATGCTTTTAGGGTCTCCCTGCCTGTCCTTTTCACATGCCGACCTGACACACGCATACGTACACACAGACACACACACACACACACACACACTCGAAGACAGAAACACATTCAAGCACATACAGAGAGGAGAAAGAAGTCTGATTGATTGATTGGGGCAGTCGGTTTCATGACGGTTGGCGACATTTCTCCACATCATGTCAACGCCTGTGTCAGACAGAGTCAGCGAGTAATCTCTAAGGTATGAGGTAATCAGAGTTAGAAGAGCTGATATCCAATGTGGTGTCCATGCAAGGGCCTAAACACATTCAAAACATCTGAAAATGTCCAATGTTCAAGAAATCCACTGAATGAGCTCAGAGCTTAGACTCCCATCTGTTGATTTACAACGAGAATTGTCGATAGTTGAATATACATATTCAGATATATTCAACAAACGACTACCTGCATTTTAAAACAAAAATTTAGCACATGCATTGTTTTATTAGGAGAGAGAGGCAGGCATTGTCCCCTGGTTAGTTAAAAAAATTATCTTTGCTGACACAAAATGAGGAGATTTTTCATGGTTTACAGCCTGGACAGGTCACCAGTCCCTCACAGGGTCGAACACCCACATTAAATTAAAAAGATAAGTAAATACTTAAAGTGCACTGCTGTTGAGTGCACCTAAAGTAATTCCCCTTACAGTTTGCTCACATCAAAACCAGTGCCAAAGGTGACTCAGGGTGCACAATTAGATTTAATGATTTTTAGGTCACAGCTCGCCGTGGAGAGAGGGCTTCTTTTTTTTCCAGACTGAAAAGCCCAGACAGAAATAAAAACTCAACCATTATGTTTTTAGATTGTAGATGTCCAATTGTGGAGGTAGAAAAGCTCACATCATAATCGCCTCCTTTTGGTGACAAAAAATCTGATGAATAGTCGCTGAAAACTCAGGCGACAGCATACATGAGCTCTATATACAAACCAGAGACTTGTACATAGCTGAGAACCCACTTTTTGGGGTGAAAACCTGTTGCAGGGCTGGATGATTCAACACTTTCATTCAGTTAAAACAATGCTGAATAATTTGAAAAGGCGTTCATCGCTAAATCTCCATGAAAACTTTCCCCTGCTGAAATCCAAATACCAACAGCATCGGTTCTCTGTGGTTACGAAAAGCCGCGTCATTTGTTACCTTTCTCTTGGAGATGCACGAGTGTGTGACCTTTAACCGTCAACAACAGCTGTCAACTGAGGCTGTGTGAGTAATGGCAGGTGGAGCTAAAGAGGATGATGAAATATTACCGGAGAACGGTGGCCATGTTTCCACACACAAAAAGAAAAGGGCTGAAGGATGAACAGACCACTGTGTGAAGTTTGTGAGAGGTCTTATTTTCTGCCATCACTTCTGTTTGACAAAAAAAAGGCACCAGAGGAAGGAAATTACAGAAGCACTGGCGTTTCATATTGGGGGGAAAAAAGAAATATTGCATTTGTTTGGCTGTTGAAAACTATCAGTCTCAAGTATAGACGACTAAAGTGAGTGTCTTTTGTACAGAAAGCATTATCACTTTGTTAAACAAAACAATAATGGGAGAAAAATGGTAACCTTTTACTGCTCAGCCTTTCATGTGAATGTTTCTCCATTCATTGACAGTAGGTGGAGCTTCATCCAATATCAGAATATTAGTCATTTTACCATTTTTATCAGAGGGCCATTTTTCATTTAAATGTCCACTTATGTTCACGTGCAAACCTTTCTGTGATTTCGACTGAGCAAGGGAAATTGTGTTTCCATCGCAGCAGCTCTGCCGGCTGATTTTCCATCAGCACTAAGTCACCGCTGCCTGGACGTTTCAGCACCTGTCTGATCCTGAGGTGCAAAAAGGACTGGTCAAGCTCAGGGAGAAGAGTAGTCATCTGCCAATCAGAAGGTCAGTCATTTGAAGTGTCCACGGAGAAGAAACTGAAATCCTGGATGAGTTCATCTATGTGTAAATGTATGTGTAACTTCACTCATGTTCATTCGTTCATAAAAATGTAAAAGTACTGTATTGCTTTTAAGACTATAAAGATTTAGCCGAGCTGATTAGGGGATAGTCAATGCACTTTGTGTTATCAACTACACTAATTTGTTAGAAGTATTGATTTCATTTCTGTGAGGCTGCTTTTGAAAGAAATCCACTGCCAGTTGTTTTTTTATGTCCAACCACCTGTTTTGTGTGATTCTCAATTCAAAATGGAAGATTTCTTCGATTCGTCTATCTGTGTTCTGCAGATTAAATTTGCCTAAAGTGCCTAAAGTTTAACTAGAAGTTTATAACAATGTAAACATATTTGTGAGCTTTGTTTCACAGATTTAATAAAGCTATATTTGTGGGATGTTTTGAAAAAATTTGGGGTAAAGATCAGTAAGTTCAGAGATGACTTCGGATACACAGACCTTGACTGCTCAATGGTCTGTTTGCAAGTCAAAACAAAAAAAGTGTTTTTTTTTTGTTGCAGGCCAGATGTTTTTGTGACTATTAATACTATGTACATGTGGAAATTGACCAATTTTGGTTAAGAAACTCAAACCGTGAAAGTTACATGAGGATGTGTTGAAACTAACATCCTTATCCTTTTTTTTTTTTTTTTTTTTAAACATCCTTATCCAACTGCAAGCGCTGTGCAGCAGTGATGGACCTACTTTGCGGTCATCATTCACTTTTAATAATACATTTGAGTTCCTGAATTGATTTGTGACTCAAATGTTTCACTTTGTTAATGCTGCCTAAGTGGATTGCTGCAAAAAGTTCAACTTCCAGAGCAACAATAGCAGTGCCAGCCAATCAAATCACACGGCTGACCGTGTAAGTGATCGCCGCTGTGAGCGCAAATGTCAGGCACTCATCAGGAAGAAATGTGAATCTTGCATTCCCCACAGCAACTACATATCTTTCAGTCTATAGGGTGCCTGGAAAGGCAAATGAAAAGTAAAAAAGCCTAATTTCATCAGGCACCATGAGATCCAAGGAAAAACCACTTTGTCTTCAATGGGGACTCCAGACAACCTGCTTCCAGTTGATGCAAGAGCATTTACATTTATTTGTTAATCTATTCATTCTTAGTTAATTTTCAGCTACAGTAAAGCTGACTTTATTGCTGCAGTTTAATATATTATTCAAGTCATTCATCATTTTCCTTAACTGCATGACCAAAATAAATCAAGTAAAGACAGAAAAATATTCTATAACTTTATAAGACTTTCACAGCACAGCTGTTCTCAGGGGATGACCAGTTAAAGGTTTTCGAAACCAACAAAGGAAAATGTAATCTGGATAAAAGGATATCACCAATACACTCTTATCTCTAAAGAAGGCTATCATTCACTTACCTCCTGTGAATCGCTCATATTTGAATCTCTCTACATAACCTGTCATATATGTTCCGACCCCCTCTATTCATTATTTTTCCATTGATCCATCTGCTGCAGCACCACAAGCACCTACAATTTAAAACTACGGATCCAATAGATTATAAACAAATGAGACAACAAAAAAAAAAAAACAACTCCTGACGGCAGCCACAGATTGTGCTAATAGCATAAGCAAGTTGGTGAATGAGCTGAGTGTTGGGAGGAGGCACATAGAGGTGAGGAGAAAGGACAGGGAGGTTTCAAATGTCACGTCCCATTGGGGTCAGCGCATGGCGGCTACACTTACCAAGCAAACAGCCAAGAGCAGCAGAGTGCTTCACCTGTCGGTGTGGATTAGCCCATTATCACATCCGCCAGTGTCACCGCGGCACATTCCAACCACCCACGATTCAAAATCCATACAACACACAGAATGGTGGGTTGCTATGAACTGTTAAAAAGCACAAGGCTTAAAATTCAAACAACTGAACTAATGACAAAATATGTCTGTAGTGCTGAGATTTTGCATCTGACACCGACAAGGAAGCAGCATATGTTCATAATCTAGACCATTAGAAATAGATATGGATGGATTATGTTTATATGGGGCACAAAGCCAAACAATATTTTCTTCAATATCTCCTCATTTGGAAAGCTCTTGATGTCTTGGACACGGTTTTAATATTACACATGTGAAAACAAAAAATGTGTTTTGCTAAAGCAGTTTGCCAAACAAATGTGTTCCCGTTTGGCAAAGCTAATGGAAAATGTGTGCCAGACTGAATACATCTGATAAAGCATTTTGAAAATGTTGTCAATGAAAATAGTAAGAAACAACTTTCCAAATAGGGTCGTGGGGGGACTTGAGCCTATCCCAGCACGCAAAAGTCGAGAGGTGGGCTTCACCCTGGACAGGTCGCCAGTCCATCACAGAGCCACACAGAGACAAACAACCACACACACTCGCACTCATTCCTAGGGGCAATTTAGGGTGTCCTGCAAATCAATCCTTATAATAATTTTTTTCAATTTCAAACAGATTTTTAAGTAGTCAAAACACATTAAAACATGCCAAATTCTGCATGAACTATTTTGGATCCTGAAAGCGGAACTAATAATAAAGATAAGCCCTGAAGCTTGTGGCTGCAGGTGGGCTTAGCTGCTCCAAATGTTTACCCTGCAGCAATATAGAAAGTCAAGACACCCCTAATACCACTGCGGTTTACCTTAGTAGCAAATAGAACATGGGATATGGTACAAAAGTCATATTCAGGGTAGAGATCCATCCCTGGAGAGGAGAGTGACACCCAGCAGTCCCCTTTCTCCTTCTAAGCAGTGTGATTAATAACCACTGTGCCCCGTAATCTCTCCATCATCTATCTATGTAAATGCCCCCAGACCTGCAGCGCCAACACACTTTGACTGATGGCTGTTCCACAACAGTAGGCTTGATATGTGTGTGTGTGTGACTGTTTTTGCATATGCAGCCAGTCTTGCGTGCATACGTGGGAGTTTTTTTTTTAGAGGAGCAGAAGAAATGAGAAAAGTCTTGAGAGTTTAGTCTCGCCAACCCAAGGGAAAAAACAGAATTAGAAGCATAACACTCATGAGTAAAACACCAGGAGGGCTGTAATTCAGACTATTTAATCATTTATGAAAAATAATTTTTTCAATTGATATTTTATTTTCTCAGCTAATTCTTTACAGTTATTGGCGTTTAGGACAGTTGATTCACTTCTCCAGATGTTTTCTTTAAATGACATTATCTTATCCCTTTGAAAAAAAATTCTCAACATTGACAATAATGTAAAGATAACCACAAATGCTGAAATAGTCTCATTGGCCCAATTTCTGGCAGTAATATTTTTGTGCAATATTAGTGCTACATGAAAATACCGAAAACGTCCATTCTGAGTGTGCCTAGTGATGTCAGAACCAAAAAAGGTTGGCTTGGGAATGATGGGTGGGAAAGAAAAATCGGACAAATGTGACAGATGCTATTCTGAAAATCAATCATAAAAATAATTGTGTGAGGCTTAATAAATGTAGTTTAACAAGTTATAGTTATTTTATAGCAGCTCCTACTCAATGGTGAAACGGAAAGCTCAAAGCTAAAAACTTTGGCGTTGTGGAGCTGTACTTGTCGTGCTGTTGTAGTGACGACACAATGGCAGACGCCATTAAAAAAAAACATCCAATAATATACCACTTAATTGTACGAAAAAGCAGATCTTTGACCAATTTTATTTTTGTTTCTCTGCAGCAAAGCAAACCTGAATAACCAATAATACCACAATCCGCCCAATGCCCTGGTGTCTGAGGCTGCAACACAGAAATGCAAGAAAATGCTTGAAAACACAGACGTGAGTGTCCAAAGCCCAGCACAGATCATATGTTCTGATTAATCTGCTGTGACAGTTTATTGTGACCGACTGGTCAGCTCACTTCATTCACAGAGCTGAGAGCTATTTTGCTGATAGCAAACTTTTGCATGACCTGTGGTGAGATCCAGCTGCACAAACTACGATCAACAGAACACCCCCAGCCCTCCTGGACCCAGGTGTTTATTTACCCTGGGCTATTGTAGTGACATTATGGTGCCCATACCTTTATTACAAGTTTGGAATCACTTGATTTCTCCAATCAACTAAATGAGTTCCTCCTACCAGAGAGGCCACCGAAAGGGTCAAAATCAGACACAAGGAGACAAGATGCAAGGTGACAGACATTACACAACAAGAGTCATCCTGGCTTCAGAGCTGTCATTTTAAACCAGTTATTTTCATTAGTCTATGAATCATTTACCGTAAATATGACATGTGACAAAACTCCATCATCTTGCATTTGTTGTTGTTTTTACATGATACAGTTTTATTTAATTATTACCATCAGATGAGCATTAGAAATGTTTGTGTAGTCCAAAAAAGAAATCTTCCTCAAAAGATACTTCCCTGAGAGCTGGAAGCACATCTCTGTAGCAATGAAAATACAAAACTTATACAAAAAATACACACACATTGTATATATATATAGGTGTGTCTGTGTGCATTAGTGTGTGTGTGCGTGTGTTCGTGTGTGCGTGTGTGTGTGTAACAGCATTCACAATTTCATATCCAGAATCTTTATTCCAAGGCTGAATTTGCAAGATTTCATATGTGCTTTAACCATGACATCCTGAGGGCAAATAATGGCAGAAAGACAAATAACAAGAGTTATGAAAAGGTCAGAGAGTAGCATTTATGTGGAATTCATAGTGCCTGAGGATAGCAGACCAAAATTAAAGAGGAAATTTGGTTACATTGCCATAAATCCCATTGGAATGAATTTGGGGCAATATTGTGATTATATTTAAAGATCATTTTAGTTGATAGGACACAAGGCGGGGGCAGTTTGGATGTGTAGATTTTCAGAAAATATATTCTGACAAGCTTCTTTTTTGGGGTCATGCTCTGTCTTTCTTTTTTACTGTTCATGACAGTTTTTTTCCATGGAGAGTAATCCCAGCATGAGTTTGGTTTTAATGTTGGGAATAAGATTTTGCTTATTTACTTATTATCAAGCCATCTCAGTTATGATTGCTTATCAACTTGGACTGATTGTTCAGTTATTACAAAGCTGTCGAAATGAACATTGACACACATTGACTAAAAAATATTCATAGACTAAATCCAATACTTCCAGAATACGTCCAGAATCCAAACCATTCACAGACAATTAGAAAATGTTTGTTTTGAAGTGTAGCATGTCATTTTGAAATGAGACTGTAATTTAGAAAAAGGTTTCTTTCTACAGTTGAAAAAGTGGAATGTTGACAGTGTGTGAATGTGTCAATGGTTTTTGTATCATTTAGCTCTTAGATGGCTCTGGGATACTGATTACCTGCCCAGGGTTTACTCTGTCTCCCCCATGGTTGATGTCTCAGAAGTGGGGATACTTGGACATCACAAACTTCCAGAAGATAATACATTCCTGTTTGTGGTGGTTCTTATCCTGCTGCTGGATTTCCTGTTGCTGAGGAACCAATTAACTATTTATTAACGATTTCTTGTTGTTTCAACATGAACGAGAGGATTAAAACTTCTTAAAGTCATCAGTTTCATTAGGACAGGCAGAACTGACCATGAGTGACCCTGTGTCAATGTGCAAAACTTGAATCAGGTGCTTATTTGTCTGTAGGTGAGGGTAATGCGAGAGGGAACGGCTAGAAAGTGTTTGCGGCACCTTCACTACCTTAACTGAGGATCTCAGTATCCAGAGGGTACTCAGCATCCAGGCCACACTCCAAAGTGCCTTTTCCAGGGAGACACCCTCGCACGGCTCTTCAGAGGGGAGACATGTTGTTAATAATTAAGGCTGTGGCTGGAGGCACAGGGAGGCTAAACTTCCTCTAACAAGTGGCTCCCTGACAGCGCAGACATATGGCTCTCGCTCCCCCATTTTCCTCCCAGCCCTCAAGTCTTTAACATTTCACACACGTCCAAAGCAAGGGGGGGAAAACCTCCATCCTAACTGCCAAAGAACAATAAATCAAATTCTTAATGGTGCACAACAATCCGATAATTATGAGTGTGGCCACGTGGCATGAAAGGGAATTTTCTCCTTCTAATCCGCTGAAGTACGCTGCTTTATTTCTTGCCCGTGTTCAGAGCTGTCAGGATTTTCTTTTTCTGTTTTTGTTATAGCAACATCTCCATAGATTAAATAATTAATCTCTTGTCTTTAATTGTTCTTTTATTAAGCTTTGTCCAGCAGAAACAAAAGAAGAAAACACATGTCCATTACCCTAAATCTTCTTTGTTTTTTAATTGATGAGATTCTTTACTTGGTCAGATCTATTTTCTGTGTGTCCCTTATTCTATGTGATCAGAAGTCCAATTTGTTGGCTTAGCACACTTGCTCTTTCGTGATTGTTTTGGGCACTGTGCTTTTTAGGTTAGTTAAACAAAGAGAATCTTGCTATACAAGCAATAACAAAACAAAAACTGAAAGCTTCATCACCACCAATTTTTATGTATTTTTGGGTGTAAGATGAGAAGCTGGGGAGTTAGAGGTCTGATTCACGGCTTCCCCAGACCACACGCTGAGGTGTCGGATGTTTCCCTCAGTGTATGAATGTGTGTGATAGAGCCAAGCATGGCGTAGCCTTTACCACAGCCTTTACCACACCATCAACTAAGAAGTGCTTCATGATTGTGAGTGTGAATGGACGCATATAGCTTGTGGTGGAAAAGCTCTTATTTGATCCAATTTGAATCAAATTGAAATTTAAAACCACATGCAATGGCAAAGAGAGTCACACCATTAGGTCTTTTTAAGGATGAAGAAACAGTTTGTTGCCTTTAGACTTTTACAGGGATACCTTTATCACCTACAACCATGGGGAACCTAGCTAACCCTCCAGGCTTGTAGCACGGATTGCCCTGACTTCAAATATGTGAAAACGTCTGAGTTTACCGAGTATCTCAAAATCTTAAATTCTTCTGCCCATTTTCTGCACCTGCTTTTTCCTTTTAAAGGTCTGAGAAGTGCAGGTGAAAGTAAAAATTGGTATATTTCCTGCTTCCTTCTCCTATTTCTGTGGGCTGGGGGGAGGGGGTGTAATTTTTGTTTTAATACTACCACCGACAGGGAGCTAGCCAGAGAAGATAGTAAACACTGCCTTTGCAGAACATTTAAAATCAATCCTCCAGCCAAAGGCCTCCAAACTCCCTTCGCTTCTATCTCCACCTCTCTTTTCCTGAGCCTTTCTTCTTCCTTTTCTCTCCCCCTTGCTATATAATGTGCCTGCCTCTCTCTGAGAATAGTGGCAGCACTTAAAAGCACGGCGTAGGGGGCTGAGTTTTGTGACAACAGTTCTAGCTTTCATTATCATACCGAGATGTGACTGGCACCGACCACCACCACATTCATCAGCAGCAAGCAATATAGATCTTCATGCATACGGTGGACTGTAACACATGCATGCAGTCCCAGACGCACACACTCACTTCACCCTGATGAGCAAATAATCATGTCATTAGCCTGTGAGATTTCAAACCACCGGCTCATTTGCCAGCATCCAAGCCGTTACCTTTGCTCATCATTGGACACGAGATTAGTTGAAAATCATTCTGTTTCCAGCGTTATTGCTTGATTAAGTCACCAATCACCAGCCAATAGTAACCGCCAACGGATACCGAGTGGAGATGTTTTGGATGAATATTAATGAGCGCATGGTTGCATAATGATACACTGTTTTGCCTCCATATGAACTATTTCGAATTGCTAGCAAAATCAGACCTGTTTCTTCAGGTGGAATTTCCTTTAACATGTCACCAATGGCTCTGTCTCATCATGCACCATTAAATAGTTGAGGCAGCAGCACTGAGCAGCTGGTGAAGAGCATGTGCAATCCAGCCCCAGAGAGATAGCAAAGTGAACCTTGGTCATCAGAGACAATACCCTCACATTACACTCCCAACCTCCTCTTAGTTTCTTTCAGCATCTTTTAGCAAGTGGGGCGACAGGAAGTGGGGATTTTATTTCACTGCATCAGCAGTCCATTGTCCTTTTGGCCTATATAACTAACAGGAATTATTTACCTGACTGGGAAATTTTGAAAATGTATGTTTTTTGCCACAACATTGAAAAATAGGTAATACTGAGCTGCTCTTGAGCATGTATTATTTTCAAGTTGTACAGTTATCATTAGAGTGAATAAAACAAAATCAGAGAGAAATTTTTCAAGACTCGTACTGGATGTTTAGCAGTATATATATGAAAAAAATAAGTATTACCCGGAAAGTGAAAGAAAAATCATCAAAATACGGTTACAAATGATCCTATCAGTTCTAAATTCATGCTCAACCTTGAAAATTTTCACAGAATTTCCGCAGTTGATGGTTGATGGGATTCCTATGTTGCTACGATTCAAACCTCAGATGGGGGCTGGTAGTGCTGAAGTAAGGATAGATCTCTGGCAAATCCATCAAAGATGTGGGAGATTCAAAGAAGCAAAGGAAGTCAGCTTTCATACATCATGAGCAAGACTTAGATCTCAAAGGTAGACAGAATTAACCAAATTTAAAGCTGTATGAGCATTAGCAGAGCACACTGAAACGGATCTTACTCTGAACTGAATGGATGGAGAAAACGAACAGGAACTTTGCTGCTCAACTGTGCATAGAAAATTCTGTTTGGTTTTTAAAGGTGCAGTGTGTGGTACTCAGTGATATCAAGATGCAAAGTTGCATCGTGATTTGTGCTCTTATAAACCAAAGGAGAGCAAACTACAAAAGGAATCTTAAGGCCCTGTTTCACAAAAACCTTCTTGGCTTTACTTGGCTTGAGTCAACCAGTTCATAATGCAACCCAAAAGTTTTATGACATCGTTTGCATGCCGCACAAACGCAAAACAACTGTGAAGGACGCTGTGGGGACGATACACCCGCTGCCCCTTTTGATTGGACCACAGTGCTGCTCTGAGTGTAGTTATTAACCCCACAGATGGGTACAGAAACAATCAAATTCCACAGTTGCAACATTTTTTAGATTGGTACACTTCTAGTGAAGGAGTCATTTTGTGACTTATCCAGTGATGTGACTCCGTGTCCAATCAGTGGCCTGCAATCTGTACATCAGATTTTCAGAGTTGAGTAGGAGGTACTAGTGGAAAAAGTGCAGTTAGAACCAGTTGAAATGCAGATTTTATTTTATCTACAACTTGGAGAGAAAGTACAGAGCCCCGAAAGGGATATGGAAAAAAAGTATCTTGTGGGCATAGGGAAGCATCTCGTGCAAGATAGAAACTTTTTCTTTTTTTCCCCCATGCCCTTTTAGGGAATCCATAAGAAAGACTCAAAGACTCTCAATTCATACAAATATAAGACCATTACCGAGAGTTACATTTTCTGACTGTTATTCAAGGCATTTAATCAACACATCCAAACAGACTGGAAACCAAAACAATGTGCCTGATGTAAAAATGGGATATCTCAAACATTAAAAACCGACATAACTGCCAATACTGCAGGAAGACGCAAGATCTGATGAAGAAAGAACAAAGATCGTGCGTGGCTGCTGATTGGTTCCACCTGAATAAGTGGAAAAGTACTTCAACCAATCTGATGACCCTCCACTGCTCAGCAATCAGCGAAACATTTATTGTGCTCTACTTTTTTTTTAATGAGAACACGCAAAGATAAACAATGACCAGGCAAAATGGGCAGGGTTTTACCGGATGCATGCTGCATGGATGGGGTCACAATGTAAAGCTGTTTCATCTTTAAAAGATGATTTGCTGCACACGGCTCCACAATCAGGGCTCCTTTTCCGTTTCTCAAAGCAGCGGGCCATTTCCTTATGCTGTCAACAAGTATCATATCAGCGGGCAAACAATCCAGCGATGATTTGGGGATGTCTCAGGCCTCATGTATGGCGTCCAATGAGCATGAGCTTCTGGGAGATTAATTGCCACAGTGGCAAAATCCTTTTTGAGACACATTGAATGAGAAAATGTGTTGAAAGAAGCAACATGCAATAATAATTATTATATTATTAAGTGTAATTAATGTCAAATTACAAGAGTACTCAGTTATGACCACGCACATTGTGCTATTTCATCAGCGAAAACCATTCAATCAGAACAAAAAGAGCTGTCATGAAATAAAATGGCATTTTGTTCATAAACACATTAAGAATATTTGTTTCCTGGGTCTAATGTCTCTGCTTAATCTTTATTAATATTACTTGAAATTTAATATATACCAAGAGATTTTAAACTACAAAACATACAAGAAAATATTTAGAGATTCTGAAAAAAAATTAAATTGTACTCTCATATTCTCTTATGTAATAATATAAAGTTATGAGAATCAAACAAAAACACCAAATGCTATATCAGAGACAAGCTATATGTTGAGATTTTGTAAGGTTATTGGAGGTTGTGTGATTAAAATATGTACATATCCATAAATGTTTTACGAATGATTAAAATGCTAAAAGTTCAAATAAAGCAATATTTTATACAATTACTGGCGACAGGAAACAAACCATTGCATGCCAAAACATAAAACACTGAGTATAGCTTCCACCCCTCAAGAGTTCCATAAGGAATATATATATATATAAACTAATGAGTAAATATATATATATTCATTACAACAACAAAAATTCATAAACATTTTTCTCACCTTAACAGAAGTGCTTTGTTTCAAAACTTAAGTCTGGTTATAAACCCCATGTCTTATTATAATGATTTTGCACTTACTTCAACTGCCACTCCAAGAAAGAAACACCATCTGGCATGTCTAAAGCAGAGGATAATCAATGTGGCATGTCATTAAATAAAAATAAAAAAAACACACTGACAAACACAAAGATGCATCTATATGCAACAAAGCCACTTAAAGTGAGCATGAAATAGCTCAACTCTGGTCCATAAATATCATAGCTGCAGTTCATAAACATGTTCAGTCATCTGTTTGCATGAATGAGTTATATATGGTTTATGATGTGATATGTGTGCTAGACTCAGTTATTCAGTGTTCTGACATGTCAAACTATAAAGTTGGATGTGTTACCTGGATTAACAAACCCTGACAATGAATAATCATTCTAAACCCTAACCGAATTAGCATTAGATCAGATGCCACACTGAGATCCAACATAACAAACGCTATCCAACAATGGAGACCAAGAGGAGTTCATAGGTGACTTTAAACGTTGTTGTTTCTCTGCCCTGAATCCTGGCTTTCACTGTAGGATCCAGGGATATGTTTGTGGTTGTTGTTGTTTTTCCAAGTAGACATGATGTCAAATAGAATACAATGCTATAGTTTAATCAAGGAGAGCTATTTTCTTGTTATCCCAAATTTGTAGTTTATTTCAAGATAATAAAAAAAACTCCAGGCCCTTTTTTACTGCAAATTATTTTTTCTAACACAATGAAAAGAAATGGAGAGTACTCTGCAGACTGCAAGTTCGGTAGGTCTCCAGAGACTGAGCATTTTCCCCTCATTGCACAATGTTTAACCAAGCACCAGACCTCTTAAAGAACATTGAGTATCTAAGATGTGTGGCTTTCATGACGTGTGGGTTAGAAAAAAGCACTGCACATAGATTAAGAGTAATACTGAATAAGTGATACAATTCCTAAAAAGCATACAGTACCTTCTCCATTATATAATTTTCACATTTCTTTTTTCACAGATATTTGAGGTGACAGTTTATGTGAAAAGTGTGACATTTTACGAAAAGAAATGCCTAAACCTTATTCAGGAGCTAGTTTAGGTATGTGTGTTTCCTCTAGTATATCCCATGACTGTGTATAATCAGTGAAAAATGTGCTCTACCAAATGGTTGAGCAAGATGTTAAAGGGTTCCCATACACATTTATGCAAACATCTCACACTATCCTTTAAAAAAATATTTGAGTGGCCATCAAACACATCCCAAAAGAAAAAATCTGCAGTACGCAAAAGGTAAGAAATGACATAACTTTATAAGTTTACATATGTTTGTAATGAAATAAAGAAAAACATTGGAAAATCTGTTGCTGCTGTAGCCTATCTCAACCATTTCATTCTAGAGGGTTGCGTTATCCTGATCATGGAAAGCCCAATCCCATGCTTTTTACATGGACAGCAGGACAAAAGGAAGAAAATAGAGCCCATGTAATGAGTTATCAATCCAAATCCCACGTGTACAAGAAATTACCAGGCTAAAGATTATATATTGAAGGTGTTACTGTTGACTAACTATCAGACCTGCATGACCAAACACACAAGTAATCACAGTGCCACCATCTTGCATTCAGCTCCTTCCCAGGGACACGATCAATGTCTGAACTGTACTAGGGGACCTGTTTCCCCAGCAAGCCTCCAGTGTGGATCTCTGGTACAACGACCCTCTGCCATGCACCTGCTGCTGCTTCCCTGCCGTCACTTCAGACCAGCCACACAACAGCCTGGAATCTTGGACGTTTATCCTTATGGCTGACAAAGCAAGCCATAACCTGCAAGTTTCAACATTCCCTGAATACTTGGGCCTTTTTAACAGTCCTCCCCTGGACTGGATTTCTCTTATTTGGACACCCACTTCAGCCTCAGCACTTAACTGGTTTTATTCTTTACTCAGTCCAGCGGTCTGCGTTTGGGTTCCCTTTGTTTAGGTGTAACGGCTGGCTTCAGCTTTAACAGTTATTCTGACGAAATTATTAGGACATGGAAATATTGTTTGCCATAATTTAAAAATGACAAATCGGTGGGAAAATACTGATTTTAAAAAGGTGGATCCCTGGGCTGAAACCTAAATCTATGCCCTCCTTCTGTTCGTCGCTTTCAGCTTTCAGAGTGCCTGGATTTCTTGTTTGTAGACCCTGAAAAACTTGTTGCATTAGGGCAGCTGCAGCTCCATCTTTGGCTTCAATAATCTACACCAGACCTCCTGTTGAGACCCCCTGCATCTACACTGTTCATATGGCTCTTCAATATGAAACTTACCTGTTGATTTCCAGTAGGAACAGTTGCGATGGCATTCATCCAACTAGATATCATCCCATGTGTTAGAACTTTTTAAAGTGTGGTTCCTGTTTATTCCCAGCCATCACTGGAAGAGGGGGACTTCTCTTTGAATTGCCTCTCCAAAGGTTTCCTCCACACCCTTTGTTCAGGTGTCTGAGGAGATCTTTTTTGTGTTCTTATAGAGCTTGGACTGGGAGAGGAGCTGCAGCTCGATTTAAAGAAAGTATTTTTTGCTATTTTTTTCATAGTCAACTCATTGAAAAAGTTTAAAAGTCATCTCTAATCAAGCTAGTGATCAAATATTTCATGATCCCTGTATTTTTTCTTTTGCTGGAAATTTAACTTTTTCACATTTTATTTCTCAGTGGCAACTGTTTTAACAATTTTTCACACTTGCTTCCATGTTTTGCGTTACAGAAATATCCGCATTTGAATGACTGTCTCAAAACATATATGTGAAATATTCATCACTTATTGAAATGTCTGCAGAGCACACATTGACCCAAAGGAAACACTACAAATTCTAACTATTCTAACAAATAAAAAGAAAAATCCAGATCAGGGTTTTAATGCAGAGCAGCAAAAGTTCATCAGATCAAATTCATGTCATATCAATAGGTGATCAGATATGTATTAACTTGTTTCATAATGTCTGGGCACCCAACACCCACAAACACATAGCAGGCCTGTGGCAGTCCACCTGCTATGATCTCGGTTGAAGATACAAAGCAAGAGGAGAAGCACAGAGAGAAAGACAACATCAGCTCAGACAACTAGTGACACCAAGATCAGACTCACATTACAGGGTAAAGTATGGCTTTTTACACATTACATACACTAAAAGGGGGCATAGATACCAGGGGGCTGAGACAGTTTCCCCACACAGAGGACAGTGGAGCAGTGAACCTTATCATTACCGCTTAAGAGCCAATTAGATTTAATTAGCGGAGAAATCAACGCTGCATGTAAAATAAAACCATCTCCAGGATGGTGAAGCTGCACATGTATACTCCTGTGCAACAGCCACAACCCACTATGGACAAAGGAACCAACGGAAGACGCACAAGAACCGCGTTACCTCAGTCTAGCAGAGCAGCACCTGGAGAGCAGGCTGCAGCCGGGACAAAGACACGCTGACGGAGCAAACACCTGCTCATATGTCTAGGGACATGCCCTGTAATCAGCTACACCAGGTGTGGGTTTAACAAAGGAGGAGGAGGAGATTCCGTCCTGTCACATTAGACTCAGTAACAGCAAGTTGGAAAGAGATGCAAAGCACGCTAGGTTTACCATACCATACGGTTGAATGGTAAAATGTTGTGATACGTGCGTAAATCTAAGAAATAAAGTGGTAGATACTGGAAATAAGTATTAACGGTCATATGCTTGGTAAAAATTTGACAGTTCCTGTTTAGGGGAACATGAATCTTTACCAAGCTTCTAATCAAACAGGTAAGAGCTGAAAGGACTTCAAATTATAAGCAATCCCTTAGTCATTGCACGACGTCCATGGATTAAAAAACCTGAAAGGGTCATATACAATCTGGGACCCTAAATAGATACTGTGGACCAAAATTCCTTTGTTTTTCCTTTTATTTAAGCTGGCAGTTCCACATAAGGGTATAGTAGAAATGAGAATTATTTTAATAGTAACACTGTAACTACAAAGGTTGTAGCCTTTGTAGTGCGCCATTGCTGTTGCTCAAAGTTTTGAGACTTTTATTTTCTCTTTAGATCCTAATTTTGATTTTGCACAGTAAAAAATGTCAACTTTTTCTCGAGGCTTTCAAATCTGCCACCTGTCTGGTGGCCAGGATAAGACTTCCAATATATTAAAATATTGCCAAATAGCTCTTATCCATAAAGCCAAAGTTTGTTCGGTCCGGTTGTGAAGCTGTTACTGACTAGATTTGAGGAGGTTTTCAGGTGGAAGTTTAAAGAAAATAAATCCTAGGATTTAAGAGGGTTAAGCCAGCAGTGGAGGAAATTGTGGAGCCAAATCAACAAGCCAGGGAGAGCTGGCATGGCTGGGCATATTACACTATCTGATTCTGGAGCGCTCGCGTCCAATCTGAAACGCATTCCAGGGCAGAACAGATAATTACCCTCTAGCTACTGTTTCATACAAAGAACATGCACACATATAAAAGACGTGTGCGTGTTTAGGAGCAGGGGTTCCATGGTGGTATAGTGGGTTCCTGGATGAAATCCCAGCTGATGCAGCCTGCCTCTCGCCCAGTAATGGGCTATAGGCTATAGGCCCCAACTACCTGAGACTCTACCAGATATATAAAAAATGAATGGATAGATTTACACTAAAATGATGTTTTTGTGAGTACACCTGTGGTTGGTTATAAGACAGATTATTACAGAGATGTGCGTACATCTTCAACGATTGGTTATGATGTTCATGTTGTTGTCCATGTTGTCAAAATTCATATATGACCAAGAAGTTAAAAAATTCAAATTGTGAATGATAAACTTAAACCAACTCATTCTTAGTGCAAGTCAGAATTATTTTTGTGAAGAGTGAACTAACATCCACAGGGTATTTTTTTTAAGGATTCGCACTTCAAACGCTACAAACGCATGAGAAATCCTTAATGAGAAGTTTTTCTTAAAGAAAAAACGGGTAATCTTTTATGCTAGGAAGCTGCTAAAATATATACCCACATTTCTTCATGAACATTGAAGTAACATTAGGTGCGGCTGTTTTCTGTCATTGTGCAAAAGAAAATCAGTTTTTGAAGGAAGGCAGTGTGACTGTAGTCAGCAGCTGGACCTTTGTTGGGAATTCCAGTTTCCAAACCACTATTTATTCATACACTGGACCCATCGATTCAAATCTCAAAGGGAGCTAAATGTGATACGACTGTTTTCTGATTTAGATATCAAAAGTTAGGAGAAAAAGGAGAAAAAATTATGGTTTGATGTAAAATTGAGAAGAAATAATGTCCTTGTTAAGAGATGATAAGATTAAATGTCTGATTGGTTTAATAAATACAAAATGTGAAAGTCTAATTCTTGGCAGTTGGAGTAAACCTAAATTCTTAAACTGTTCACAACTGTAATAAATGTACAGTATCTGCTTTCTGAATCTTTTTTCATGCTTTCCTTACGCAGAAAAACAGGATTTCTATATATTCCATGTTTTTGGGTTCACAAATGTTTGACACTGTTTGCACTTGGAGTTTAAGATTCTCTGGCCATGAAGCAGAGAATCTTTGTTTCTTACCAACTCTAAGTTGATTTAATTATCAACGCCTGTTTGGGCTGAAGGCTGAAATCCACACAGAAAATAGAAGACCCCCCCCAAAAAAAAAAGAAAAAACATTCTCAAAACCTCCATGAAATATTGAATTCTTTTTCAACGTTTTTTTTCTAGCGGAAGAAGGTTGTCTTCATGCATGGTTGCTTTTTTGCTGCAGCGTGAAGAATGTTGTTACCAGGCAACTGGCATAACAATGACACAGGTGCTGTCCCTCTTCCCCTCTCTCACATCCAGTGTTCGTGGGTTTTGCATCCTCTCCTCAATAATGGTAAATGGCTCTTGTTCAAAGTTCAGCATGAATTTGTTAAAGATAAAAAAAAGAAAAAGTTACACTTTGGTTTTCTGCAGAACATTCTGATCTGGTAGGAATTATTTTCTTTAGTTTTATGTTACCTTATTTATTGTTATCTTGTGTAGTTAAGAAGAAAATAAGTTTTGCAAACTATAATAATTTTATTTATGACTCTTCTAAAAGTATAATTTTATTTCAGTTCGGTTCAAAACAAAATGTTAAAGAAACATGTCTTTAAAAACGTGCTCTCAACAGGCTGAAATAAAATCAGTACAAATCAAACAGGTTTCTAATCTTGTCGCAAAGGATGAGACATATAGGTCCTCATTTAACAACAAATTAACCACAGATATTTTAGATTGCATTGTACAGAAGGAGATTTTAATCAATAAGCTCAGAAACCGGGCTTTTTCCAACAAAAACCAAGTTATATTTTTTTAAAGTTTCCTTTAAAAACCTTGACTAATCCAAGCTCACATTTTCTAAACACCAGATCACAAACAAAGAGGCAGGAAAGGAAGAAAAGCGAGGGGCAGAACTAACAGGCTGTTAACACCAGCCTGAGCTCGTCCCGATCTCCTCTGTCTGTCTCTTTTCTTGCTTTTCAGAAATGGCAGAGCCTTTGAGCTTCGTTAAATTGTCCCTCCTGCCCCTCCCCCACCTCTCCCTCACTGTCTCCTTTTTTTCTCTCTCTCTCTATCACCTCTCCCTGTCTCTCCCTCAGTCCCTCACTCTGTTCTCTGTTCTCCTTCCTCCCTCCTCCTTCTCCACCCCCACCACCTCAGCCAGCAGTCTTTCGCCCTTAATCAGAAGGCTGCGGCTCCCCACGCTTCTCTGCCCCCCCACCCCCACCCCACCCCACCCTTCTATCCTTCCACCACCAGCCACAACTTCCCTTCAAGCTCTCTCTTTTTCTCTCTCTTTACATTTTTTCCTTCTGGCCCCCACCCCACACGCCCACACCTCCTTCTACACCCCTGCAGTTAGCATCTGCCAAAGGCCGCTTCTGTTCATCACTCACCCGTGCACTTAGCAACAAAAGATGGGTGGTAATTTCCCAACCCGTGCGGCAGACTGCTGGCCGGTCACACCCCAGGGGGGGGGGGGCGGCGGCGGGAGGGGGTCCGCCGAGGCGCTTCCCCTCACGACGACTTGCCGCTGACCTCTATGTCACGCATGATCGACGCAGGGGGAGAGTGGAGGGCTGCAGCCGCGTGATTGGCAGGCCGGGAGATAACTCTGGTGGGGTAGGAGGTGCGTGAAAGCACCGGTGGTGTGGTGGTGTGGTGGTGTGTGTGTGTGTGTGTGCGGTAAAAGGGGGGAGGCTGGCAGGGGAAGGAGCAGAGCTGATGGCTGCCACTGGCCCTGGCTGCTGTGGCGTGTTTGTTAAAATGACTTCCTCTCGCAGCATTGTCATCGCCTTGCTGCTGCACCTGCTCTCCTCTCCCTCCCGCTCTCATTGTGTGTCTTTGTACCACGGCCGCGAAGTGCTTCGCTTCCTAAATGACATTAAATCCATCAAGTTAAGACACCGTCACAGCAGAAAATTTTTTAAAAGAGCTTTTGGGGTTGATTTTATATAGCATCCCCCAAAACGTTTAACAAAAGAAGTTACTGATAGGCTGAATAAAATATTTGAAAGACATAGGGGAGCTTCCTGGCACTGCCAAAAATTCAAGGCAAGGTCCCGTTTTAAATACAAAAAAGATTGTTGAATGTGAGAGGGAAATCACAGCTGCACGAGGCACATTACTGGAATTCTGAGGTGCAAACCCCCCCTTCCCAGCAATGAAATAGGGAGGGAGTGTACATGGAAGGGGTGCGAGGACACCTCCATCCAATCTGATCAATGGCAATATTAATCTGAGCGCAAGTCAGCCCCTGCTTCCACAGCATTTGATTAAAACAGGGAAGAAATATGACGTAACCCATAAATCTGTTTGTCAAAATGGCACATGGCTGGAAAGGGAGGGAAGTATGGGCACAGATAAAAAGAAAGGAGGAAAGAGGAAAGGTGCTTTTGATCGACAGAAAGATGTGGGGGGGAGGGGGGGCTGGTGATTGACCTCCTCGGTATTTCCGCTGTATGAGTGAAGCACTCAGGCTGAACAAGATCGCCACCCATTTGCCTTCCACCCAAGAACCTTTCCTTCCACTCTGTTTCTCTCTCTATCTCGTTTGCTCCCCCAGCAGCACCCATGGATAACAGCATAATCCCCATATCCTGTACTGGAAGCCTTAATGTGTGTGTCTGCGTTTAGGAATTTTGGGCCTCTGCTGCTCATGGTTTGGAACTAACGCCAGAGAAAATAGAGGTTGGCTGAAACGTACATTCGCTCCATGTTCATAAACTTAATAAACCTGACAGCACTTTGCCACGCATTAACACATGGATACAGTATTAAGCAGGATTTTTTTGTATCTGGTACAAATCCGTCTGCTGTCAGCCAATGCAGAGAGATTTGCTTCAGCTAACCTGATAATTTGACCTTTGTGATGGTGCCATAATTTAAGGCTATTGCATAGTCACAGGTTTCTGCAGCTTGGATGACTGCTTCTTTCTTCTCAGCTCGTTACTGCATCGGACATAACTTTAAAAATTCCTTTGTCTAAATTAGAGCAACCAGTGTCCATCCAGTTGTTTGTAAAGAATAATTCATTCCCTTTAAAAATAAATCCTTCTGTATTGTCTCTACAGCACCACAGCTATGCTACTTTAAATATGCTATTTTCAAAATGCTACGCTGCAGAGAATCATGTTTTGTGATTCTAGTTTTGTGTGGACAGTGAATGAACAAATAAATCACCAATCACCAATTCAGTTTCATTATATGTAACTTCAATCCTTTTTCTAAAATGCCACAGTCAGATGACATTGATTTGCTCATTATTAAGCGTATTCCTCTGGATACGTTTTTAAGTTCCACATTTTCTGATAGAATGCTCACTGACATAAGGCATGAAATTATAAAGTATCACTGCAAAAGATTAGTGTCTGATTGCATCATCAGCTGTCTGACCCTTTCATCTACTTTGTTCTCTCTAGTGAGTTCTCTATCTTTGATATATATATATTTTGTAGGAGAAAGTTAAATTAATAATGCCTATGTACACTATTGCTCGTTGTTGATTAGAACTTTTATATAATGACTTTTTAAAGAAGAACAGTTACTATAAATCCTTATTGCATCTTCCTAAATAATGTAAACAGAAAAACATTCAATTCTTGCACACCCACATTTAAAGCATTGGCACCTCAGCCCAGGGGATAGATTAAAGTGACACACCCGTTGTTGCCAAGAAAATATGGACTTAGTAAGATTTATTAAATCCAATCCCCATAAAAGTTTTCCATTTTACCTTCTGTTGCTCTTACGTTTATTAACCCCCAAAGTGCTTTTTTTTTCTTACATGGAAGGAGAAGCCTGCAATATCTGTATAAAATAGAAATAAACTAAATGATATCATATGATATAATAATATATGTTTTTAATAACATCATATCTTTTGAAATACCCATCTCCATCAACAATGAGACAAACCATGAACTGTCTTTGTAGCTGTTATTTTAAATATTGTCTGATTCAGACAGTCTAGTTGGTAATTCCGTTCACATTATTATATTTTCAAAACAAAGCCACATTTTAAAAAGGCTGGAAATTAACTTGCAAGATCCAGTTTGCATAAAATAGTCATCTCATGTTGATTCAACTCGTGAAACATCATTTTGGTTTTCCAAATTAGTGATCCATGAATTTGGTTTTAAATATTACCTATTAAATAACTCTCATTTAGTTCTTATTTAGATTTGGCAGCTTAAAAATGTTTGATTATAACTGGGTACCAACAGAAATTTATGTCCAAATGACATATTTATGGAAGATCCCCGTTTCATTACAGGTACTTCAACATTTAACATTTAAGATTAACCTCTAACCAAATTAAATACATTGCACAACCCAGGATTTAAGTCCTCCCACTCAGAGTAAGCCATCGAACTCCCTGAGCTAAATGTGACGAGTTTGACATGTGGATGTGTTTTATCTTTTTTCTTTCTGAGTAGCTGTGCTGAAAAATATTCTAAACTTCACCTATGAATGGCCAAGGCTCTACACCAAAACAGCACGCCTACCTGTTTCAATAAACATTGTCCTTTTTTTTCAGTTACCGGCTAAAGTAAAGAATAAGAATAAAAATAAGAAAAGTAAACATATTTTTACACCCTTACCATTAGAGGTTTTGTTATGAGACTTGACACAGTAAAAACACCCCCCCACCCCCCATCTGGAGCCTTCTATGTCAAGTTAACATGACCCAAACGGATTTATCCACTGAAACGTTAACAGGCAGAACAAGATGACATTAAACTATCTTCTGACATCACATAAGTAGCAAGAAAAGCAGTTACAAAATGACTTTAGTAACTTGGATTGTCAGGTGCATTACGCTGGAGTCGCTGACCTGGAAAATTTCGAAACTCTACACACAGTAAGAAAGGCGAGTTTTTACTTTAAATGTTGCCTTTTATGATGTTGGAGGAGATGACTCACACAAACTTGAGTTTGGTGTCACTGCTTTAGTTCTCCGCATGGACAGATTAATGTTGCAAGAAGACATTTGTATGGTTATTCATCATTTTTGTTGGTCCTCTTAAATGTTGCAATGATTTTTATTGAAACCTGTACTGTGACAGGCGTGATAACTTCATTAAAAAAGTCCTGAACACCGTCATGTGAAATGGCTACCCTCGGTTTGCCGTAGTCTCCGTCATTCTCAGCGGTCAAATGAAGCTTTGTTTGGTTTGCTGGTCAGCCTCTGGCCTCACGGGTGCAGCTCAGACCTGACCGGTCCGTGTTGCTCAATGTCTCTGTGTAATGAGAGGGACGCAAGGCGAAGAACAGGAAGGATAAAGGGATTAGGACGGAGGGGAAAGGATAACAGAGAGCCGGAGGAGAAGAGAAGAGAGGTAAACCTGGGGGAGGAGAGCAGAAGTCACATGGCCTCCCTTACTCCAGTGCAGTGCAGGGGGGAGTCATGCAGACAAAAGATCCTGTCAGTATAAATACTGAAGAGCGGACACTCGTGCACACAACAACACTGTAGATTCATAAACGTGAGTGGCAGAGGGCACAGATAAAGGAAGATGTCCTCAGTTTCAGCCCAACCTTCAAGCATCAAGCATTTATTAATAACTCAGAGACAACGGGAAATACCTGGCCAACACAGAGGAGGATCTACTTTCAGTGTCACTGAAGGCCAGAAGCTGGAGAGAAGTCAGGTGGTTAACAAGTTCAAGTTCAAATACGTAAAAGAGGGGGAAACAGCCTTAAAATAAGGCGTTCAGCATTAAGGTGTACTTCACAAAACCGTCATTTTCATCTTTTTGTTGTCTTATCAACAAAGCACCCACTCTAAAGATTCTTAGCTGTAGTGAAATATAAGAATAGACATGGAGCAGTTTAAAAAGCTTAGAACATGAGACTTTGTTCCATCAATGTTTGAGAGAAGAGTAGAAAAACGATGTGTCTGGGCTTAAGGTGTAGCTAAAACACAAGGAAAGCTTGACATGACCTTAACAATGCGGGCAGAAACAATTCTGCTCATTGTCCCCAGAATATTTAATATTGCAGCCAATCCTTGGAACAACACCGAGCCATTTGCTTTTGGTAAAGTGCAATTTAAGGTCTGAACTTCTGTGGGAGCCTTTTAATGATGAGTTGACTAATGTGTACAAATGGGATGCACAGCCTGGTCTCACGGAGATATACAAAAAGACCATGTCTTGTACCACATCGTACAAGCATGTATTAAATTGCGTGTCAGCAAGTTGGGACGCAACAAGCTTCTGTCCCACTGGTTTTGTTACCACAGTTCAGGTGGTCCCTCGTCGCAACGGAGGAGTTTAAGAAGTGCAAAAAGCGCATCGTCTGGAGCTGACATCCATACTTATGACTTTCAGCGCTCCTGCAGTCAGTCGGTTATGTTTTAATATCTTCCCAGCCTGCTTCTTAGCATGCAGCTTTAGTTCCAGTAGGGTGATGAGTGAGGGGGGGGGGGGGGGTAGCCGTATCTGGGCCCTCCTGCTAATTGAGCACAGCACTGGACCCCAAGGTCTGCCTCACTGGCGTTTCCTTAATCCATGACTGTTTAACGCTGGCTGTGCTTGAGTAATTAAGCAGATAATCTTCAATTAAACTGAGCTCAACCCGACACCCCGCAACCCCCAACCTGAGACAGATGTGCTCGAAGCGCGCGGCTCCTCTTTTCCATGATAAATGGTCCGCTCCCCTGCCATGCTGCCAGGGAGCTGCCATGCTTTATTACGAGGAAGTTTTCATCACGAGGGTTATTTATTACCGGACTTCAGAGCCTCAGCAATTATAAATGTTTGTAATTATTTGTTGTATTTAAAATGTGTTAGAGAAATGTATGAAAATCTGAGATCTTCAAAGTCAAATTTTGAATAGAACTTAGGAGCCTTTTGGATATTTAGACAAGGTTAATAAACAGTCAGATAACTTTTTAGCAAATCAGAAGGAAGTCCGATCTCCAACCATGTCAGTCAGCGGTCAAATTTAACTGTATATGGTCTGGGCAGGCAAAAATCCTGGACACCCAGTTTTCAATCAAACATGGCTATATTTTTCCATGATGTTGTTGTGATCCCTTTCTGATATGAATACTTACAATTACAATAGTAAATAGTAAAGGAAAATATGGTTCAAATGGGGATGGGCATTATTCATTCATTTATTAACTCTATAGGTGGTTAAGTGCAGAATGAAACCCCTCTGAAAATGGTCGGATGCATTCATTCTGCTCTGATTTCTACCATTTACCTCTGAGTAAAGAGTATTTTTATTTTCAAGACAAACATCCGTCTTTATAAGTTGACTTTTCATTTCCAATTTAAGTCAGACCTATGACAAAACTGAAGTGGTCAGAATCAATATCTAATAATATCTCATCACTGCCATGCTTATTTCCTAAGCCTTCCTATATATTAAATGGGGGCTTCATTCAAAAGTCATATTAAAGAAGGTGTCTCGGGGTTTGACTCTCACTCACAATGAACCACGTGGTGCTAATTAAAAAGGTCTTATAAATGCATGCAGAGATTTATAAGCCCAGACAAGATTAAATGCCAATTTTTGTTGCTGCGGTCTGTGCCTTAATGCCGGGATATTCAAGTGTGGATCTTTGCTCTCGCGCTGATTTCATATGTAAATGATCTCATCACTGAGCCAATGGTCACATCTCGTGAGCCTGTTTGGGATTTATACCTACTAAATTGCGTGTTACGTTTTTGCATATAGCAAAAATGCAGAGACACAGTTCTGTTAGGAATACACAACATATGAAAGCATCATTACAATGTTTGCTTTTCCTTGATGTCTTCACAAAGCTACATTAAGAGACCAAATTCAGCAAATTACAGTGAAAGAAATTGTTGACTTGTGGGTGTTAAAATTACTAAGGTATTTTGAGAGATTTCTTTATTTTACCCTAGGAATTTGCTTAAAAAAATGAACCCTTAAATGAAGATCCCCTTCCCAAGACAAATCTGTGTGGCACATGTGTGTACAGTGATTGACAGTAACTGTTCAAAGAATACACCATCTGTTGTTGTTCTGAGAGCAACTGCTTGCAAAGGGTCAGATTGGCATCAACAATATTAATAAAATAGGTTATTTTACTCCAAACCATGTTCCAATGCTAACCCTGACCAACTGGGTTTGATTTCTATCCCTAACAAAGGTATGTTGCTACCTAAGGGGACCAGAAAAATCCAAGGATTTGTTGTAAAACAGCATTCATTTAGATGATGGTCATTTTGTAAAGTGATCATTTCAGCAGAATTTATAACATGTAAAAGCAGAAAAAATGTTTTTTTATTTAAAACTGAAAGCAAATAATCAAGCTCTCACACAAGAAGATCAACAGATGTAGAACAGCGTGAAAACTCTTAAAATAATTACTTTCTTCATGGTACCTGGAGGTGAGACACTTTACCGGATGAAATTATGGGTCCATTTTAAAGGTCCAAACAATTGACGGCTGTGATGGCTTTGCTTTGAAAACCTGTTGCATAACTGAAAGTTGGTTCTCATGAAAGACAATAATGGCAAGGAGGACATTTTCTGTTGCTGTTGGGGTTCTCAGTTGCTGTTGGGATCCTGATCTTACTAAAAGAGCACCAACAACACACCCACAGATGAATAGACAAAGCAAATAAAATGTTATATTTTCTCAATGAAATAGAAAATATTTACAACTTCTGATCCCAATGATGACTGAGGGAGTTACATTTTAGTTTTGTCTTTTAGTCTGATGTAATCCTTTAGTATCACAATTAATTCAAACACAAAGAATGGCGAATTAAAGTAAATTGAACTTAATTGAGTTGATCTACGATAATTCTTTGTACCAAAAAAAAAGGCCTTTTGTCACTTTACTGAATGTGTCAAAAATCAATTAAACATCTCAACTCTTAATATTCAGCGAGGAAAAATACGCATTAGAATTCTTCTCACTGAACCTTAGATTTGAAATGCCTTGTGGGACCTCGGTGCCATTCCAGCCTCACACTAACGATCCTCGCAGGCTTATCAGTGCCACTAACACTTGCACATAACCCTCTCTCCCTCTCTCCCTCTTCCTCTAACCACTCCTGTTTCCACAGCGATAATTAAGCCATCAAAGCGTGCAACCATGCCCATCCTCCGTCTCTAAGGTGAGAATACAGGCCCACATGTCAAGTGGAGCGAAGCCACCCGTGCGTCTCTTTAAAGGGGAAGGCACAGGGGACGGGCGAGGGGAGTGAGGCGTGCGCGTGTGTGTGTGTGTGTGTGTGTGTGTGTGTGTGTGTGTGTGTGTGTGCGCCACGGCGGTGGGCTTTCAGCACAGCAGCTGCGATGGGCTGGTAGACAACACAGTGGGACGCAGGGCGAATATCTGATACCTGCTGTTGCACCGTGCTGGAGATCCACAGAGAGCTGTTTGTGTTCGGCTTCATGTCTTCGCCGCTCCTTTTTTTTTTTTTCTCCAGCAGTTTAATGGGCAAATATGGATCCCAAATCCAACTGTAAAGACACAAAGCTGCTTCCCTTAAAACATACACAAACACATTATATATTTTAAGATGGTTTGTAAATAACATCCACCTTCCACAAAAAAAAGTTCATAAAGAATTGTAACTCCTGGATATAATCTTTTACAGCTTCTGTGGCTAACGTGAGCCACAAAAAGAGACGAATGTGCAATAACTACAGGAAATGAATGGTTTTGTATTCTGAGAGGGCACATCCTTATTTCCCCACATGAAACTGGGGTCCTCACCCTTCAAGTGCATGGCTAAAAGTGTCCTTTTCAAAGCTGCCTGTTGCAGACGCAGGCGAGTTGCAGCATCATGAAAGAATCTATTACTATCCAGAGAAAAATCCAAAAAAAACCTGGATCCCATGTAATATACTTTTTATAAAATTTAGTACTGATTTGGACATTTCACAAAACAATATTTTGTTCACTAAAGAAAACTTACCAAGTGTTAAAAGTACAGAAAAGTAATACATTGACTCAATCAATATGCTGCACAGCCCAACAGTTCATGTTTATTACAATGTATCAGTAACTAATTTCACCTATTTCATTTTAACTTATCTCTGAGAATGTCTGTTGACATCCACCAGAGACCATGCCCAATGCCTTTGAACTCAATTGTGCATTGTTTTGTGGACACCTTAAATCAATCAATTAAAATAATATTTTATTTCTCTAATTTACTTCTTTGGTTTGTGTCCAAACACTATCTGTCTTACTTTTTCTTATTGCTTGTGTGCTTGTGTTCTGCATTCATTTCTAAATGGCAACACCAATTTATTCAGACAGTATATCTTTAAAAATGGTAAGGTCCCCTCCGAAAGGAATCTTACATACATAATAAAAAACAATGTTCTTGATCTTAAGGTGGAAGTTCCAACATCCAGAAACATCCAAAGCAGTATCATGTTGCAACTAAGTTAGAAAGCAAGGATACACGAGAACGCAAGCAGAAATACTAAGACAAAGTTGATTTCTTAATGTTGGATAAGAAAATGAGACATTCTTTTGTTTTCAGCAGGTGAATTTACAGCCACATGGTTGTTTGATCTTGATACTGTCTCTTTGTCTTAAGCCTGATTAAATGCTTTTTCCTTCACAATCAAACTCAAGGTGAGTTCTGTGTTTTATTTTCTTCTGATTGGTTTTAACAAATATCTGAGAGATCTATGATCACGATCATTGTAGATTTTCTTCAGGCCACACTTCCTCTGTATTAATATGACGATTCACCTCTATCCCTTCCAGATTTGATGTTTTTGAACAATGGTTGATATTTTTACTCATAAACAGACAAATAATTTGTGACTGAAAATTTCCATATACTTATATTATGTTTGTTTACCCATCCTTCTTCCCATTAGATTTTTTTATTTCATTTTAATGAGACTTTCACAAGCCCTTTGATTGACTGGTGACCTATCCAGGATGTACTTTGCATTTCACTCACTGTCAACAGGGATGGGCCCCACACTCCCCACTGGCCTTATAGACAATTTAAAGTATTCCTGATGGATGGATTATACCCTCCAACTATATGGAATCAATAACAACTGTCACAACTAAACTCTTAGAATCTGTTCTAAAAAAGTGGGGATGGCATCTAAAATGTTTAAAAGTGATTCGCAATTCTAATAATACCAAAAGTTTTATTCGCAATATAACAGAGAAAAATTAATCGAGTGGAAAAAGTTTGGCATTTCCCTATTTCATAGAGCGTGTGAGTTTGATACAGCAACATATTCATAAAGTGATCATTGGACATCAAAAGACAGGAGAAGTAAATGGTTTTTAAATGGAAGATTATTAGCTGAATTAGAAATCTGTCAGGGATATAAATAGCCATAAAAATGGCATCTTAGAGGGGTAGTCTCTCAAAAGTAAAGATAGGCAGAGGTTCAGCAGTCCACAAGTAAGCAAATATAGAAAGTATGGACCAATGTCAAAATAATGTTCCTTAATGTAAAATACTTGAAATACTCCATCATCAAAGACATTCCTGTTGTTTATGGTGGAAAATCAATACAGGATGGCATGGGGGTGCAACTATGGCAACGATTTGCACATCTAAAAAGGCTCCATTAATGCTCAAGTGGTTATATATTTGCTCCTACCCAGAAAAGATCAGCACCAGAGTTCAGAAGCAGGTCTGGTCTGCCTGCAATCCAGATATTTCTTCAATTGAAACATTTTTTACCAAAGTGAAAATATGCCAAAGAAAACTCAGGACTGATGGGATGGAAGAACATTTCTGCACCAAACGTCCAGCATCTGGTCTCCTCTATTTGCATTATTTTCTGTTTTAAATGTTACATTTTAACTTTGTTATTCTGGGAAGAAAATATGGATTTATAAGATTGACTCATTGCTTCCTGTTTTATTTTCTTTTTCGCTCTTTTTTGTTTTGTTTTTACACAACCTCCCAACTTTTTCTTTGCGTTGGGTTTTGGTTGCTAATAAATTTCATCATCGTTACTTGGGTTTACATTGCTCTACACAGCACACTCTGTCACTTTGGAGCAATGCTTTCCAAAAGGAAGTGCCAGCCACATGTTTAGCTCATGATTTGTCTCATGAAGTACCAGAAATGAATCCCTGTAGAATCCCCATTTGTGCAGACAGCAACAACAACACAGATGCTATGAGTTCTGAGGCAGAGGCTAATATTACAACCCAGACCAATCTGATTTGTGGACAGGTAGATTGGTCTTTTGGTCTGTCAGTAAAATCCTTCAGAATTAGTCTTAATAATGTGGAGACCGGTCTCATATGGCATGACAGTCCAACATTACTGGTGCATAGCTACCTGAAGTAAAGCTGTAGGGGAGCGGAACACATTAGCGGACCATTGACCATGTCTATTTTTAATCACATTTAAATGAAGAGATACCATTTGCTGCCATGTGCTTATGTTGATTTTTAATAAAAATCAGATTGAGGGTGGATAGAAAGCCAGGAATAAAAGACCATGACCCTTAACATTGTAAATCCAGTGCTGTGACCAAGTCAAGCTGATAATTCTACATGTGTTGCACATTTATTGTTCACTAATTGAGCTGTTTATATGGAAGAATAAACTAACTGCAGACAATATTTTGTAGTTGTATTCTTACAATATAAGAATGTTCAAAGCTCCATGGTATGAAATAGTATTTTCTTGTTTTAGTTTTGCTGTTCTATTACTATTTTCCTGTAAAGCACCGTGCTTTGTCACTGACATGTGTGCAAGACCTGTTCCATGACTTTTTGTGGATTCTTTGAAATAGGTGCACAGGTGCAGATGTACAGTTCAGTACACAGGGAGCAGACCCAGGATCTCATTTGGCAGGCTGCCGCATTTATAAATTTCAACCTATACCATCTCTGACAGGACATCAGAGGGGAAACGCCTGACAGCCCTCAAACAGTCAAGTACAGGCCACAGGCACATGGGGACCAAGGCACAGGCATCTAAACTCATCTGAGCATCTGACGTCAGTTCTTTAGTTTAAATTAGAGATAAAAAATTTCTAATAATACGAAAAAGAACGACGCAAATAGTATGCCTGACCTTACCTGTGCAGAGGATGGGATAACTGGATCATCATTAATTATACAAAGACAATGCAGCATATTGAAAAAAAAGAAGGGACCTGCTATTAAAACATGCTTTTGTGAGATAAGATTTGAATCTCTTTTTGGGAGTAATGAGAAAATAATCTTTTAAGCGGAAACGTATGAATGCAAAGCTGTGAAAATGAATAGAGCAAATTACATCTCGCACGCATTTCATCATGGCGACGCCTATCTCAATCTACACCGTTACGGAACGCCTTTATTTTTCTAATGGTCACTATCCTGTTGCACAGCTGGAAAATGTGTGCGTTAGACCAGCAACTAAACACGGCAATAGTTTGACTCAAAACCTGAGCCCTGCACTGAGGCCAGCACAGCGACCGCACGCAGCCAGTGGTTTGTGGTGTGGGCCTGTTCTTTAACAGCTGGTTGCGTGTCATGCCACTGACAGCTCCTAATGGCTGTGGAAGACCTTCTATAATTAGGAGAACATACTCATGCTGTGATGGCGGCCTTTTCTTTAAAGAAGCAACTTCCCCCCTGATATTTTTCCGCACAAGCATGAATCCACGAAATATCACACATGCAAACACACACCCGCTACCATACATACATCCAGAGCAATAAAGTGCTCATTTATGCTTGTTATGCTTCTGCAAAGGTACGTCCATTTTAAACGTTAAGCGTCAGTGCCCATGAATGCGCTGGCTCATTGTGAGGCAAAGCCTCCACCAGAAGGTATTGCCTAGTTCAGGGTTCAGTTTAAAGGTGGAACATCCGTTTCAGACAACTGCAACATTACAAGAAGGAGGATATGAGAAGGAAGACATAAATACCAGATCGACGGATGGCCATGGCCTGCGCTGCCATTGAATATATCATCATTTGTGTTTATGTCTTTGTCTTACTTTTTCCTTTGACAGTTTGCGCGTGACTTATATTGTGCAACACTGACCCCCACATTTTCCAGTGGTATTGCTGCCTGCCGATGTACCTAAATACGCACAAAACGAACACAGAGGATAGACAGAAGGCTTAGTCCGTAAGCATTTGACACTGAACACTTATGCCTCAAGAGACACAATATGGTGAAAGTGGGAATTGGAAAAAATTCAATGATACTTCTTCTGAAAGAGTTGTTGTGTATGATAAACAAAGAGAAAGAGTTTAGTTTAGTTTGGGGTCAAAATTAGTTTTTCTTGTCTGTACCGCCAAGGTTTTTTAATGTTAAGGTGAGTAAGGTAATTAAATACTTTGATAAGCATTGTGATGGCATGGAAGATTGTGCACCATATATGGAAAACACACTGTCTGCAGAATGCTGTGGTGCTCTTCTGTGGGACAGAAGATAAAGAACAGTGTATGTAGGAACGCCTGATTATTGGGAAAAACTCTGACAAAGAAGATCCTGAAAAATCTGAGTAAATGGACCAGACAATATGGGAACATTTGTGGAAGGTGCCTTAGCTTTACTTCTATTACTAACGTGAGATGAAAAGAGGGAAGAACTGTGAATGATTATCTTTGTGCGGGAAACATTACAGTCATCAGTCCACACAGACAAACAGGATGCCTCAAATTATTTATAGAAAATTTTCAAATCATATTTATTATTCCACTGTAATCATTTATTTTTGGTTTCCTCATAGGCTGCACCGTGATATGTTGGTTCATGCTTTCACTTCACAACAGGAGGATTCCTAATTTGAATCTCAGCTGAGACTTTCCTGTATTTTTTTTCCCAGTGCATGCTTGGGTGCTCACCAGGTGCTCCTGCTTCTCCCAACAGCCCAAAAACATGAATATTAAGTTGATTGGTGTTTCTAAATAGCCTGTCAGAGTGAGCGTCTGTGTGGTTGTGTGTCTCTATGTTGGCCCTGTGATGTGAGGGTGCGCCTGCCTTCCGCTCAAAAGCAGCTGGGACAGGCTCCAGCCCCCCCGACAACCCAGAATAAGATGAAACAGCTTTGGAAAACGAATAGATGTCGAGCAGTGGGGTAGGTGCCTATAAGCAGCAGTTTGAGAAAGGGCAAAAGGCATTTTTCAATGGATCAGTGTGATAGATTATGGTGTGAGGGAGCATGTGGTCTCAGTTCTGTATCAACAGAATTGTGTCCTCCAGATTTGAGGTATTGTAAACCAGAAAAAAAGAGCCGGGTTCTGTTGAACTAATATGTCAGGAAACATTGCATTCATGCAAACTGGTTTCTCCTTCAAAATTAGCAGCAGAAGGAGCGTCCTGAATAATCAGAATCAGAAATGTTCCATTTCCGTCAGGAAACACTTTTAATGCATCTCATCCTGAAGTTGACAGGCATCAAATACGGATTTTTAACTCTGAACAGAAATGTTTGTTGTTTCTCAAGATACTGTGTACTGTTGATAATGAAGAATTCAAAGTCTTGCTTCTTGTTAAACTCCCTGTGATGTTTCTCTCATCAATCTAACCAGATTCTAAATTAACCTAATTAGATCAAACATGCTCCTCCTTTTTAATTTATCCTCACATACTTGCAAAACTTTGCCCCTGTTACAACCTTGCTTAAACACAATGATGCTGTCATATTCATGCTTGGAGTTGTGATTTTCTGGAAAAGTCACTATTGGTCACCATGGGTAACTGGTCACAGATGTTTTGGTTGCACGCTCTTATGTAAACTAAGTGTCTTTTGTTTGGTCTGTTTGGGTCTATTTGGCTGTTGAATTTTCCAACCCAATCTGTTTTCGGGACTCAGCATCTAAGTGTTTATACCGCTTGTGTAATTGTGCGATTATTGGTCAGGAAATGTGTATTTTGACTTTACTGTTTCACAGTTGTTCCCTCCACTCAGACTATTGCCTTGACGCCTCTTATACACATAAAACCGACATGTAGAACTGAAACAGAGGGAAAAGACCCATGCTGTGTCTCCTCATGCCAGCAGCATCTGAAATAGCACATGACCAGACACTGAGGACAACTTCCAAATGCCAGCCAGGATGTTCAGTCTGTAATTGTGCAGGAAGACATAACTTGTTACAGCAAATGTAGCTGAGGTTGCAGCACGTATTAAAGCAACGCAGAATATTTTGTTAAAAACAACTGATCATTCCACGTGGGCTTTGCGTTTTTCCATCATGTCACACAAAGCAGCCCAATGCTTCGTTATGATTGTTGGTTCGACTTCATTTTGTCCTTCACATGGATGTGATGAATGAAAATGACAAACAAGAGGAGATTGTATGTGTTTAATATGGTTTGCCAACGAGTTCACTACTTTACCAAAAAAAATTGCACTTGAAAAAAACTTTGGAACATATGCTCAGAATCCCAACCCTCAAACTGGATTATGTAGGCTTGCCAGGTGGAGTTTAATAGCTTTGAATTAGTTAATTAATGGCCAGACCAACAAAACCTCAGAAAAAACTGCCACCTTAAAATATGTGAACTGAGAACCTTTAAGTGAGAGCTTTTCTTTTCATAAAGCTTCAGTGTCAAAATGAAAAAAAAAAAACAATCAAATGATTCATTGTTTAAATAGTCATTTCCATTGTCCTTTGCCTTTCCTAAAATGTGGATACTTTAACCTGATGAGTGGAAAATTGTGCAGACTCACCTGTGATGGAAGGATATTTTCAGAAAACTTAAAGAGTCCATACTGACTTTTTTTTCAGTAAGGAATGCAGATATGTTTTACTCTCGGTTTGTGAAGTAATGCTGACACACACACACACCTCCCTGTGCCCTGCATGGCTGCCGTCTGTTCTCCCCGGTGCAGAACCCCCTGTGGCAGCACGCACACAGTGTAGCCATGTGTACCGGTACCTGAGGGAAGTAATTATCAAGGTAAACAGCACAACGAAGGGTGTGTAGGAGTGCGTGCGCATATGGGAAGAAGGTGGCATGGCCACATTGCTTTTTTAGATTCACAAACATAGACATGGTCCAACATAGCCAGAATGAGAGACTTAAATTTAGATTCTCTTGACGTAAAAGAAAAGCGATGAAGTGCAAACAGTATTTACTTCATTGTCCCTTATCTTTAGCCTGTCTGAATATTTCTTTTAAGGGTGCCCCATCTCCTTCTGTCCAGCTTTATCGTCTCGGACTCCGAAAAGTCGACAAATCTCCAACTTACACAGGCAACAGATTTCATGTTAATTTATGATTGCAATCAAGTGGTCAAACATGGAATCAGCAAGAGAGAATTGAATGGCATGAAGCTACCAATGGTCGCTTACAGTCAAGGTAATGGTAACGTTTGGTATCTAAAAATTGTCTTTTTAATATGTCAAAAAAAGAACCTGAGGTGCCATATTTAATTTGAATGAGCACACCAAAACAGTTTAGATACTATTGTGTTAAACCCGTCTTTTACGACAACATAATTTGTCTCGAGACTCAAGAAATACACACGATAGATATTTGAAAACCTAATGTCATTTGTGTGATTGAGTATTTGCCACGGGGGCTAATGATGCGGTGATAAAGAGCGTGTCTGTGGTCTTCCGTCAGCGGCCGCTGGTCCTGGAGGAGAGAGATATGACCTTTGTCTCAGGGACAGCAGATATACGAGCCAGGCGAGCGCCGAGGATTTTACACCGGGGCCCCTGCCACAAAATGGAGAAGGGAGGGAGGGGTGGAAGCCTGTGACCGTAGAATAATATCAGCCTCTCTGCCTCCCCTGAGACCACACGCTGTCTGAGCCAACCGCCCACCCCCCTTCCTCCTCCCCCACCTCTCCTGCCAATCCCCTAACTGCCTGCCGATGCCGGATGTCTCCTCTTTTCCTTCTCCATGTAGTTGGGAGAGAGGTGGGAGAGTGGTGGTGGTTAGTGAGGGGGGATTGTATGCGATAGAGGGAAGGGGAGATAGAAACCAGAGTCGGGTTCCTGTGCTGCTGCCGCTAAGTGCTGCAGCAAATCATCCCTGCATTAGGAATATGGGCAATTAGCACTGTGGCACATCCCTCCCGACACCCTTACACGTCTCCAAACCTATGCGCACAAGCATACGCGTCTTAACAAAATTGCTCTGCGTTCATAATGGAAAAAGAATATAAAAGGACAATGCGTGGCCACTTGCATAGATCATATGCGCAATATAGTTTTCTATCTGCGTGACACCAAAATGTGATGTCATTAATCATCTGTGCATTTTATACACCGCTTGTGTTTTACATCGGTTCCTAAATAAAATATAACAGCAAACTCCTTAAACGAGGTGGCCCAATTCAGTATCCTTTCCCGTAATATCCGCAAAACAATAAATTCATCTGAAGCACTCAGAAGGAAGATGCAGTGTGGGAGCTGCCGTTCCACCTTAAGAAAGGTACCTTAAAAGATTATCTCGGTTATTTCACCACCACTGAGCCGGCACTAATAGTCCAAGGCAGATATTGAAGAGCAGCGCAGGGCCGCAGAGATCTATTAGAAATTCCCATCTACGCGCCTCATACATATTGATTTCTGACACCAAGCAGCAATGAAAGGCCCAGGGGAATAATATATTTAGCAGGGTTTGCAGTGAGGAGGTCACAGAGTGCATAAAGATTAGCTGCAGAGACCCCTGACAGGAGCCCAAATTGTAGGCAGCACGCAGCCAAACACACATGCACATGAACGTGCACACACGCACACACAAATATATGTTTACATGTACTGTATAATCATTCTTCACGGAAAGCTCACGTGCATCTCTACGACACTGAAAGAGGGAAATAAAGGCGTCTGTGCTTTTAAAGCTGCTACCCCTCATCCAGTAAAACTGGAATGAGAAAAACAGATACTTCGTTTCAAACCTTGAAATGCACTGTACATTTTCCTCTCTTAAAATCACTCCTCTCGCCCTGTTTGTGACAGAGAATCCGCTGTCAAATTGATTCAGCTCAGATCCAGCACTGAGTTTAAGGTTTTTATGCTTGTTATGAACAACAGGGGCTACCATGAAAGCTAGTTTTTTTACTTGTGGAGTTACTGAGATGCATGCAGTGGGTTTGGTAAATGCAGAACATGGATTTAAAAAAAGGAAGAATCTGATGACTTATTACATCAAATGTAGGGATGATGGAACCTTAGTAGTGCTTTTTTATGGAAAATTGCTTTATATATACTTTTATACTTTAAATGAGTATGATTGTGAATTCACTGTTGTCCCTGGAAAACATGAAAAGTGACTACATCACCAAAAATGCAACACATTTAGGTGAGCCCAATAATTGAAACACATGCTGCATGAGCAATAACAGCGGAAAGCCTTTGGTGAGTCAAACCTGTGCTAAACTCCAGCAACAAGCTCAAATCACAGCTTTTGTTTGTCCACACAACAATGAATAAAGAAAAAAAGAAAAACAAACACACAACAATATTTGTGTTTCAATGTTATCTGAACAGTTTATACTCTTTTTAGCTACCGCAATTAACCATGTGGATTTTTTCCCTAGTTCTTGTGTAGTTTTTGGCATATCTGAAGGGAAAGAGCTATAAAAACAGAGGTTGTGATAAATGGAAGAATATTCTGAAGAGGAAATATAAAGAGAGTCAACTTCTGAATCGCTATTGCACTTTGCAAAACTGAGAGTATTGTTATCTCACAAACAGTTCTTGTTTAAAATATAACTAAATAATCCTGATCCTATTACTTCTATACATCAGAAGCTGCTAAGCTATTGTCCTTATTTGAAGAGTTTTGCAAGGTTTGTACTGAAGGGAGTAACAGTTTGAATCACTGCAAAATTAAACTATGAAATTTAAAGCTTGTGGTTATTCAGTGACTACAAATGTTTGACTTGGACTAAAAGATCAGTTTTATCACTTTGCAAAAGTTGTAAATTGAGTGCTAAATAGCTTGTCGGTCCTGACATTGTGTTTTCTTAGTTATATTTCTATAATCTAACAGGTGAGCGATAGGAACAACACAGACAACTCTTAAGGAGTGATATTCGTTTAATATTGAGAGTACAACTTCCAGGAACAGTCTCTCGATGTGGGCTGCTTGGTTGCAAAGGCGGCTCCACTGTGTGGAGAGTGAAAACAGCTTTTATCTTCCATCTCCTCTTACCTCAAGAACTCTTGGCAACACATAGTTGGAGTATGGCGTTGCTGGAGTGGAGGTGGTGGTGATGTGGTTGTATGACTGGAGTGATTCTCTTTTCCAGGTGAAAGGGTAATTTCATTCAGAGGGGGATCAGGACAGTGAGACCCAGGCTGCGGCCATCGTGTGGGAGGGCTCAGTCCTCTGTAAGAGCCCTCAACAACAGCCCCCATATCCATGATCCACACCCCTATCTGCTCTCACCAAGCTAGGAGCTGCTGCTTCTAGCTCAGGACCATTGCCACTGCTGCTTTCCCCTTTTTCTCAGTCCTGGACTCCCCTCCTCCTCTCCCTCAAAACACCACTCAGCTGCCACTTCAGATATTACAATCACTCTGGGTTTAGGTAATTTGACCAACTGCAGGGCCTGCATGCAAGGATTGGAAATGGGAGGAGGGGTAAGAACTGCAGGGTCAGCCTTGTGGGGAAAACTGGAATGAAATTACCAATTCAGGGGCTGAAGCACTGCATGATACTGGCAAAGCGTGGACACAGTCCAAGGATTATCCGATTTTAGGAGTGAGCGGAAAGTGTTGGAAAGAGCCTCAACTCCAGTAGAGCTAATGCCCCAAAGTCTGCTTTGACAGTTGTTTCAACTAAGATGCGAATATTATTTTTTTTTAGCTTTCTTTTTTATTAGTTTTTAAGCAAAAAACACAATGCACATTGATTGGAGCATTATCCTTGATCATTGCATTTATGTTCTTGTAACAGATAAATCCTAATTACAGTTTTTTTAATTATTGAAATATGAGAGGTCAAAAGAATAAAGATATTAGCACATTTCACGACGCAACACAAAACAAATGCATATTTGATGTGATGTAGTGTCTGTTGCCCCTATAAACAATCTAAAACTGATGAAATTATGTAAAAATGTAGCACGCCAGGACAACTCTATTTGAATTCTAAGATAAATGTTGATTTTACTGTGCTAAAAACACAATCCAATTTCACACAGAGAAACGCAATATACTATACCATGGGTCATAAACGCCTCGAGGAAAATTCCCTCTTTGTGTCATTCGAAGCCGTGGCGATGATACTCAGTGGGCTCTGCCTGCTCCAAGGAAATGGCTGATTTCCCACTCAATCACAGTTGTGTGGCAGTCGTTGGGGTGACAGTCCATCCCAGGTCTCACTTTTGCAAACTGTAAAAAAAAAACAGCAATTGTGGTCGGACTTTCAGTAGTAGATTTGGTATTTTCATACTGATGCAAACCTGGGGTCGAATGCCTCTGATTGTGTCCCTGCTCTCCTATAATTGTCTTAAAACGCCGAGCAAAACATCAACACATTTCTGTCATGTGTCGTTATCCGTCAATGCAAATTTTGATGGAATGGCAATGCCGACACGCCACAGAAATGAGCCTCACAGCTTAGGTGAGGTGAAAAAAACAAGCACAAACTAATCTTAATGCTAACCAGTCGATTTGACGCATCACAATAATTCTCCATGCTGTGATGAATGACGATGATGCTAACTAGACCATTAATCAACTTGCTATCAGTTATCTGGGTGGCTTAATGTTTCATCCACCCAGACCTCAGCGAGAACGGACAGCCATCCTTCATCACGGCTCACAGGGAGAGCACCCCCACACATTTCAATCTTGTCATCTCTCCCTTGGGTGCAGACAGCCATCCTCAAAATCTCCATTTTTATCAGCCCTAGTAAACCTTGGACCCTGGGCGGCATTGAAGATGCAGATTTTTATGGACTGGAGCAAATACAAATCAGAGCTTCTGAATGTGTTTAGGTTTTTTTTTTTTTAAGGGGGGGTGGGGTGCAGTGATGAGGACGGCTAAGAATGGGCATAGAGGTAGCTGCAATGACAGGGAGCCTTTTTCGCACGTTGGTTAAAATAAATTAGGATTCAAGCTCTGCACAGAGTTTAGAACCACGCGATTGGGTTCAGCAGAGGGCTCACCCAGACGGTCCCTGAGGGAACTGTCGGCAATAGTACGGCAGCACAAAGGGCGTTACTGGCCTGTCAAAATTAGATAATAAAGCACCGGAGCGCTGGTGGATAAATGCGCGTGAGAGGGCATCCATCTTGCAAGTGCGATGCTGAAGAGGATGCTGTTAAATGACAGTGAGGGCTGCTTGTGTGTGTGTGTACACACACATATCCTCTCCACGACTGCGGGGAGCCAATGACAAACTTTCCTGGGTAGAGCAGAGCTACCCCCAATAACAATCTTATGTTAGAAATTCTGATTCGGAATTTTATATCGAAAGGAATGGGGGTTTGGGGAAGTATGAGATATGTGACATATGGGGGGGGGGGACGGGTGAGGAAGGAAATCAAATGGTGGCCTGCATTTAACCTCTCCCTTCTGATGTGCGGCCTGCTGAAGCAGCAGAATCCTCAATGTTTCATCAATACTTATTAATATGCAGCTGCCATTTTCTTGGAAAAAAATATTGTCAATCTTGTTTGCACTGATATTCTACGTGCCTCTCCCTCTCTAATGTACTTTACTTGTGTGGAACAGTTAAAGGCTATGTATGCTCATTTTCTTCTTCTCTTCTTTTCATCTGTTTATCGCCACTGGTTTATTTTAGGGAAAATTACCAGCGGTAACTTGACTCCTCTGAAAAAAGCACTGCTTGTGTTGTTTGCACAACTGACTTAAAATGAAGCAGCTAGAAGATAGTTTCTTTTGAGTAATTGCCGGAAAAAAACTGTACCCTGGCCAGCTGTATCAAAGAAGTTAGAGTTTAGATGTTGTTCTCGATGTCGGAATCAAAAGCGATTTCTAAAGCAGAAAAAACAAGGAACAGGTTGGAAGTTAACTACAAATTTAAAGATCATAGTATGTATCTGCATACATCCAGTGGCATGTGGCACGGGGAGGCTGCTCACAGGTGTGGCACAGAAGACCTTTTCAGAAAAGAACTGGAGCAATTACCATTGTGGAAACAGATGTGATGAAACTAAGAAGGTTGTCGTCCAGACAACACAGTGAGGCTGCTTCAGCTTCACGAAGGGAGGCGGCCACTTATGGAGCATTTCCCAGCGGAGGCACAAGATGAAAATAAAACCATCATCCTATGTCTATCGGAAATGCTGGTATTCTAGCATTTCAAAGCTTTTGATTTTAACTATCTTTATAATAATGCACTTAGTTTGTGAATAAAAAAAGAAGAATATTTGGACCAAAATGAAAATATAAATAATAATTATCTACCAGTAGGGTGATGAATTTATGCACATCAAACATAATTTGCATTTTTATCATTTTATCAACTTCACACAACTGTGTCCCAAAGATAAAAACAGTTGAATGACCTTTACTGACTTATTTTAAGTCAGTTTTCTAGTTAAGAACTGTTGTTTAAAAACAGGTCACAAATCAACATGTCCAGCATGGTTTAAAAACCCAACACTGTATTTGATCTGACACAAAGCAACCCACCAACCAATTTGCTGGTGAGATGATAAACATCTCACACATTTCTCTGTTCACTGTAAAGAAAAACCTTCTAGTCCTCTCCTATGAGCAATTATATCCAAATATGAGGCATTACCACTCTCTCTAAAATGTATTTCTCAGCACAGATCAAATCTGTCTTTATCGTGCTGCACGTGTATCTAGCAAAAGACACTCTACAAATAGAGATATCATTCATTTAATCATCCCCCCCGTATTCTTCTTGGTGTACACCAGGCTTGCCATTGTGAGCAGCCCTCCTGCTTCTTGATTAATGGCTTTTCAGAAAGGTGCTGCTAATGGCTCTTTAATTGCTCTACTTCCATCCCAAGCATCCAAGATTTCTTCTTGTGTTCTTTACACAGCAGGAAATAGGTAGTTCATATTGCATAAATGAAAAAGAGTAGGACAAAGTCCCTCACCACCATATATGCTCTTATGTTTGAGTGTATCTGACTGTTAGAATATTAACATTATCAACAAGTGAACAGAACAAGAATAAAATAACTGCTGTTCGGTGTCCATTCTGGTGTGCGGTATCGGTAACTTGTGTAGTATGTGTAAACTATCTTTTAATTCTTTTTTTTATTCAAGAGACTCGTATGCAAATTTATGTTGGCAAAAGAGGACTGATAAAGTCATATGCATCTTTTCACCCAGCAGGATGCAAAGACATAGAAATAAATACACAACAACCTTCTCACCAATTTAAACAGAAACTTCATGAGTTGCCAGTAGTGATGCTAAACCTCTGCCTGTGTTTGGGGGAGAAAATATATGGCAAGTCCTTTCTTGTGATTTTTTATGCAAAGTATATCTTATTTTAAGGTCTTAAATGACTTTTTTGTTTGTTTTAAGTCTTTATTTGGCCTTTCAACAAAATATGTGAAAAGACAAAACAAAAATACATTTTTGATATTAATAATTTATTACTATGCGATAGGTCAAGATTATTTTTTGTGTAGTCTTCTGCCCCCTGTTATCAGGTGTATCTGATTGTGTACAATAGGATTTTGAGCAAAGTTTTTACCATTAAATTATGCAAAAGGTGTCAGACGCAAAACATTTCAGAAACCGTATGTATCAAATATGATACATTTGGCATTACAGGGATAATAATAGTAATAATGATAATAATAATAATAACAATAAGAAGAAGAAGAAGAATGTTGTCTCCCTCTCTCTCTCTCTCTCTCTCTCTATATATATATATATATATAAAGCCCATCCTACAAATTACTAATCTGCAAATTGGTAATTATTTTTTGTTCAGGTTGCTTATTCTATTTTATGTCTTTATACAAATATACATCAGGTATCAGTCCAATATTCATGTTAACTGGTCGTGTAAAGATCCAAAGGCAACATTTGCCGTCCCCATGTGTTATCTACTATAATGCAAAGAGATATCGACCGCTGCAAACAAGCTCAGTGACTGATCTGACATGTCAGAGGCTCTATCATGATCTAATGCATGTTTGACACCACCATTTTTGGCATATTCATCCTTGTTATGTAGATTTTTCTCTCTAACTGAGTATGCCTCACCATACCTGGTTTACAAATGTTTAATTTTAGGGAATCTACAAGTTTTAAATATGAGTGAAAAGACAACCCATATATATTAAGTATGATTGCTAAAAAAAACTTTGAAACTTTTTTAAAAAGAACCAAACAAAAAAATCAAGGAGCATTGGAAAAAATTAACCATGAAGGTATGGGACACAGATGACAGATAAAATACTTACAACTGGACAGTGGACTGAAAACAAGGAAAGACAGGATGGACTGACGAACAGATGAACGGGGATCAGAGGAATGATTGAAACCAGAAAACCAAAATACACAAGAGGGTGATTAGTCAGTTGAGAAAACTGATGACACAGAGAACAGGTACGAAGTCTAGAGGTAATGGCCAGAATGGAGAAACACTAAGGAGGCAAAAGGTGAAAATACCTGGAGCAAGGATAAAAACTTGGGGGTGGAATACAGAGGACCGGACAACTAGGAAAACACAACAGCAAATGTATAATACAAATCTGATAAATAAAATAACCAAAATTTCTGGAAAAAAACAAATTTAGTCAAGCAGAATGTAAATCAAAACCCCACAACTGTCCAGACGCATAGCACAGCAACCGAAGCCCTTTCACAGACCTGGTTATGACACACGTCCGATTACAAGCGGACATCTCTAAATTCTTTGTAAATGGACTCTCTTGAACAGTTAACCTCTTAAAATCTTATTCATAAAAAGCCTCATTCACACAGCACAATCTGTGCACTCTGACATGTTATGCACAGTTTCTCATTTTACATTTGCACTTGGATAGACACATTGGAGTCAATGGGGAGTTCAGTGTCGTCAGTGTCTTGCCCAAGGACACTTCAACATGTGGAGAGGGTATTGAACTGCTGACCATTGTAGTGGAAGATGATTGCTCTTCCTTCCAAGTGAAAGCCACCTTCTAGATTTGCAAAAGAATACAAATGCACATCCCTCCTGTGCCACACTAAGAGCCCACCTATTAACCTGACCCGGTAAGCAACAGAGTTTTTATCCTGCTTTTTGTCCTTTCTCCTATATACAAAGAAAACATATTTTAACCTGCATCCAAAACTTGCCAGACACCTCACAGAGTAACCTTTCTCTCATATCTGAACTGAATTTCTGCAGCGAACAAAGCAGCAGTATGAATAACTCCAAGGTTTCAGGTCCAGCTGTAAGAGGCTAATCCCTGATCCCTGAGAGCTGAGCTGAACATGTGTATTCCCTAACGTGTTTTATGATGGATTTCATGTAAATTCAGCTTTCTTATAACACTAGGTGGCTATGTCACGTGAATATTGGTGTCCGGGTGTCTTCTATCTTTTGTTAAATTGAAAGAAGATCGGACATTGTATCTCTGAGTATTAAGTGTTTCTCCTCCAAGACAAACTATTGGCACATTGTTCCACAAACAATACACAATACAGGGGTTTGTTCCATTACAACAGCTATTAATGTCACAAAAAGTCAGCCCCATTTTGTAGGCATTGAGATATTACGTTTTAATGAAGATTTTCAAATGACAAATGATTTTCAAATGAAAATGGCATCGGTAGTCCCGTAGAGCAGGGAATGCATGGTTATAGAGAGCATATCTAAATATTAATTCCCTCTGCCATGTAACATTTAGTGCTATGCTACCTATATGTTCTTTTATTTTTCTATAAAAGGAATGGCATAACCTACCCTAATGCCTCTCAGAAGGCAGCAGCAGGCTGCCTTCATAGGACGGACTAATGAGGTTTTGTTCACTGATCATTACTTTCTCATACCATTTAGCAGAAGATAAGTGGCAATGTGCAAATACTGTTTGCACCCTCTTGGGTCAACAAAGAATTTCACAGCATCCTCAAATGTGATTGTTTATAACACAGACTGTTTATCCTTTGCTCAACAGGCTTCTCATAAAATGTCAGGGTATGAATTAAGAATAAACGGGCTTCTCTGGGTGCCACACAGTACTGCACACTGGCCCACTTTGATGAGTAATTTAAAATGTTTTTCTCGTTTATCGTACATGTTAAAGTTCCCCGAAAAGGCCACAAGCATACCCCCCCCCAAAAAAAGCCTGCATTTTCTTGCTTTGCAGTGGTATTTGTATTAAACTTTCATGTTAATTTACAACCCATCACAATCTAACGTTTCTTTCTGCATCGAGATCATTGAATGGTCACTTTCGACCTACTGAATTTCCTGATTTGACAATGAAAGGGTCACAAGATAAAATGCGTTTTTGACTGATAATTTGTATGGAATGTTTCATTTATGTATCTTGATGCGAAAACCATTAAAATGTATCTTTATCTGTTTTCTTAAACAGAAGCAAAATACTTTAGACTGTGTTTTCAGCACTGGTGCATTTCCTTTTGTAGAGGTGTCCAGAAGTGGGCAATGTGAGAATGGCATAGAGACAGGGTAACGATGAAGTTATGAGGTGTAAAAGTGGAACAAAGAAAGCCAAATTAAAAACTGAAGTTGAAAAAAAGACTGAAACAAAATGGAAATTAAAAAAAGACAATAATGTCAAACAAAACTAGAATGTTTCGGAGTTGGCTGATCCCCTGAAAGCTATCTTCAATGCTGCTTATTTCCATATCAGGGTCACAGTGGCCTATCCCAGCGGTCACTGGGCAGTAGGTTAACCCTCGACAGTCCCAACGTCACACAGCGATGAACATGCAAACTCCACACTGAGAAATTGTGGTAATTCTAAAGCGGGGAGAGCTCTTGCTGTGAAGGGACGGCGCTGACCACCACACCGCAGCGCAGCCTGCTCACAGAGACGTGAACAGCATTTCATACACATCAGTCCAACTCAATGCCAGCGCTGCATCATTGAAATTTCCTCTGAGACACTGTAGAGCCATTTTTCCTAATCTGATGCTGAAAGCCTTATCAAATAGTAGGGAGTTTTCTCCTCGCATATGGTGAAAGCTTAATTAGCTTTTGATTATCTATGACTGATGAGAAACAACTGCCTGTTGTTTCACGCAGAGAGCATTTAGCAGCAAATTAGGACATTACATACAAATTCAGGACATTTTGGTTTGTTTAAATAAAAGAAGTTCACAACAAAGGTCTTCTTTTGGTCACAGCTGAAGTAATTTTTTCAAGAATGACTCACAAAAGCTGTAATTAGAAAATGCAATTGGCATTCTCTGCTTTTCAGCATCCGAGATGTAATGTGTGGTTGTTGTTTGGTATTCATTTTTAAGCCATACATTTGATTAGATAGTTTTCAAAATTTGATAGAATACAAATGAAAAACCGCAGCAGGTCAGTTTCTGTGATACAAAATTCTGATCTAAGATATTTTTGTTTTTCTTTGTCCAAAAGGTAACAGGCAGAGGTTTACCATTATCAAAGTGTATTCTCTTATATCAGGAAGAGAAAAAATCAACTTTATACAGGCAATGTGTTCATTAAAAAAAAAATTCACACTAACTGCACTTGATAAAAATTTTGATTGGGAGACTGCGTCCAAATAGGAAGACAATGTATTCTACTGGATTTTACAGTCCTTGAAAGCTCTGAAAATATTTGGAAATTAAACTAATACGGTGGCTCGTCGTAAAATGAATAATGGTAGATGAAAAATATGAATCTAGACAAGCAAGGACAAAAGGATTGTTTTGTTTTACTTTTAATAGTTTCAGACTTTGGTTCACTTTGTCGGCTCTTTGCGGGCAGTAATTGATCTGAAAAGGTTTTGGAAACCGAGAAATCCTTTCCTATTAATTTTCACCCACACCCATGTGCCGCATTTTTCCTAACACAGCTTTGATTTGATTATTTTGAAAAGCTTATGGGGAAAATTTCCCATAAACACCTTTAAAATCTGAAGCCAGTCCATTCTAATCTGATACAACCACCCACGATTTCAACATGTAATACCTTAAAGGCCTATTCACCCTTTTCTGCTGCTATCTACTCAGCGAGGCTCAGCTTGTTTTGTTTTTTTTTCCATTTCCTTTCGGTGCTAGCATCTCCTAACAGTTGCAATAGTAGCACCTACTCAGCCAGGGTGCCAAGCAAGTCGATGATAGACTGCAGCCTGGTGATTGGCCGGGGAGTCGTGTGGATGAATGAGTCACAAGGACTCCACATATTTGAAAGAAAAATGTTTGCATTTTTTCTATAATCACCGACAGGGTATATGGCTTCACTTAAACCAAGAGCATGATGCAACAGCATAGTTCAACCAGTATATCATTGCTGCATTGTTGTGTGGTAGCATATATGTGTCGCATACAAATGATGTCACAGGAATTGCATTGGTCGTAAGGCTGTTATGACCTTACTGGAAATGGAAAACTACCTAAACCAAGCAGAGGCGAGTGGATTAAAATCAAATGGAGCCGGGCAGATCAAAATGGAAAATGGCTCTTTAATTTTAAAGACTTTGAATAAGACAACGTGTTTAAACATCCTGCTTTCAAAATTGATATAAGACATTCCACTTCCGAGAGATACATGCATTTATGTTTTTTGCATTTGCAATATCGTTCTCTTTCTTTTAACAACATATGTAACGTGTGTGAGTAAATTGTCTAATTAGAATATGAATACTCATGTAAAATTATTTGCTGATTGGATTTTTTAGTGTTTAATTGTGAAAAAACTAGTACATTTAGAAAAACTATTTACTTTTTCATTATGATCTGTTTAGTTTAGATTGGCTATCAAAAATGGTCTATGCAAAGGCAAAGCTACACATTTTCAGTGATTTGAAGATTTCCAATCAAATATACCGTGTTTATGAACTAAGTTCTGTTTCTCCATAAATGTTGACATTATTTTTTAAGATTTGATATTACAATACTATTCAAGCAAGACATTTACAGAGAACTAGTGAGTGAGCTTGTTGGATGATTTAATGTAGAATTCTCTATCATTTCAAGTCCGGCTGGTTTTTAAAAGCATTCAGATTTTTGAAGTTATAAAAAATATGAAAATACATCCTAAATCAACCGTCAGCAGCTATTCGGTTTGCTTTTCTGAGCAACCAGAACTCAAACAAAATGAGCAGAGTGGACAGTCTGTATCCTCTATTTTTCAGTGGCCACAATGCTGGTGGTCGTTTATTTCTCCGGTTCCATCCCCCCCCCAACCACCACCACCTTTTTTTTTTGTCACGAGGGAGGTTCGGGTGGGCATATCGTTAATAACAGAATAGTGATTCATCATTTAATTATGATTTGACAAATGCTCGCGCCTTCCCCATTCTCAGCATCCTCCTCCCTTTCAATTCTCCGCTCTGCCAAACTGTCACGCACTCCCCCCGTGGGATTAATTCGAGCTGTCTGTCTTTGTGAGGCTGCCGGCGCTCTCAGGGCGGCGGGTGCACGACACTGTCAATGAACAGAGAGCCTGACACTTCCAGGGAGCCGCACACTGACGCACGAGCCCCGCTCCCCTTGTTATTGTTTTCACCTTAACCCCCTCCTTCCCGTTTCCCTGCCTGAGTGTGTGCATCTCCCCCGGTTCTCTGTCTCCTTTTTCCTGCTTTCCCCCCTCTTCTCTCTCAGCCCAACTCTCTCCCTGTCTTTCTTTCCTACCCTGTCTATCGTTCATCTTTCCCCCCCCCCCCCTTCCTCCCAACCCAGCCACCCTCAACCGTTGTGGAGAGAAAGGAACAGCTTCGGGAGGAAATATCACACAAAGGGAGACATGGATGTAGCTCCAGGAAAGGCTGTGAGAAAAGAACAGTTAAAAAAAAAAAAAAAGTAAAATACACTCATTTGAGTATTTCTCCGCCATGAAAGTTAAGAAAATATATGGGGGCAGTGTGTGCACGGTGGAAATCAAAGGCTCCAGAGCGCCTTTTCTGTGAGCCTTTTCCTCGTGTTGATGAGTGACACTAATGGATAGCCATTAGAACGGGGGCCTGTTTGAGTTGAACCGGTGCACTTTTTTAGCCAAATCTAGCAGACCTTAGCCCCAGCTGGAGAGATAAGGTTTAATACCAGGCACAGGGCCCAGCCTTATCTCCCCCCACTGATAGAGAGAGCACAGAGGGGGAGGGGGAGGGCAGACAAGGAGAGAAAAAACAAGAGGGACAAAAACAAGTGTCTTGCAGGGACCCTAGCTGGCTGGCTGGCTGGCTGACTGGATGGCTGCTGACTGGCTGACTGGCTGGCTGTGTAAGTGCGTCCTCCTGCCGTTGGCATAGAAACTAATCCACGTTCACATTTAGCACCTGACTCGTTTTTTTTCTTTTTCTGTTTTGTTTCTTTTTCCACCTCTCCATCCTCATGGCTGTGGTGGACTTGGGGGAGGAGAGGATGTGTGCTTGCTTTTTCCAGCCTATAATGAGACCCAGGATCCTGCTGGTGGACTTTGTACAGGATACAAACATGTCCAGACACACCGAGAGCGGCTGCTCTCCTGTTGCACGTCTGCAGGAGAGCGGACAGCTTTGGGAATGGTGTTGATCAACGGGCCTCGCGTGCAAACATGCATAAACCCGCAGACTGGAGTCACAAATTGGTTTTTACCAACATTTTGAGTGTTTTTCGCGTTCTTCATTTCAACACGCAGCAGGTCAAACAGTTCCAACCTTTCTCACCATTCACTATCAGGTATAAAGAAAGTTCCTCCCATGTTCTCAGATTCATGTTAGAAATTCATAACCTGCATTAAGAGGTATTTCACTGGCTTGTGGTACTGTTGCTCATCATATCTGACAACAGTTGGGACAGTTTTTCATCACAAAGAGACCTCATTTGGCACCGTCTATCAAAACACATAATAATAATAATGCATCTCAATACAAAATTAATTGATTTGAACAGTTTTGAATGTATTCAGGAGGAAGTGGACATATTCTGTCCACAGTTCTGTCTCAGTTAGTGCTGAAACAGATGTTTCTTTGCATATGACTTAGTGGAAATACTTTAAATTGACAGTTGTAAAAAGTACAGCTGACTCTGTTGTCAGTTCTGTATCTCTGTTATCTGGTTAAGCTGAAATATGATGCCAAAGTACCTCTTGGACCTCTAAATGCAACGCTCACATGAATGCAGACCTTTACGTTTTTTTGGCTCGCAGTGTAAACAAGCATATAGAAACGCATTACCAAGGTGCTTATGTGGTTCCTTTGAGGCAGGATGCTTTTCATTTGTTTTTGTTTTTTTCTTCAAATGACACATCTTTACTCTGACATCCATCAATGAGCTTAAAAAAAAAGAAAAAAGGAAGATATAAGAAGAGGCAGCTGGAGCGCCATCTCAAATCCATCTCCACTGGTCCATTCCACCTCTCTACAATTTGTATGCTTGTATGTGAATGTGTGTGTGTGTGTGTGTGTGCATGTGCACTCGTATGATCACACACTAGTCTCTTAAGGCTTTTGGAGGATGCTGTATGAGAGTGTGAGGTGCTTTCCCGTGCCTGTCCTTCAACTTCCCACTTACCTTTCAGAAGAGCTCTCTACTTCTGTGCTGCCCATGTCACAGCCATTGTCCCTAATTAGGGATTCAGGACCCAAGCCCATTCAATTAACGTGCTGCCACAATACACCACAGATCCACCCCACTTTTCCTCCTTTCACCTCGTCCCTGAAGCCCTAAAAAGCCTTTTCAACCCCTTGTGTAGAAGTAGCAGCTTAGAGGAGCTGAGGTAAAAGGAGGTAAAAAGGTTCGAAGAGGAATTAGTGTTGCAAATCAACAGATGAATTAGTGAATAAAACAAAAACTAATCAAAGATAAGTTGCAAAATAGATTGTTTATAAATTGTATGTATTCATTTCTTTGAAACAGTCATATAAGCGTGAAAAATGTGCAAAATGTCATGATGATATGATGATGTTACAATATTTCATCTATATTATTATAGACATAGCAGTTTTATTGGGTACTATATATATATTTATATATATGTATAAAGAGAGAGAGAGAGAGAGAGAGAGAGAGAGAGAGAGACTGAGACAGAGATGTTTGAAAGCTATTTTAGGAGATTTAAAGCTATTTAAAGCTATGTTCATTCAGGCATAGAAATTGAGAAGAAATTACAGTGAAATAAAAGCTGGTGAAGTTTTCTGTGGTGATGTTTGTGGTCTCTGCCTGTGATGTGGCTCGAGAACCTTAGAAAATTAGTTTTGGGGGGAGATGAGTGTTGTTTAAGAAAAAATCCCAATCCAACTGCTTCCACTAGTTGGAAGGTCGCAAAATTTCAAACAGACTAATGTGTAGTTATTTACTAGCTATATGTATATGGTATCATAACCATGATAAATTACTAAGCGAATAACTGTGTGGTCTCATTTCCCACCTCTTTACCACAGACAAAGGTGGGAAAATGTGGAAAAGGCTTTTGCATTGTCTCAGACTTTGTCCATCATCATGTACAGTTCAGATAGAGTCAAGGTAAAGGTATTACTAAATGTTTCTATGTTTAGCAGAATTAAAGGAACTTTTGCTGTAGAGTTATGATATTGTTTCTTGTCCTCACTTATTCCACTTCAGTCTGTGCCAAATGTTCCATTTCATCTTAAGGGAATATACAATGTATCTCAAATGTAAAGAAACAGAAAGCAATACTTTTGATTTGTTTTGGTAAAAATGTCATAAACACAATTCATTGCTAATGGCCTTCCCTCATTAGCGAGCAGCCAATATTTTCTGCTTAACACTAGAAAAGTTAGCATTAAAAAAGTTGTTTTTTTTCTTTGGCATAGCAACCTAATGATTCCGGCATGTGTCATGTGTATGCACTGTAAGGTTTTTGCGTGTTCTTCAACTGTTCAAAAACATGAGTTGGTTAAAAAAGGGAAATGAGAGCATTTTAGCGGCTAAAATAATCAGTGGCCTGACGTGTTCCTCATGCACTCTTTCATGATGATAGCCTGTCTGAACACAAGCCAAAGTTTTCTAGACGGTGAAACATTTACCAGAACTTTTTTTTTTGTGCAACCAACTTATGTCATATGGGAGCAGTAAATATATTTAGCTGAAAATCAGTGAAGTGGAAAGAGGATTTGCCTCTGAAAAGGGCACATAGCTTATTTTCATGTTGAGATAATTCATTATGGAAAAAATTAGAGGGGAAATCCTCAAGAAAGCAAACCAAAGTAATAAATAAATCAGTTAGAATAACTCCTTTTTTCAGAGTTAACTGAAATCATTTGAACAATCAATTATCTTCATCCTCTTGAAAAAGATCAAGGATATGTAGAGAGCATCTGTTCTGTTGCAGATGAGCCTCCCCATTTCTGAGGAGCTCGGATTCTCCGGTCGGGTTGTTTTATTTTGTTTTTTTATATATATAGCTCTTTTTTATTTATCTCTGACTGGATTCATTGTCTGTATTGCTTTTACGATGGTGATCTTCTGGTTTGTTGTTTGGACTTATGTCTTTCAGCAGATGTTCCCTGACATTTGAGGCCACGCTGTCCCTCAGTCTGTGAGAACACCTCCAACAGAGTGATCTTAATCGTTCCTCGGTGTGAAAGGATTCAATTACTGATACGCACCCAGACAGGAAATTAGGGATTTTATGTATGAAGTATTTTGCAGGGGTAGAAGGCGTGAACAGGCTTCTTAATGAAGCAAGTCTGAGCTAATAATGAAGATATCTGAGAAACAGGAACATTACTGACTTGACCTGTAGACCTCCAGATTACACAAACACACGTTTTCTCACAACTGGTTTATGTAAGCAAATTTCTCAGAGGAAATGCGACGTATTTTATATTTCAGGCTGTTAATCATTGTATTGTTGATTCTAGAAATTTGGAGAGGTGGTAAAACATCTATTGACAACCAATATCAAAGTCCTAGACATTAACTATGCACAAAGTTGAATTTAGGGAGTGAGACTGTCCCCCACTGATTTGCACTGAAGAGCTGAAATTAAACCAAAAATGATTGTAAATTAGCTGCATCTTTTCCAGTAGGATCCATGAATATGAAAGCTGTCATGGGTCAGTCTATTGCAAGCATTCCTTTAGCTAATCAAAGGATATTTACAGCATTGTTTTAATTGCATTATAAAATGAAACTCAAAAAGTTTCAATTTAGATATTGCATAATCATTTTTTAATTTTTTTTAAACAAAAAGAAGTTACTCCCAAGCCCATGGAGGTTGTTGTAGTTAAATTAATTAAATTCATGATGACATTGTACACAAAAGTCATCGAAACGAGCTAACAAAAAACAACAGAACATTCTAGTAAAAAGTGATTACACGCTCCAAAGACATATGCCAACCTAACACTCATTTTATTACTAAATAAATATATTGTGGAGGTGATATTAACGCACCAGTCATAAAATGCCATGTATCCCCCTCTCACAGCTTGTCAATCTCCTCTGGACAGGCACGTCAGTCAGGCCAGTCAGCCCCCACATGTAGCTCTCTTTGAGCCTGATTATCTATGCAATTCTACAATGATTTTCCAAAGGGCCACAGGTTGGTAATGTTCGAGAAACTCCTTCTAATGAAGGCACAATGGCCTGTGGAAGCCATATTGACATAGGTGTTGGACAAAGCAGTGATGTGTTTTTTGTTTCTTATTTTTCCTGGCACAGTTATGCAGCAATCCTTCCTGTTGGACGTCAAGGAACTTTGTGTGAGCTGTGCTCGTTTAAAACCAGTAGGTTTAGCAGCATAAATACAAACGTAACCATCTTAAAATAACATATTGCCCATAGAATATGAGGGGCGGCTGTAGCTCTGCGGTATGATCAGTTACCTGCCAATGGGCGGATCAGTGGTTTAAACCCTGGCTGCATGAAAGACAAACAACTCAGAGAGGCAGATATATCATGTCTGAAAGATTTAGATTAAATAAAAGAACATACAACTTACCTTTACATCAGGATTCTTGCTATTTAGATGAGCATTGCAATGTGGATATAACATAGCAAAGCAAACAGTGCAATGTGATCTATTGTTACCAGTCAATATAGCATCTTTTCAATACCAGGTGTAAAGTGTAGTATTAAGAAAGAGATCTACAGCTGAACAGTGGACCTGACTATTGAGCTTCAGCCCACCAATCATAGGTGTGTGTCACTCAGCGATGGAGCCCAGGCCAAAAACAGGATGCACCAAAATAAAACGGGAACACAACAGATCCTTTTTTTCTTATACGTTACAGCTAAAAATAACAATGATTGTTATCTGGGGCCCATTCAGCTGTGAGTCCAACAGGGAACACTTAAGACAAAAGTAATATGTCTGGCAAGAAAGTCCCCAGCACAATATACTTAATTTAGTTCCACGGTTTAGGCTATCAGGATCTAATCTAATTCGAATAAGACGGTTGTGTAACTTCATTTCAGAAGGATGAAATCACTAAAAGAAACTGCAGGAAAATGGCCGAACATGTTTAAATAATCAAAACTCTTAACTATATGCCTCAGCGATGAACACAAAGCCCTTACAGCAACGCTAAAACCACCTTCGGAAAATCGTTGCTTTTCACAGTGAGTGCAGAATTAGTCCGAAAAATCGTTGCAGCGGGTGTCATTATATCTCTCAGGGTTTTTTTTTTTATTTTCAACACAACCGGTGAGGATTAATAGCGTCACTCTAAGAGGAATATATTTATCTTTCAAATGTCAAACTGCTGTTGTTTAAGACTCGTTGCTCCCACAGCCATGGCGTGTGGCAACCAATTGCCCGGTGGGCACGTCACACAGGCACACCATTGCACGGATGCCCACACACATATAAACACACCTGTAAACATATACCGTGTGTTGGCATGTCAGCAGCCGTCTCCTCCACTCCTCACGTCCATATACACATCTCCTCCTCCTCCTCCTCGCACCCCACCCACAGAGCCTCCCCCGATGTTGTGGCCTGCCCATGACAGTAATTGAGGGAATCTGGCCGGAACAGTGTGATGATGGGGGTGGAGGTGGAATGGATGGGAGGGGAAAAAGACACGGGAAGAGGAGGGGGGGGGGGGGGTGTGGGGGGGGGGGGGGAGCCATTCATCTGAGACCCCTGGATGTGGAATGGCATATTACAGGTCTAATGAGTAATTAGATAGAGGGAATAAGGTCAGTGTGCTCTGAGAGGAGGTAATTGCTGTTGGGGCAGTGCCACCTAGTGGCAACGTGGTTAACGGGAGTCTTTATCTTGAGGTTGACAGTTTCCTGAAAGAATGGGGATCCAATTAGAGGCCACCAATGATTTACGACATATTCTTCATTATCTACAAGAGGAATTTTCCGTGGCTGCTTGCCTGGCCGAGTGTGTGGGGTTTCACTTTAATAGGACCAGCCAGAGAATGGGAAATGTGATTGTTTGGGTCATGATCCCGTAAGATGGTCGGCCGATTGACATCTACTACAAAGATATGTTTTTGTAAACATATTTTCTGTTTTCTAAGTTTTTCCTGAGCTGGCATAAACTCAACAGGGATGGATAGAATGTAATGTTCACATTCATCTCTATCTATCTGCTATGGAAATGTTACAAGCCAAAAAAGGAGATGTGGGTCCTTCTTGTCACACTTACTGACACCAGGTGTGTGGTCCAGACCCCATGGAGGCAGATCATGTGGCGAGAAGCCACCAAAGCTGTCAGGCGACTTTTGGACAGGGATGTTTCTGCCCTATGGCACGGCAGTGCTAGAAAACAGAGGCCATGTATGGTCCATATATGGTTGTCCAGCATTCAACTTGTTTTTATTCTAATAGACATCATGCTTTGCTGATGCTGGATTGCATATTAACGCTATGGTAAAAACTGTAAGTAAAGTAGGCTCTATTTGTAAATTACTGAAGCGATACATTTCAGTAAAATTTTGATTCTGACACTTGATTCTTAAAGCCTCTTTTTGCCTGTCCTGAAAATGTGCATTTAAGAATTTTCACATTTTTACACAAACGCTGTTTTCATGCAGTCTTTTGATGAAAATGAATACAGATGTTGTCATCAGAACCAAATTACATTTTTAATTCAGCCATTTGAAGCTGCAATTTCTCTTTTTCCTGTATTTTATGAGTTCAACCAGTATTCTGGATAATATTCTGCATGGTAACAAGGGCCTTTGAAATAACGTTTACTCCTCTTTATTGTTGACCATGCAAATACCTGGAAAATCAATCACTTCAAAATAATGAATAATGAATGACTCTATTTAATATCTTTTGCATTTTTCTTAAGTAACAGTACCAATTCCAATGATTAGTAGACACTTTAGTTAATGAAATTAAGAATGCTAAGTCAGGACCACTGCTTATTCTGCTGCCCAAACATCTCACTGTTTAGGACATTCTATGTGCTGTGTGTGCGCGTGTGTGTGTGTGTGTGTGTGTGTGTGTGTGTGTGTGTGTGTGTGTGTGTGCGTGTGTGTGTGTGTGTGTTCATGGCAGCGCACCCATCCTTCGTTCTATTACATGGGCCACTGACTGCGCCATCTCTCCAGTTTCACCCCTCTGCTCTCCCAGACGTCTCATATAGCCCAGAGGGATGGTGTTGATGTGGGAGGCAGGGGAGGGAGGAGGACGGGTGACTACACACATTATCTCAGGGAGAAGCTCAACCTGTGCGGCTGCCGCCTCTCTATCTCCTCTTTGCTGACTTCAACATCTGACATTTGGTTCCAATAATGGCCCATAGCTCTTGTTAAGAGCCGATAACTTGAGATAACCGCCATTCGCGTCGACAAAACGCGCGAGAAGCAGCTCGGAACACCAAATAATCCTGAGAAATCTCAAATCTTTCACAATATAATTGTTCTTAAAGGGGTAGAACATTGCAACATTGGTCATCCAATACTTCTTAATTTTCCTTTCCTTATACGTACAGTCAGGTACCAATTTTTTTATTTTTTTTATTCCCCTTTCTGCTTTTTTGATTATTCAGTTTCATGTCTATATATTGAAAGTTTAAGTGTGACTACGTCTGGAGAAATGAGAAATTACAAAAGCTGCTATTCAAATCAACATGGCCTAGTTTAAATTAGGGTCTGCTCTGCCCCCTTGTGTCCGGAAGGTAAAATCTCTGGTTTTCTGGTAAAGTGATGACTTGGTGAATATTTTCATACCAATCAAAACCGTTGGCTCTTATCAAAAAGCAAAGGTCTTGTGTTAGCAGTAGGAGATGCCTCTTTATTGGTATGTAAAGCTTGAGTCATTGTTTCTTTATAAGCAAAATTCCACTCGTCATGTGATGTTGTTCTGGTGTGACAGGTTTCTCTTTCTTTTCATAAGTTACGCAAACACAAGGAAGACGATTAACACTACCCTTTCCAGACAAACCTACATATATTAAAAGAAGGCACTGTCCAAACGAATACACACTTTCATCCTATTTGACAACATTTTAACAACTATATTAGATAATTTAAACTTTCCAGTTGTTGTCAACAAGAATCATGTCCATCATCCTATTTTTGACATCTTATTTTTTTTTAATCTCTGATCACACTATATCAACACAGTCTAAAATCCCCCCTCAAACACTGAAAATCACACAGGAATTTAGCAACAGTGAATACTTTAATGGATTTCTAATGGAACAATTATTTTACATTGACAATATTCACAATCTGAAAAATGGAAGCTTCATAAAGGCTTTGCACTTCTGTCATGTGGGAGAAAAGCTTAACTCCTGTTTGCAATTAAACAGCAACTTGGCACAGCCAACTCACCACGCCCTCAGCACAGAGAAAACATCCCTGCTGAAGTCCAACTTTCAATAAAGCTGCTTGTTATCTCTCCAGGTAAACATAAAAATAGACTGGTTGCTCTTTCATAGGTGTATGTGGATGGTAATGCTAACGCAAGTCAATCTTGGTTTCTCCTCGTGAAGTTTTTTCTGAACTTCTCCGTACATTTCTGTCTGTGTTATGTGACATCCCTCAGAGTGGCTGTTTCTCAGCTGAACATAACAGCATCTCGCTCACCCACACAGCTCAAACAGCGGATATAGCTTCAAATGGCAGGAACTCATCGAGGGGAGGAGCTGGTGTGTGTGTGTGTGTTACAGTATTCAGAAAACGCCTCGGACATCTGCTGAGCAGTGGGAAATGTCCTGATTCATAGGGGCGGACAGATGTCACCTTAAAAAAAAGCATCTTTTAACTTTAACGAGTTAGCTCCTGCTTCATAACTATGCAGTTATGTTCGGATCACACAAACGAAGACTCTGAAATCTCGTGGTAACACCGGTGATCTGCTGAGACACTTTTTTTAATTTATTCCTGCGTCATTCCCTTGTTAACTCGACAGTCAAACGTCTCCTGAATTATTAAAAAAAACAGCACACTTTTATGACATCATTAAGACAATAAAAGAAATGCTGCCTGTGTAAAGATGCAATCAGACCACTGGTTTTGTTTGAGTAAGCATGTATGCAGGTGCTGCCAGTAATCACCGTCATAATAAGTTGAAATAATCGGACCTTCCTGTTAATCATTATCCAACCATGAAGAAGCTCCAATGCCACTTTTACCACACCGTGTGATGATACTGGAAAAATATACAACTATATATACAACAGTACATCACAGTACATTTCATGAGGTCTAGAACAAAGGAGCTAATATGTCCCATTATCAGCATGTGCCCCAACTACTACTGTAGGAAAGTTTATTAGAAACACACAACTCTCTTCTGGTTGGAGCAGTCAACTTTTAAAAAGAGTGGAAATGTCAGTATTTAGTCGGATTGAGCTTTTTGCCTTCTCGGTCTCCTTGTTTGTCGATCCATTTCAGTATTAGAACTGAAGTGGTGTAAGACGGTGGCTTGTACGTGGGCGGTAGCTGCTGCATGTGCATGTGACTGACTCAACAAGATTATGCCAGCGGAAGCAAACCCATGGTGCTCCCATTTATTTCCCTCTTTCCCTCCCACTGCCGTCTTCTTCATCTGCAGCCTAGTTCCTGAAGGTCTGTGACCTGACATGCCTCTGGAATACACACACATTGCTTTATTTTAATACTGTGTTAATGATGAAATGAGAAGGGGCGCACGCACACACACACACACGCACACACGCCACTGTCCACGTACACGAGATCGGAGGCCAACAAGTAATGTCAAAACCGGAGGTCCTTTCAGGCTGAAATGCCACAAATGTGCAAAACATTGTGAAAATTGTTGGGTGGTGAGTGCACGACACAGCAATGTAAGGCACGTCTCTGTCGTTGGTATCTCGCAATGAAAAAAGACACGTCATTAGATACAAAATAAACTTTAGAGAGAAGGAGATGAGGACCTTGAGATACTTGAGGGCTCTAAATGCCTCACCACAAACCCCCCTCACATTACATGGCAGTGACATTACCTACTTGAAATTAAATGCCATCACCAGCACTTCCTTCTCTCTAAAGGCAAACCAACCACTTAACTTTGGCTCATGATTATGCTTTCACACCAGATGTTAACTAAAATGAAGGCTTCACTAACAGTCATATTGTTACAGTGGAACCATTTTTCTTTAAGCCCACAGATAAAACACACTTTGATTGAAGCGCTGACAGGCCAAGCTCCTGCCTCCATCTATTAGACACTTTACTGCTTGAGCTATTCTGGGATTTAATTTTATTACGTTTTTTTTTTTCCCCACTGTTCTACCCGGGATAATTTTATGCATGGAATTGAATTATGATGAACGCTGAATTATGAATGCTGGGACTTTTGAATGAATAAAAAAAGCTTTATTAGCGTTACATTGTCAAAATGAATGGTAGAAAAATGCAAACTGAGCTGTTTACTGTTTATTTTAACAAATATATTAAACTTAAACAAGAGATAAGATTCAGCTAATATACATGAGGGTGGAGGCCTTTTTCTGCATGCTCACAAGGAAATTCAAAACTAAAAGTTTAAGAATGAGCATCTAAATGGGCCTGGCTCCTTTAGGATAAGTGTGAAATAATTCTTATTGCAAATTAGAAAAGAGTTTTGGAAATAAAAGCATTTCAGCTGTCTAACATGAGGGAGGACTGCTCAGGCTCTAGATATTTAGAAATGTTGGATACAAAAAGAATCTAGTATTATAAGTAAATATTAGAGTAAGAGATATTAGCATATTACAATATATATTTTAGGGGAGGTATGAAAATCCCCCCAAACAAAAACTGAAAGCTGACAATAACTGTAATCCTCAACTTAAGCATGCAGTGAAAGAATTGTTTTTTTAATTTTTAAATATTCAGTTGGTCGTTCATGTCAAAGCACACAGGTCCAGGTTATCATACGGACAGATTTAATTCTTTACATTGCCATAACTTTGTGCTAGCATCAGAAACACTGGGAGAATAGTTTTCTTCATAGAAGCTTACAGCTATTGATAGCCGCTCAGTGCTGGAAAGCAATTTGACACAGCCTGTTGTATTTCACCAGGCTGTGAGGAGTAAACGCCCCTTCAACTGTCTCCTCCTGAAACTTGTTAAAAGATAGCAGTATCTATGCAAACATTTTCTGGAACTTTGCAGTTGATCCTAAAACTGAATTTGAATAGCATCCTGTTTAAATTCCACTCTGTGACTGTGTGTCCTTAGAAGACCTAAATGCTGATCTGGTTCATTCCCTTCCACCGTCAGCTGCACTACACATCAAAGTAACATCCCAAACTGTGACTGAGGTTAAGCATACACAATTCAGTGTACCGTGCTGGGGATAGAGCCTTTGACAGGCCGATATATTTGCTTTGAAATTCATTTGTCAGAACACCTTCCATGAGTAGATGGAAAACAGCCAGACAGAAAGAGACTACTGTTTACTTTTTAACACAGACATAAAAGCTCCATTGATGTAATCATGATGTTCGCCTTGTCTCAGTTTTTTCTTTTTTTACTTTGACTGATCAGAAATGTTTGAATGCATTTTTAAACCCTCTTTTGTGAATCCTTTTATAATCTGTTGTCGAACTGAAATTATTTGTTGTCTTTTTCCTGAAACGGTGTCAGATAAAAGAACTGCATCACTGTGTGTACTGTAGAAAATCCTTCTGCTCGACAGTAGCATGCAAATCTCTAACCCGTAATGGAAGTCCTGAAGTAAAAGTCTAAGCACTCGATTTTGTCCGTGTTAATCTAAAAAAAATAAAAACGTTTTCCAACGTCCAAAAGCTTAGTCTTCCTGATTTAGAATTAGGATTAGTTAAATAAAACATGCACGTTGAGTCCTGAATGTCTCCCAACAATGTGAACCGAGCAACATGAAGTGGTCAAGTCTGTGCAATTATTCTTTCCGTTAGTGTAAATCTAAAATAATTGGGCGACTTTAGCGATCAAAAGAGCAGTCTTGAGAGCAAACAATGAGAAGAGGGAGATTCTGACTGAATACTCAGCAAAGGGTGATCTCATTCTGCAGGCACAGAGAGTAGGTATTCCCCTTCTGCACTGTGGTGGACAGCGGTTTGGAGTGAGCAACTGAAGTATGTTGGCATGCAAAGCATTATTCAATGAAGTATGAATGACAGAATTTTGAAATATACATATATATACACAATAGTAGTGTTAAGTCTTTTTTTAAAGACCGGAAAAATGTTTATTGTAACATCATTTGGAACCCCTAACTGATATGGAGAACCATATATCAGTCTGTTAACCCTATGTCACAAATTTTGCTCATTGCTAAATTTAGCTGTGTGGTCAGCAGCAAAGGGGCGTGGGGATGTTTCATCATCAAGCAGTTTTTGTAAGCCTGACAGAGAAAGACCAGCTGACACGTGTTTTTCAAAGATTACCTTGACTGCCATTAAAAGTTAGTTTGAATTGTCCGTCTTTGTCTGCGTTGAGCATATCTGTTTTCTTTTCCATTTTTGCAGCTGAATGTTAAAGAAATTAACAACGTCCGCAGTCATTCTCCGACACACAAAATGTACGCAAACACATACACATACACAGGGGACTTCCAGGCCAACACACCTCCACCCACTCAGCCTCTGAACCTTGAGACACACAGACATTCCACACAGGTTACTCACACTTATACGGATTAATAGAGAATTAAGACCACTGTGCAAATCACCACAAACATTTGCTGTTTTTACACCTGGAACCACAACAGACGATTAATGAAACAAATGTCAATACGCTGAAGATGAGCTGGATGGTGCATCCAGTAATGACCCGGATGCTTAGAATGTTTTCACATTTTTCACAATTGTTTCTAAATTCAGACATATGAAAGCCTTTTAATATATGTTTAATGTTTCTTGCAGGAAAAAAATTATTCTATGGATGTTTAAGTGAAAATAAAAACTTCTCCTGTAACAACTGCCCAACTTCCAAAGTCCATTATCATTGAGTGTTCTTTTGATTCAGTGATCTTTTTAAAACAAAATCTATATAATTATTCACACTAATATAGTTTTCTTTACTTGAACTGACCTCATTGACCTTTGTTTTGGGATATGTCGGTTGAGTGAGAACAGCTTGGAAATGTAACGATATACAATTTCATTTGCCCAAATTGGTTGCTCAGCAGCAGTTGTTCAAAAAATGAAATCAATGACAACCACAAAAATAGTCACAAATGCTATAACAAATCATTATCCATGGTGCTATTTGGTATGTGTGGCTTCATGTGACAAAGAATGATACAGAGAGGAGACATTTAAGCTAAGATAAAGCAAAAAGCTCACACCATGTCCAAGCCAGCCTCGAGCAATCTATTTTCACTCTAAAAAAGCAAGAGTCCATGCACCTTCGAGACAAAATCTCCTCCATATAAATTTAGCGTCATAGCTCAATTCAAACATGTATTTGCTCACTATTTGCACCTTTTGTCTTTTTTTACAATAAGATTTACAACCAGTAAACAAATATGCAAATAATTCTGTGCCCTCTAACTGAAAGATATACTCTGGTGGTTTGTTCTAAATTTGGCAAAAAACATCTGGGTGATTTTGGGGAGTTAGGAGAGCTGATAATTTTATGAAAGGCCTCACCTAAAGCGATGCAGGGGCTTGCCTCCTGACAAACTCAACGATCAGTTAAGATTAACTTCAGAAAATTCAGCATAGCTTTTCATTTGTGTCAGGTTTTTTACTGAATTCTGTTGCTGTACATTCAAAGTAAAGAGAAGTCAAGAAACCAATTCTGTTATCAAAACCTAAGGACAATGTTAAAAAAAAAAACATATATATGCTAAAATACAGGATATCTATAGAAGATCAAGCATCCGAAAACTCCAATTTATTTATCAGGAAAGGTGGAATTGTTGTCTTTCTTTGGACAGATCTGGTGTCAGTATACCTTAAACCCTAAACATTAACAGTTCCTATTTTTAAAAATGTCTGTGAATTATAGTTTCAGTTAAAAATTGTGACTGTACCTTACATTCTTGTGCAGCCATAAAACACATGTTTTACTAATCAGCTTTCATTTCAACCAAATATCACACTCAAATATCAATTGATTTTTGGAAACCACTAGATCCCCAGAGAAACTAATAAAAAATAAATACCATCTTGCCGAAAGCTACTATAATGATGCAGTTACACATATTAGAAAGTGGATAATTGAATTGTATAGATATTAACCCTACTGTAGCCCTACTTCTAGTACGTGACAACACTTTATTTTGGATGTATGTGAAAGTAGAGGAAATTCCCTTAGGCAAAGCACTTTGGACTCACCATGAACCTCCTTTGTGCATTCATTTTTCAGTTCAAATGATCCTATAATCGGAATTAGTTAATGAAAGCCAATAATGTGTATGTACATAATATTTACAGGGAAATGTTGCCGGGTAAGAAGTGGAGGTTAGTCATAATACGTGACATACCGTAAATGGTCTACTTAAAACCGGCTGCGGGAGCATTAAATGGAAGCCACGAATTTATGCGTAACTCCTTATTCCTGTTTGATCACATTTCTTCGGGGCAACGATAGTTTCATTTTGACATGAGATGCTTCTCTCCGCGGGAGGATCGCGGGTGGAACGGCGACGAGTTTTTCTACCCCGGCCGATGCGCTGCTGTCAAAGAGAAAAAAAAAAAAGACGGGGCGCATGCGCAGCAGGGGCCCCGCTGCAGCACAGTGGCTGTGACGCCGCCCATTCATTGGCAGAGACAAGTCTAGACACGCTCCGAGGGCTCTGCCGGAGAGCAGCCGGAGAGCAGCCGGAGAACAGCGCCTCACCTCCCGCTGCCCAGCCGGCCGCTGTCCCGGAGCTATACTACCCGGAGCCGTCGTTGTGAGCGGAAGACCCCGCGGTCGTCTCCCCGGCCGTGTGTCGGAGCTTGCCGTCGCGCCGAAAAAAGAAAAAAAAAAAAGAAAAAACGGCATCATTGGGACTACCTGTCAGAGCACACACTCTCTCTCTCTCTCAAGGAGGTCCTCCCCGCAGACTTGAGGACGTGACCATGCCGCTCCAGGAGCAGCTGACCTCGGCCGCGGCCCGGGGAGAGGCGGCCGGTGTGGAGGAGCTCCTGCGGGCGGGAGCCCAGGTCAACGGCGTCAACCGCTTCGGACGGACCGCTCTACAGGTCAGAGCCGCGCTACGGTCACCGGCCGGACAAAAACTAAAGTTTAGCATCCAAAATGAGCCCCAAGAAGGGACCCCTCCGGGGGCTTTAGAGGCTGAGGGGTCTTCTGGATGGAGCTGGTGATGGAAAGATGAGTCTGTGCTGCTGTGATTGAAGCAAAATAGCCGTTAAGCTTTCTTAAATGGATGGCCTTGGATGTATTGAACGAAACGAAACTAGGCTGACACTTAGTATTGAAAGGCTGTATTTCATAACTCATGATTGTCATCGATTTGTATTATTACAGTCTATCATTTATATTGGCTGTGACATAAATGACTGAATGTGTAGATTAGGCTTCTCTTCTTTAATCTTTTTTTTTCAACTAAACTTAACTTGATAACTTAACCTTTAAAATGTGAGGTACCAAGATCAAATAGTGTAATGATCATGTCTGACAGGCTGTTGAACTATATCATAACTTATTTCTAAATTCATGTTATACCTGTTTCTGTAGGGATAACATTTTTGTACACATACACACACACGCACACACACATATCCACATATATATATATATTCCTTTTTTAGCCTTTTACTTATGAGGCACAATAAAGTTTGACCCTTTGTTGACTGTAGTCTAATTATTAAATGACAGACTGTCACCTTCAAATTATCTCAAAATCTTAATGATTTGATAAATAAATTCTGGCCAAGTGCGCTGTTGGGGGGAAATGCATGTACGACCCAGCCGGCCTCCTATTAGACTCCCTTTTATTGTAAATCCGCGACAAACAAAAAAAAGGACAATTGCCGAAATAAGTGGCTGAAAAAAATGATTAAAGTTAAGCGCAGCGTCTCCGTGCTGCTTCTTCCAAATAATCCGAGGCAGGTTCTGATTTACAGGCCACAGCCCCCCCCCCCAACATGCGAATTGAACTAACACTGTGGCTCTCGTTCTGATGAAGGTGATGATGATGGGCAGCTCTCCGGTGGCTCGGCTGCTGTTGGCGCACGGAGCGGATCCCAACGTGGCGGACGGACGCACCGGAGCCTCCCCGCTGCACGACGCGGCCCGGGCCGGCTTCCTGGACACGGTGCGGCTGCTGGTGGAGGCCGGGGCGGACCCGGAGGCCCGGGACGGTGCCAGGTCCCTGCCCGTGGACCTGGCCAAACGGAACGGCCACGCAGAGGTTGCGGCTTTCCTGGAGGCGCTCTGAGACGCGTCCTGCTCCTGCTGAACTTTTATTTATTCCAGCTGGATCTGACAGCGAAAGCCTGAGGAGGCCCGCTGCCTCTGCCCGCTGCTGTTAGGCCGTGTATGCATATGTAAAAGAATATATATATAGCCTATATATCATATAATATTTATTGCTATTTGCTATGGTTCTCATTATTTTATTTATGGAATCAGGCTGAGGCCCGGGCAGGTTTCCATCCCCACAGTCCATTAGAGGCCGGTTTAAGTTCTATCATTAAAGAGCTGTATCGTTGTTTTGTTTTGGTAATATTTGTACAGGAATTTTTTATAAATATAAGATTATTTCGTTGAAATAAGGTCCAAATGTGCATGTTGGAACTTCTGATCGTGTTTAACACTGAACCAAAAATAGCTCGGAAGCCATGGCAAATGTTTTGCACATTTTAAATGTTTTTTTTTTATCTAAGGAAGGAGCTATTGTCGATTCCTACAATAATCTCCTTTCGTAATAAATTATATTCAAATTTCGGATGTTATGCACTTTAATAAAAAGCCATTTGTCAATGCGTTGTGTGAGATGTTTTAGACATCAGGGAATAAGCGGTTACGATAATGGTTGGATGGATTATAAAAGCGATGTTCGAATTATTGTCCGAATTCAACGAAATAAAACAAGAAGGATTTAAGTTTCAACCGAATCCCTTCTGGGACTCTTAAATAACTTTTAAAGGATCGACTCTGTCTAATGAAAGAAATGCATGTGACCTTAAAAAAAGAGGATGATATTTTTAACTGGTCTAATTACGGTGGGTTCAGGGGTCTAAACGCAGTTCCTAAAATTACAACTTGCCCAATTAATGGTTTTCAGTGATACAATCGAGGCCATATTAAAGTACGGTGAATGAAGTTAAATTAAATATTTAACATTTAGCGAAATGTATTTACAAAAGCAAAAAAAAAAAAAAAGATTGGAAAACCGCCTCTTTAATCACCGTCCAACCATGGTATGCTTAACAGGATTGTGATCAGTTTAGTTTTGCTACTCTGGAGGAAATCGACAATGTAAAATCTCCACTGAAATCATTTAAATTTGTGCTGATTCACTGCTGCCAATAGAATTTGGCAAAACTTTGTTTACATGAATGCAAAATAAATGATAAATAATCATGCATGGATTTTAACTTCAATTCTTTCACTCTGTCAAAACCATTTATTGTAGCCATATAAAGCTTGAACAATGAAATAAGTGACAGTGAGATAAGATATTCGTAGATCAGATGAAATAGGAGCAGCTTAAATATCATGTGGAGCCTGCGGTTCTGTGAGGTTCCAGTTCAGCTTGTTCAAAGAGAAACTACTAATGAGCGAAGGGTGCGGCATGCTTGCAAAACGGCCAGTTTCTTTATATGATGACCAACACCAACAGTACATCAAATACCTCAAGTGCACTTGGCCAATGTTTGTCAGTGAATACACACAGAATACACATTTTTCAAAAGTACACAAAACACTGATACTGTGAATTAAGTGATAACTAGAAAAGTATTTACCATTAAATTGCAGCAGCTCTATCCTTTATGAAATGTTTTGATCAGGAAACATGTAACAGCTGTGGAGAGCACATAAAGGCTTGTCACCAAATAGAAAAACGAACCCCAGAAAGTGGAGAATATTTGACAGCTTTACAATTTCCCCAGTGAAGAGTAAGTAGGCATTTAAAGACTTAACTGCTAAGAGGTCCAAAAACATGCTCAACACACCAGATTTAAGTCTGAAAGTAGCATGTTGCAACAAAGGCAGCATTTAAGTATTAATGTTCTGAACTTCCACCATTTTATGAACAGACATGACATTTCTGGTGGTTTACGGACAACAAAAGGAGTGCTCAAAATACATGGATCCACAAGAAATTGAGAGAGGTTCATTATTTAATTATCTTATTAAAAAAAACGTGTCCAAATGAAACATTGTGACCTGTGAAACGTTAGAAGCGGGGCGTGTGGATTTGGAATAAAAACAAAACACTGAAAACTCCAGCTGAGCACACAGAACGTGCGTTATTTATGTGAGGCACTTTCTTGTGATTCACCGATGATGAAGCCAGAGTGGAGTCTGCTGTCTGTGCTGGGCTCGGTGCAGATGGTGTCTGGAATTTCTATCCCTTTCTTCTCCATTGTTGTCTCAGTCTCAGTGTTTTGGTAGCATTACAGAAGATTGTGCCATCGACTGCAACAAAGACGGAAGAAAAACGTTTTTTCCCCCCTGTTTGTAATACAAAGTACATTTAGTGATGTGAAAGTTGCCGGCTGATTTTTTTTCGTGGTTGCTTTGAGGAAGTTCGCGTTTCTTTAGCAAGTGACCGAGAAAAACGAGGCAAACGATAAACAGATGTGACAGTCATCATTACAAAAACAAATTCAAATTAACGTAATATTATTTACTCAATATTTGAAGGGATTCAAAACTTAATAAAACAAAGACTGCTTTTCAAAACTTACCTTACTGATGAGTCAAGGTCTTTCAGGCCTATCCAAACTGTGACAAATGACTAGAAATGATCTACCCCTCAAAGCCCCAATTATGGCACATTTGATTCTTCAGAAAAGAACACAACGCTGTGATCTCACGTCGAGACAGCCAGCCCAAAGGTAAACAGTCGGCCTGTCACCACATCGCTGATGTGTTGCTGATATGGAATGAACCATTGTGACATTAATATCTTACTTTCAAGGTCTTGATTGTCTGAGCCCAGTCCATCTGACTGATCTGGGGTATGGCCGTTAACAGGATGCTGCTTGCTTTGTTTGCATTTTCTTTCATTGTCTTCAACACGTTGTCAACACAGACCTGAAACAAGGAGGAAAACAGCACCGAATTACAGTGGTACTGATTTAACCTGTCGTAACTTAAATGGTCACTATTCAACAAATTCATGTGAGAACAGAAGATAAAATACGGTTTATGGGATTGCATCTAATACTTCATTTGAATGAAAAAAGGAAATCACGCATCCAGTTTTAAGTACAGTAAGTTAATCTATTATATCCATCCTGTGGTCTTTTTTTACCTCCTGTGACCCTCTTTGACCCCCCCTTGAGTCCTCTGTTTTCATGTTAGGCTCATTGACTAGACCTAATGTTTTTGTGGTATTTTCAGGATGAAGACGGCAGTGCTGATGACTCAGTGTGACTCAACCTCCTCCGGGAGGGCTTCCACCGGAGGCTGGCAGCAGAGCGGGCCGGGGGTGTGCGGCGGAGGGGAGGGATGAGGAGGGAGAGGCCAGGAGGAAGAGTGAGGCTGGGAGGGAGTGAATGAGAGGGGGCGGAAGGATGTGGCAAGCCTTCTGCGACAGGAGGGGGAAGAGGTCAGCTGCAGGAACTCGGAAGTGGAGTTGTGAGTTCGGCTGGATCAGTGACAGAAACCAAAATCCGCCCACACACTCTCACAAACACACACATGCAAACACACACAGTGTCACCATACTGTCCACTGAGCCTGGGTAGCCAAGGATGGGTAACTCAGAAGCAATGAGAGGCTACAGATAATCTGTCTAATTAAGGAGAACTGTGAGCGGAACTCCTGAGAACCGTATTATCATAGTAAAAGAAGGAAATCAGCTCTAATCATTCGAGACCAAAACTCGACTAATGTGCTGCATTTAAACAGCAAAAACCTCAAGCAATCCAAATCCAAGCAAATGTGACCACAGGGTCGGTAATTATTGTGTGTGCTGTAAAAATCATATCAGGCTTTTTACTGTCTCACAGCTATCAGAAGAGGAAGGCTGTAATTCTAAAATAATTTTTTTATGGCATACGTTTGCATATAAAGATTAAACTTTGACCCCAAATAACATAGACACAGTTATCAGAGGGACTTGGCTTGCAGAGTAAAAGGTTGCTGACGTAATGTGAACTGACCAATACCACCCTCACACATTCCCTCTTCTTTTTGGGGATGGCTTCTTTTTCTAAGCTTCTTCGGTTGTGCGGTAAAAGTCATTCTGCTGTCACCGGGCAGACTGCCTGCGTTTTGTGTAGCTTTGTTTGCTGGTCGGCTAATGGGCATGGAGTGTTATGGGCTGAAATTTAAAGGATTTTGAATGGAAAAAAAACATTGAAAAACAAACTGAAAGTCGAAATAAACAGAAAATCTATCAATACAGACATTTTAAGAAAAACCTAAACTACAAAATCCTGCTTGGCTTAGATATGTGAAAAGAAACCCACAAATGAGGGTCATGCATGTGGCTACAATACGCCTCTCTGTGTGGCCGATGTTTGTGTTATGAGCGTGTTGGCAACCGGCTGTCCCCAAAGAAGCTTAGAGCTAGGAATTGTTCCCTGGAGTAATTTGGTCACTGCAGGCGAATAAAAATCTGATCGTTGCAACTCTTACTTGCTGCAGTGGACCAAAGGTCAGGCAGGATACCATCATTTACCACTGACTCACAACACACAAAAGGAGGAACATCGATGTAATAAAAACAAACCGGCAAGACCTCCAGCTTGCCCCCTCACCGCTTCTTCGTGCTCCTTCCAACAGTCATAGTCGGTTGCCATGGCGATGCTGGCATAGCACAGGCCGGCCTCTTTGGCGAGGACCACCTCTGGCACGGTGGTCATATTGATGACATCGGCGCCCCACTGGCGGAACATGAGGCTCTCGGCTCGTGAGGAAAAGCGAGGACCCTCGATACTCAGCATGGTCCCCCGAACGTGGCACTTGATCCCCAGACTCCGGGCCACCTCCACCAGAACCTGTGACACAAATAAGTGTCAGCAACAGCCTCCGAAATGATTAAAGGCGGACCGTTTTAAAGTTAGCGGACAACGGACAAAAGAGACATTGTGCTTTTAACCCTTTAAATGTGAACCCTTAAGACCCAAAGTGGAGAGTTTTCTGGAAAAAAAAAGATCTTTGGTGCTTCTATTTCATATAATTTCATGTTACCATGTTGTTTTCAGAAAGGTTCCTGTCGTTGCTCAAATCACAGTGGGTTAAAGACTGACAGTGCTAAAACAATTATAGCTTATCTTAGTCCATCACATAGACCACTAATATCTAGAAACATTTAAAACTCTTAACAGAGCTAATTCCATTTCCATGTGGAAACAGATAAGCGTGAAAATGATACTCAGTAATTTCTTAAACATTCTATGTTGCACTCAAATTAGACTACAAAATGTTCTCTCTTCACTTTTCTGTTTTGCTTTTCTTTTATAAGTCGTACTGACCTCTCTGGTTCGGTTGCAGAAAGGCTCTGCCATGGGGATGTGGCACACACCTGACGGACTCGTGGCCTGCCCATCAAACAGGGTTTGAGGTCTCTTGGTGGTCCTGGTGAGGAGAAGCAAGAGGAGGCATGCTGAAAGTTACCACCAGGGAAACACGTACTGATACAGAGTCTGTAAAAGGTCTGATCCGTTACAGTGTAAAACTAAACATGACCCCTGTGAGGAAACAGCATTGACAATGTTAAAACCCATGAAATGAATCTTGTCACATCTCTCTGGGACAGTAGGAGCATTTTGCCCCAACAGCTGTCCTCTAAAGTCCAGCTGTGCTGAGTCAGCCTGTCTCCACCTAGCTGATCGTGCAGCGGGCAAAAGGCGGATTCACTTAAAACCAGTCAGCCGAGAACATGAGGCTTTGTGGTTCTGCCTTTAGAATTCGCAGCTTTAATGACCTCATTATTTGAGTTTTCGGGTCCATCAAAGTGCAAAAGGGTACGTCTCGAGAATAACAAACTCGTTTGTTGTGCATAGACGGCACAGTAGACGTGGATCTTTGAGTCATAACATAATTATCTCAGACATCTAAAATATGAATACCTCTGATGCCCTGCCCCGTCTTTGGCTGTGCCACTGAAAGTCTGCAGCCAGGATTTAAAGACTCTCTGCAAGCTTTGCCTGGCTTAGAGTAAATTCCACTCGTATGTGGGATAAACTATAAGCTTGCACAATGCTTCATTATGCCACGCAAATCGAGTTATCCTGCCCAGGCATTTCATTAGGAAAGCAATTTCTACATTTCTCAATGAGCCAAGGATGTGGTCCAAAAAGCTATGCGTATCTAACATTGTGAGAGGCTGCTTACTACACAGGAGGCTAGATTAGCAGTAAGAAACATTACGACAGCCCGGAACATCATGAAATGAAGGGTCTGCTCAAAAGGTTTGGAACTACTTGAAATACAGACAATTGCAGGCCTGACAACCAGGTTAGCGAGTATGAGGAACTGTTGCAGTCTTATCAAAAAGAGAGATCAGCAACTGTCATAAACGTGAAAATGAAAACAAAAGCATACGACCCAAAGGTAACAGCTGGGCTTGAATCTATAGTGATAGCCATGTTAGAAGAGCTGAAGTCGTAAGTGCAACCGCACAAAGCAGGCTCTCTTTTCGTAGCATCCGAAGAGGTCGGTTTGAGTGGTTTGAGGAGTGGTGATGTCACATGCCCGTGGACAAGCCCTAACACGTCCCAACAAGCAACTTCCCCGTTCTGGATAAGTAAGTGGTGGCACTGGTATTCCATCTCCAGCAACACCACAAGGGTGACCAGTTAGACAGGCAGGTTACTGATTATACCAGTCCAACCAGCTATATGCCAGCGCATGGGTAACGAGTCATGGTATCTTGGGCAGCACCTCTCAGTAAGAATGTTGTTAGATAAATCGAATTTGTGCGCTCAGCTAACTTGCAGCACAACGCTCCCACGGGGTGACGCTCTATGAATGCAAGACGGGAAGTATAAGGCATATGCCTTGAGGTCAGAAAGTACTGACAAAGTGTTCTTTCACACGAATCAAAGATACTGTTATGCTTATCAGCAAATGCGACGGGAGTTTGTACTGACGACACAAAACACCTGCAGAGTGGCGGCGCTGGGAGCTTTGAATGGTTGTGGATTTTCGGTGATCTCCTGCACTACGTCTCATCGTGACGATTCAAGCCCATCTGTGTCTTATTCTCTGTGATGTCAGTGTGTCTTTGTCTTTCTGTACTAAAGCTATATGTTCTGGTCTTCGATAGTCCTCAGCAACCTGTTGTATCCAAACTAAAATGTATTCTAATTGCCAAAACAATCTCACATCATCTTATTACTTTTCTTGTCACTGTGTTCTTTTGCATTTCAGAAGTAAGCCATGTCTCCTTTTTTACAATAAACCATATCAATGCTCAACTTGAACTACTTTTAATCGTGGATGATATGCCTTTTTTCTTCTTTCTTTGGAAGTTGTGCATATATTTAGATAAATGGCTAAACTTCCTTGTGTGGAGGAACAGGTTGTGTGTGTGTTTTTTTTAAACCGTCTATGAGCTTATTACAATAATCAGCTCAGTAAAAGAGGGAGTAGTAGAGGCTTTGTTGAGGCAAAACAATAAAAGAATTTATTATGGATGTCAGTCCACAGCTATCATTTGATCTGCTTAAAGTGTGGTCAGAGTCAACAAAGACAGACCAAGGCCGGGTTATTTTTGTTTGAGCTGTTGTGTGTGACTCAGCTGTGTCCATATGATTCTGGAGGATGTCATCAGAGGTGTGTTTAAAATGCATAGCATTAAACACACATTATTCTCCTGTTTCACCCTGTTTTATTTGAAAACATTCACAATAATCCCACCAAAATGATCAAAGCACTTTGGTCTTTTTAGAATCGTGTTTTTAAATAAAGTATATTCATTGTAATGAACATATAAATGATCTTAGTGCTCTGATAGCACAATTAGAGTTTTAATTCACGGGGTGTGCAATATTTCTAATATTGCTTAACATGGTAGTCATAAAGCATAGTGATATTAAGCAACGCAAACTGGATGAATGACAAGTGAAAGCAGAGATTCTCGTGACACTGATCCGTAGCATGGCTAAACGAAATACGAGTCAAACAGGAAGAAGTCACAAACAGTTCACATAAATATCTGCTGCTTAAGACAGTTTCTCATCATAGTGGTGCGGTCACCGATGGAATGTCAGTTTCCTTTTTATTAAATGCGCAGTCGACAGTGACACTTGAGAGTGGCAGAAAACATCAAGCTGAGGTGAACTGCTCTCTTTCCCACAGTGGTGGACAGTCAGCGCATGCTGATTGTGACAGATTTTGACGAACACTGATCGTCTCAATCTTCTTCTGTAATTTGATATGTGTTTTTTCATTTCCCACAAAGTAACGTTAACATTATTCCTCAGAAAATGTGATGCACCATAACTGAATAACAGCCAATAATGACATTAACGGGGGATCTGTGTTTGGAAATTATTCATATGTTGTTCTTCATAGAACATCTGAAAGTAATGTGTCCTTTTTTTCCTACATATTTAAGCAAGTAATGGGGCCATGTCTGTCTCAGAGATCTCTACTGATTCCTGCAAGAATCATTGTTTTACCAGTGTGTCCATTTCCAACACATGTAAAGTAAGTGAGTGTCAAAATGTCAAAACGAATCATGAGACTAATCAGAGCAAAATATGCACGAACCTGTCAATGAACTGATCTATGATGACTATATCTCCTGGCTGGATCTCCTCCCGGAGTGAACCACAGGCTGTGGTTACCAGCAGATGTGTGCAGCCTTCTTCTCTGAGAGCCCAGATGTTGGCCTGGTAGTTTACATTGGTCGGCATTATGGTGTGTTGTCGCCCGTGCCTGGGGATGTCACAGCTCGTATTAAAATGTAAGACATGTACGTACGTAGCACACATTACGCCTGTACTTTACAGGTGCCACTTGGTTTCAACAGAGATAAACAATTTCAAAACTCCTCAGAAAAATTTCAATACAAGCGCTTACCTCGCAAGAAGCACACACTCCACATTTTTTATCTTCCCCAGTATCAGAGCATCTGATGGCTGTTCAAGGGTAGAAGGGCCATCATTTAAAATAATTACAATTGTGAGGTGTGGTTTCATTTAATGGCAAAAAATACATCTAGGAGCCAGAGTATAAATCATCTCACCTTTCCATATGGAGTGTCAACATAACGTTCCGTTCGTCCTTCTAAGATATCAGGGTCATCCAGACCAGAGCCACCAATTATTCCAATCTAGAAGAAAGATTAGCGAAACTTGTCACCAAATGCGTTTCATTGGAGTTTTTACCTCTGCCACTTTAATTACAAATCTCCTCATTTTCATTATGCAGCTTGTGCAGAAACAGTACACAATCTGAAACACATTTTAAAAAGCCAAATATACTGTGTAATTTTTAGAACCTGATTTTTATAAACCTTTCCACAATCTATTATAAACACATTATTTAGGTGTGTTTGACTCACCAACAGTTAGAGCTTGACGTTTTTTAATTGCCTGACAGGACTCATTAGCAAAACACTTGTTGGATGATACATTGAAGGAGGAATTATGACATAACTTTGATTCTTCCACCACCTGCTGGCTGGCTATTTATTATCCAGCATTCCAGTCTGTGTTATGAATACAACCAGAAGATTGAAAAAAAACATTCCCGAAGACAAAGCCCCCATAAATCTCAGAGCCACAGGAGGGGGCACAAGTTTTGAGTATGAAACTTGATAGAGTCCTCAAACATTTGCAGACTAAAACTTTCTCATCAGTGAAAAAACTGTGTTGCATATGACCTCCATTTTTAAGAGGATTTGGCAGCATTCTGCTATTTCTCAGTTTTTGAAAACAATTATTTTTGAAGGGAGACATGCAGTCTTTAACGAACCTGGCCAAACAATGGTGAAGCGTACTGATGTTTAAAAAAATAAAATTATTCTTGTACAGTCGTTTGTTTCTGCACACCAATTCTTCATGAAACACCTTTTTTCTGAGTTCATTACACAATCACATCAGTTCTAAACAAAGATATAAAACTGATTACCAAGAACTACTTCAAGGACATTTTGCTGGTGTCTGTATCATATTTTACAGGCGTTCAGATGCTTCGTGAGGGATATTGCGACAAATGTCATGATGGCTGTTAGATAAATGCAAATGAATGTTAACAAGATGACATTACCCAAAAAATCTGCATTTGGAAAAAAGTAACGTAAGTCTACTTAAAATTAAAGAATTTCCAAATTAGACTCATTTCCCCTAAAATAAACTTGATGATTAAGCCACAGTAGTTTCTCCAAATGGTCAACACTTAGTACACTCCTTCCTGCAGACAGACATCAGTGCAGAGGCTCGAACCCGCAGCACGCGAGCCGATTAGCTACGTGTTCAGTTTGATGTGCTTTAAATTATTATAGTCGTGTAATATTTTCATGAAGGGGTCTGTGTTTATTTATAAAAATCTATGTCGTGATATTTAGATAGTGTCATTTTTTACTTTATATCATTCAGTTTTAAGGCTTTGCTAACTCAATGCTAACTCGAGTGTGCGTCTTTCTGCACTTCCGGTTTTGCAACCGCCGCAGTCTGACTTGAATATGCCGTTTTCGTTCATACAGCTCTGTCGGCTTGTTAATAAAAAAGTGTTTAGTGAGTAGTGATAACACAATTGCGTAATAATTCGTTACCTTAATGGGGAGACTGGACGACATAACGACGGTTTTCTTGACAGAAAGTGGTGAATTGACCAAGTTACAGTGAGACGTCCCTCCGTTAATAACATCCGTCAGCAAACTGAACAGCAGACATTTTACTTCCTGTTTGTGTCATTTTCAAAGTAAAAGCAGTGTAACGCCGTCACTTTAAACTAGTTACTGGGATTTAGAAGTCAATTTTCATGTCTGAACTGTAAACAATTTCTTATCTACCCTTTATGTTTACCTTACGGAAGCTCAGCGGTAGTTTCAGATTACGTTGCTCACCCTGAATGTAAGACTCAGGGCTTTAAGATGTTGTCACACTGTGTGGCTGTTTTTCAAGTCTTTTTCTAACTCAATCAACTTTTTATATAGTGTCAAAATTAAAACTTAACATGAGATCCGTCCTATAATAATTAGCTTTCACATAATTATTAAATTCACAAAAAAGTAAAACTGGTACAGACTAAATGAGGCACACAGTAACTCATTCAGTTTTATTCTTAAATAAACTCAACATAAAAGAGCCCATTGTAAATACCAAGTTTCTTACACAAGTAAAACACCTTTGGCAGGTGACAATAGTATGTAAAAATAAAAACGCTGATTTATATTTACAACAAAAAGAATTTAATCACCTTAATCCTCAGGGACACCTCACCATGTCACACTCATAATAAACTGATATCCAGAGTAAGAGCGGTCAGTATTATTCCTTTAATTTCATATCCTGGTGGCACTTAAAATAAAACAGTTTCTCAGTTAGTAGTTAACATAGTAAGGAAATTAGGCAATGGAGACCCAAAGGTCATTATGTAATAAGCCCCCATAAAATTGGAACTGTGCCTGTCACACCCGCCAAGTGACTTATGTCACTTCAGAATACACTTGTGGTGGACTTTAAATGTATTTTCTGTCTTTTCATGGTTATCTTCAACATACTAAACACTGTTTCCTCTAAAATACTGGTGGCAAGGTTTAGCAGCTAAGAAGAATATGATTATTCTGCAGAGGTGGGGTCGACTTGGTCGTCATTGGCAGTGTAAATGGGAACCTCCGTCTTAGAGCATTTTAACGGGTTTTCACTGGCAAAAGAATCACTGTCACTATCGATGGTGATGAGAGGAGGTGAGCTCCCCTCTCTGCGCTCATCACTCTTGAGCCCTTTGCTCTTCTTCTTGTGTTTCTTCTTTTTCTTGTGGTGCCGCTTACTTTGCTCGTGTGTCCTCTCCTTACTGACGGTCTCCATGCTCTCCCCTCTGCTGCTCTTTTTTGACCGTTCTTTGGATTTGGAGCGGTGCTTTTCTTTATGTTTTTTCTTATGTTTCAATAATAATGGTGAATAATCTTCTGTATGGGGGTTTGAGGGTTGGTTATTTGAGGACTCTTCCAAATGTCTTGTTTTGTATTTCCTCTTCCCAGCAGGTTTGTCATGGTGAGATTTCCTTTTTGCAGAGGGGGAGCAACTACTGGAATACGTCCTGGATCGAGAATGCCTCCCGTCGTGTCTCTGTGAGTCCCTGCTGCAGCTCCTGGAGGGAGAGCGTGAGGGCGAATCCGAGTGCTGACGACTGCTGTAATAGTAGGACTGCTTCTGTGTGTAATGTGTCACGCTACCATTTCTCTCTCGTTTATAATGGCTGAATGAATTATAGCTGTGGTCGCTGTCTCTCCTTTCATAACTCCTATCTGTGCCATTGGAGTAAGAATAACCTCTTTCAGAGGAATGAGAGCAGACATTCCTGTTGGAAATCACTGGACTTCTGCTCGAGTGCCTGTGCCCTCTACTACTAGATGTCTTCCTTCTCCTTCTGTGGTCTCTATCCTTTGACTTCTGCCTCTCCCGAAATCTCTCCTTGCTTTCATTTCTTCCATCTGTCTCTTTAGTACGTGATTTGTTGGACATCCTGTAAATGTCTGATTTTAAAGAGCGACTCCTCTCTCTTGAATCCAGAGAACGATGGGGATCAGAAAGTCCAGACTCAATGGACTCACCACTCTGGGAAGCTGCTGGACTACAGCTGGTCAAACGAATGTGCTGAGGTTGTTGGGGAAGTTCTTTGGTTTCTTCAATAGAAGACTCGGAGTCCGAGGAGAGCTGAACCAGCTCAGGAGTCCTCTCAACTGTCGGCTTAACAAATCCTACAATAACACAGTCATCATCTTCAGAAGGTGGGCGATCTTCATTTTCTTCCTGAGTCAGGTCTGTCTGGTTATGGGGGCTCATTGGCTGTGGGGACGGCCCTACCGCCTGTCTTTCGTCTTCTGAACTGGTATCGGACTCCAGGTCCAGGACCGATAGGTGCTCTGCCCTGCTCTGTTCTGCTGTTGTAGAATATGACGGCCCTGGTGTCTCATCATCCCACACAGAGTGGCTCAGTGTAGAGGTGGAGTCTCCCTGATTGTCCACATCAACAGAGTTCTCGTCATCCTCTGAGATAGCAATTACAGAGGAGTTGGAGCTGCTGTCTTCATTTGAGGAGGGGGCTGGGCAGTCATAGACAGCATGCTGGTCATAGGCCTCCATATTGAACGGGGACTTTGCAAAACTGATAAACTCATGTAGAAAGTGCTCGGTTCGGCCCTGGAGGAACGGCCTGAGTTCTTCCTGAATAGCTCCATCCTCCATATCATAACGTGTGATGCGTGACATGATGATGTGTTGAACTATGTTGACCAACGAGCCGTGGGCCCCATATAGCACAAGCAGTTCTCTTTTTAGCCAAGGGATCAGTCTGTGTAGGCAGGCAGGATTTCTGCGATAGAACTCCGCTGAGGTGTCTCTGCAGCGGCCGCCGTCCCGAACACCCCGGATTCTCACCCCCCGCCGGTACAGCTCCCTCCTGAAGTTTATCATCTCTTGCTCCCTGACATTACTCACTGCCCTGCCTTCACTTGCAGCTCTCCTTTTCGCCGCCAGCCTCAACATCATCCGCCGAATGTAGCGATCTTGCCTCTGCAGGGGCAGATTTGTGGAGGTTTCGAACATAACTCCGTTGTCTGGAGGTGGAGAGCTTCTTCCACGCATCTGTCGATGGACTCCAGTAACCGTTGTGCGGTATCTAAAACGCACTCCCTCAAAATAACCAAAAGAAGAATTATCAGGATGCTGTTTGAGTTCATACTTCTGAAAGTCGGCATCTGACTTTATACTGTGATAGATTGAATTAAACGGCTGTTTGCATAGTGGGCATTCGGCTTTGTTTTTGGACCATTCCAGAATACAGCGGAAACAAAACTTGTGAAGGCAGCGGTCCAGATAAGAAATGTTGTGAAATATGTCCAAACAGATAGGACACTTGGAGTCAGGCGACACTTCAGCAGACATCGCTACCGAATTTTTTCTTCTGCCACTCTTCTGGCTCTGTTGCAGGGCAAGCTTGATTGCGGACATGATCTGTCACAAAGAAAAAGCCAGTTAAAATAACTTATTTTTGGGGATACCAGTATTGATTCCATAAAAAGAAAAATCAGCTTTAAACCCATTTTCCACTTGTTGGAATGTTTTTTAATGTTCTTGTTCATCTTTGCGCCGATTTAGATTCTAATTGTCAGGCTGATCATTAAAGCACAAAACTGGAAATTATTTCCTTTGAATAACTAACCAGCACAGATTAAAAATGGGCGAAGAAAAACATATTAATTACATGCCACATAAAGCAAATTCAGATGTGTTCACCACTCAATATCTTAAACCCCAAACAGCACCAAATTAAACTATGTTTTTATTAATAAACATAATTCCCCCAAACAATTCACTTACTGAGCCCCTGGACGGAAAACGTCTGGCAGCAGGCTGTTCTGATGCAGTACACGATTAGCTTTAAGAACATATACTCAAGAGAACGATTGTGGCTTCGCAGGCAGCAAAGTCTCGGTGCATTTTCTATAGAAACTAACACATGTCTGTAATAACAACAACTTAACGACTGAAAACGGACACAGTACACATCTGGTAAATCCAAAGAGCCACACCGTATGTCCCAATATGGCAGTCCGATATACATAACACCCAGAGACTCCAGCGTTATGCCATTACTCGGAAGACTTAATATTACCCCTTCGCAGCTCATGAAAACAAATACAAATATTACATTAGCACAAACTGAATATTCCCTATGCTATAGTTCCATACCTTTATGTTAAATCTGTATATTTATAGTTACCCTTGCGGAGTGGGCTATTACAGTATCTCCTCCATGTAAGTAGTGTCAGGTAGAGACAAATGTCGATCATGAAACACTTGCCACATCTGAATTTGAAATTTTAATGGTTTAGAATTGTATCCCATAGGTTTAATCGTGCTAACAAAGTAGTTAAAATGGAAAATTGCTTTTAATAAACAGGCTAAGCTGGTTAGCTGAAGTTAGCAGGTTAGCTTCACAGGCTAGCATGAACTGGCTAAAGTTTAGCCAGGAAGGCTGAAAGCAGTCGGTCAAAGTTGTCTGCGATTTACCTATGGATTCCTTAAACACGTATTAGGCCGGAAAGCGGTCGCTTCTCTTCTTTTCGGAAGACACTTATTTACGAACACTTGTCATTCTCTTACACATTTGAACACCGCCTTCTCTTCCTTTCGTAACGCACAGGGTTATTGTTGGGATTTACGAACTTCCGGTTTCCATGATAGAACGGATGTTAATGTTAGAGAAACAACCGGACAACAGAAAACTTCCGCTTTTCGAGTTAAAACAACTTCATTAAAAAAATGATCTGGGGGGGGTATAACAACGCCACTGTTCTGGAAAGTTTACCTACAATTTAAAAATGCTAACCAATACAAGACAAATATCAAAACATAATTCACCTTACATATACACAGTGCAGTCCAGTTAAATTCAGCCTGAGGGACAGCTAAAAAATACAATTGTACTAATAAAATACATTTAGGTTGGCTGGACATTATATTCCCCATTTCAATTTAAATTAAACTGGATTTAAAAAAATGATTTAAACTTATATCAGAGGTTTGATGTAGAACAGTTTAGTTCAGCTTTTTTCTCTGTCAACGTCTCATGTAAACTAATGTGTGAAGAATTTAAGCTGGACTTTGGTACCACATTACATTAATGTCAGGTCTCTCACTCATCAATGATTTTGTAATATTTTAATGGAACATACATAGTTTTTACAACATAAACTCAAGAAAATATTTCCTCTTCAGCAATTAATGATGGCCGTGGGTCTCAGGGAGATCTGGAACAACTTCGCCCGTCTCCAGAATGGTGTCTCCCTAAGCACAAAATTATTTTGAAAAAATAAGAAAAACAACATATCAGGCAGCATGTATATTAGTTAAAGTTGGTTTAAGTTATATGGAATCAGTCTAAATAGTAAAAAAAAGAGAGATTGCATAAGCTCATAGGGCAAATCCATTGCTCTATTGATGATATAGAAAAAATAAAGAGATAATGTTATAAATACAACATGAATCATACTTACTGGAAACAGTTTGGGTTTCAGTTCCACAATGCCATATGGTCTTTGCTGTAGGAAAACAACAAAAATACATTTTAATATATCAATGTATAAATCAGGTGCTGGCCTTTCCATTTTCAAACTGAGGCTATCTTTCAGTGATACAACTGAGCAAGACAATAATCTAATATCTGGTTGACAAAAAATACTCAAATACTGTTAGAAGTGTTTCAAAACTTACAGCAATGTGATATTTCACGTAGTAGTGGACAAGCCAGGCAGGTATCAGCAGTCGTGTTAATGTGAAAACTCCCCCCCGGTACACTTTGTAGGTCTGCAAGGACATAAATACATATGGAGAAATACAGAGACATTCATGATGGTCTAAGAGACCAGGACCCAGTATTAAAGCCAGTTTTCTAGACATTTCAAAATACCAAAAGGAATGAAGAAGTAACATTTTCTCTTGATGGGTTTAGATTATTAAGTTCAAAAGCTTTGTGATGAAGGTTGTCCCATAACAGCTAATAAAGATCTTTCAGTGATGGATGGGATTTCTTTAGATTCTTTAAACCTGGAAGGTCTTACGTGATCAGAGAATCAGAATCAGAAATACTTTAATAATCCCAGAGGGAAATTATTTAATATTTGTGTTAATATTTGTGTTAATAATCAGTTTCAGTCATCAAAAGCACAGAAATCACCGTAGCTACACAAAGAAAAAAATGTGTTATGCATCCTACTAATGACATTTTTAACTAAACTAAGTCATAAAAATGTATTAAAAAACTACCTAACTAGTTGTAAACTACCTGACACCTGTTTGTCTGGCCATAGTCTCATTTGAGATTAGATAGGTCATAGGCTTACACCACAATTAAGTTCAAACATGACATAATGGAAAGATGGTTTCAAAAAGAAGGAAAAAAATGACTAATATCAAAACTGTGATATTTAAAAGGAGATTTACTTTATAAGTGTAAAGATACACTAATGGGACGATGACGTGAAGGCCGTTTACCTTACAGCATGTCAAAATGAGGCCATTTACCCTGTACTTAAGTTAGCTTCCGTCAGTGCGTTTACATTTCTTATAAAAAACAGAACTTTGTGCACAGGGGAAACCGTTAGCGTCTACACACACTGTTATCAGACCGAGTTATTTTGGTAAGGATAAATATCGGGACTCACGTAAAGCCTCCACAGGCTCTTGGGCTCCAGAAAGCTAGCCCAAAACTTAGCAACGGCACCCGGAGGCTTAGCTTGTACAACGGGCTCCCTCGGGCTGAGTTCCTGATCCTTCAACCACTGCCTCCTAAGTTTTGCGATCTGCTCGACGCGGAGCTTTTCGTCTGGTGTGTAACCAGACATTTTGTTGTCTGAATATTCAACCTCAGTACACCTACAATGACACCATGGAGGACACTTCCCTTTGCAGGCAAACACACCAGCGAAGAAGAAAATAGGTGAAAACGAACGACGGGCCACATTTTAGATTGCCACCTGCTGGACAAGAGAGAAAACTGAAGGACTATTTGTCCCAGATACAGCACTGTATATACGTATATGTTTTTACTTTTTATCCTTGTATTTTGTCACAACCCCTTAATAACAGAATAGACCACGTGCCTAATACGTCGTGGTGTTAATCTGTAAGGCTAAATCACTAGCCCATTGTGAAGTTAAAACCTATTTTGATCATATGAGACATTTGTATGACCTTTAACGATTGTTAGAAACCAAAAGTCAAACAAACATATTATCCTTTACTCACATAAACTTTTTTGTTTATGTTGTGAAATAATCGCCTTTGAGATTAGTACATAATCATTCTAATTAATGTGATACAGCCTTTCAAGGAGACAATTGTTTCAGATTTTTCTCAGTAATTTTAATTTTCAAATTCAGTAGCCTTTGCTGCCAATTTTCAGCATACAGCTATTTGTTTTGGATGTTTGGGGGGGATTTGTAAAGGTTCATTGAACATTTTCCATACATTTTAATGATTTTTTTGCCGTTTGTAAATACAGGTCTTACTTTGAAATGATAACCGGAAGAAGTGTCCTGAAAACCGACCCTGCTGTTATGCGTCCTCAGTTTTAGCATTATGTATCCAATTAGCTATCGTTAGTTCATTTGTGGGTCTTTGGCCAAGAAAGCGGCCCGTCGGCAGATATTTAGCTACCTTTCTCTTCACTGCCAGTATTAAGAGGTAAGTCTCCAAAATAATTTACACATCTTTTTTTTTCCCTGTCAAACGAAGCCTCATGGCTACTTAGAGCCTATTAACCTTGGTCGCATTATTGTCATCGTAAACAACCATAAGAGATGCGCAACACTGTCTTGGAGGAATTATAACAATAGTTACTACTAACCTGGCGTTTTCCTGTATTATATCTGAACATTTCATGTAAATAGGGCGATTCCTTGGTATTACATTGCTACGAACTGCATATGAAGGTGCAATGTAAGACACTGTATAAAAAAACAATATTATTAGGAGGTAGTCTGATGTTAGTTAGTATCGAACATAATATGCTTTGAAACATGTCCACTGTTTTAGAAAATTGTAGTTTTGTACTTCCATGGTTCGCGGTTCATTAGTAGTGAATAATCGCATTAAATCGTCCTAACAGGGTAATTGATGGGGTCTGGTAGTAGTTGTGCTTTGATCGCCCCGTTGATGTCTCTGTTCACATTTGCAGGTCTGTTCCAGACTTTGGATGGAGCCAGTACCCAAGATCTCATTATTTTGTACAACCCAAGAGAACCTTAGATTTAAGGATTCAGGCATTTGTGCACATCAGTTCAAGAGCAATGGTCAAGTATATTTGTAACAGCACAGAAATCAAGAGTGCATGGGACCATGTTGTCTCTGCGTTCTGGCAAAGGTATCCCAACCCCTTCAGGTACGGAAACTCTCTTATTGTTGCTCGGTATGTTTATGTTGTTGTGAAAGGTTAACATAGTGTGATAGGTACATAGTCTGAGCAATTTAACAGTAGGGCTGAAAAGACAGAGATTTCCTATAGACATGACAGTAATCTTAGTTGAGAATTTAGTGGGCAAAACTAGCATAAGAGTTATTCTGAAAGTGTCCCTTTCTGAGTATCTGTCATGGTGTTCTTTGTGCTCTGTTTTGGCAAAATCACACAGCAAACGTCAAGCAGGATTGAAAGGGAGAAGTGAAAAAGTACATCTGAGATGTAAAACTGAGTTTAGCTCATGAAAGTGGTTAGGTGGTTTGTTTCATTTTCTGGGCCCCTCTAAAATGACGTTTCCGTGTGTTCGTGTGTCCAACAGCACCCACGTGCTCACAGAGGACGTGGTGTACCGGGAGGTGACAGCGGACCACCGGCTCTTCTCCAGACGCCTCCTGACCAAGACCAATCGGCTGCCTCGCTGGGCAGAGCGGTTCTTCCCTGGTGGCATGGCTCGCTGTGTGTATATCATCGAGGACTCCATCCTGGACCCCGTGAGCCGCAGCCTGACCACCTACACCTGGAACCTCAACCACACCACTCTCATGGTGCGGCCCGTTATGCTCTGTTCCTCTGTCTTATTAGGTGTTTTTAAAGGACGCTTATGTTTCCGACTGTCGGGGATGTTGTGTTTTAGGCCTGATTTGCAATTCCACTGGAGTAAATCCCATTTTTTCTTTGTAAGGGTAAAAAAAAACAACTGCAGATGAAAACGAGACCTCCAGATAGAATTCTCACTACATTGCTGTTGTACAGGATAGAAGAAAATCCACTTGCTTCTCCTTTTGTCATGATTAATGCTCTCTGAACTCGGGTTCATTCCTGCTCAGTGTGGTCAGGTGTAGCACAGAGGTTTTATTTCATAGAGGTATTAACCCAGCCTGATCTTCAGAGGAGGTCAGCGTTTGAACGCAGCTCACAGGTAATAATCTCTAAGTAGGATGGACCTCCATATGACTTATACCGTGCAGCTGTGAGGCGTGTTTGATTTCCGTCCTGACTGCTGTAGATTACATACAGCTCTAGGATGGATTATGGCTTTATCCGCTTGGTTTTGATTCATAATCTATTCTAACCTAATTCAAATTAGCCAAATGGCACACACATTGAGTAGTAAAAATCTGTGAGTTTCAGAGTTCTGCTGTGTAGTCCTTAACCACAACTCTTTCCCCCAACCTCTGTTCTGTTCAGTCTGTAGAAGAGCGGTGTGTTTTCCGAGATTCAGCCGAGCAGCCGGCAGCCACGCAGCTGAGACGGGAGGCGTGGATCTCCTCCAGCATTTATGGCTTTTCCAGACCTATTCAGGTGCACTTACCCTCCGTTTAAGTCAGCTTTTCAGGAAGCGTTTGAATGACAGCAGCCCTGTGCTCCTCTTAGACAACAAAGCGTCTCCTCATTTTAACATAAGTCAGTGGAAAGTACTTTTTTCAGCATTTGGACTGTAATGAAATAGGCTCACCGTTATTTTTCTGTACTTTGACATACCTGGGATGTGGCTTAAACACTGCCTATCCCGCTTGGATTATCTTTTATCACTGATATAGTTGTAGTTTAGGGATTTTTACCTCGTACATTGACTGGATATAGTCATCCAGACCCCCCCACTGGTTCGAGAAACGCCACCATCCTGAGGTTAAAACCTGGATGTGACTTTGGTTGTTGTAGTACTTGTCCATCCCATCCAGTGAAATTTCACTGGTCTTTAGCCAGAGTTCTTCGAGAGCAGAGTTAAAGTGATTAAGTGATTAAGACGTGTCCCACATGAAGCTGTTCTGAATTTCCCCAGGAGTTTGGACTGGCCCGCTTTAAGAGCAACCAGGTGAAGGCCATGAAGGGGCTGGAATATGCGCTGTCCAACCTGCAGGGTATGTTCACACCGCACGCTAATACAACAGCTTGAAAACAGGAAATCTTAATGAAGTCAGTCGCTGATCTCTGAAAGGAACTCCAATGTTATTCCACACTGAGGTTCTGCTGATGGTGAACGACGTGTTTTTGTTCACCTGAGGGTAGATTTACCTTCAGGAGGAGGCCACGTGATTCATTTTTAATAATGCCTGGGTACAACCAGGCTTCGAATGGAGAAAAGAGTGTACTCTGTTAGCCACATGACTAATATCGTGTAGCTTTTGACTCAAAATGACATTAGAATCATGTAAAAGGGGGCCGTCCAGTGTTTTAGTGCTGTGTTACAAACCGTGTGTTGTGCTGATGCGGCGTGCTGCTGCTGTCTAAAAGGCCGTCTCCCATTGTTGTCATGCTGTCCCATTGTCCCTGTGTTGACGGGGCTGCAGGGATTGGCATCAGGCTGAGCGTTGTGGTAAGTGTGCCAGGGGCGGGCATTCACCTGACAGCCGGGGCCTTTCGCCCAGGTGGTCAGCAGACGCCCTTTCTGAGCCCCACATGGTAGATGAGGAGCCCTGGTCCCGCCGTGCTGCAGCTTTTAAAGTTCCCCTGCTTCTACACACCCGATTGTGAGTCGACGGACTGATTCCAAAGCACAGCACAGGCCTGCTAGTGACTGACGTGAATCAGGTGTGTTGACCCAGGGAGACATCTCAAACCTGCAGGACGGTGGAGGTCAGCAGTAGTCACTCCTCCCCCGTGCGCCGCCCGTCAGTTCAGTTCCGAGCCGGGTCTCGCAGAAACACGGTTCCTTCAGCATTACCGCTGTTTTCTGCTGTGGGAAACTGTGCGGCAGGGTGTGGTGGGAGTGGGTGTGAGAAACAGCTGCACACAGCACCAGAACTCCAACACCAGCCGTTGCTTTTCGAGTCCTTTTAATAAAAGATCCACTTTCCAACACGTAGCTCATCCCGTCACCAGTTCCTGTTTTCAACAGAATTCCTGAATTGGCTGTGGATTGGCTGTATTTGCTGTTGTCGGCTCATAGAAACACCCAGTAGAGAGAAAAGCCGTGATGTGGAGTCCATCTCAGCTTGTAGTTTGGTCCCGTCCCTCCCTGTTGTAGCCGTTTACCACATTAGACCCTGTTAGGAAGTAATAGCTGTTATCTAGCTCCTCTTTTTTCTTTTTGTTTAAAGGCCCTGGACCCAGTTGTTAGTTTTTTGTCTTCTTCTGTAAAGCATGATATTAATTTAGCTGATATTTGTTCGATTTAGAGGAAGAATAGGTACTAAAATAGGGTTAAAGCTAAGGCAAGGCACCTGCCTTCATCAGCTAAAGGCCAGGTCCTCTCTGTTCTTACAAAAAATAAAGAGTGCCCCCATTTTAATTTCCCAAATTTTTGTTTGAGATTATAACTTTCAAATATTCTACTGACATTTGTTTTTTTGTTTCAGAATCTAAAATAATCCTCAAATCAGTTTCAGTTTCAGTCTCAGAGAAATCTAGCTTCATCAACCAGGTATTTAGTGTTCCGTCCACTTCCTCCACATTCGAATCAGAAAAGCGCCCCACTTCAGCCCCCATGAGATGGATTGGACTTCTTCTGGCACTTTTGTGGTGTTTTGTGAGACGTATTTCATAGAGAAGCTGTCTCACTCGGGCAGATTCTGTGTCCCAGGTCATTTTTGCTGCTTAAACTCACCTCACGTGTCTCGTGATTCCTCGTTTAGCCAGTAAGAATTTTTACCCCCAGCACAATGAGAAGAGCCTCTGAACCTGTGAATAGGTCAACCCCCCCCCCACCTCCACCGCTCTGCCCCCTCAGCAGGCGGTCAGTGACCGTCTGCCCCGCTCTGCGCAGCGGTCTGGTTGTTGTTCTCTTCAGGTTGAGGGTTCACAGTCAGGGCAGACCCAAATAGCCTCAGCAGCCCCGGGCAGCGCGTCTAACAGCTGACAAAAAAAAAAGGGCGCGCCCCCCCTCCTCCCTCCCTCCCTTTCACAAAGGTCCTTCATTCATCTGAGTTATGTCACCTCCTCTCTTCTGAGCGGTACAAAAAAAGGCCGTGAGTGGGGTCTGAACTGGGCACAGCGTGTGCGTGAACACCAGCCGACAGATGTGAGCCAGAGGGAGGAGCTCAGGATGAGTTTGACAGCTTTGCAGCACGAATGAATTTGAAATCACTTTTTTTTCCAAAGGCCACACGCACGTCACTTCTGAAAAGGTACGTTGTGAAGGTGTGCTGTGGTCCTCACGCTGTCTCCTGCCTCAGGAGAGACGCCCCAGCGGCTGCTCCGGGACTCGGTGAAGGACGCGTCCGGGAAGGCCAAAGAGGCGGCCAAGACTCTGGCCTCGGCCGCCGGCCCACAGAAAGCCCCGCAGTACGTCTGACCGGGCGGGAAGAAGCACAGCGGGCGCCGCTCAGGTCCACCACGAAGACACTTCTGGGGATGTGTCCAATTACCTCTGCTGTTAGATTAGTACTCTTGCACTTTTTAAAAGAAAACCAGATCCGGAGCCCTCGTGCGGAGCGTTTCCGTCTGACACACCAGCAGCACCACGTGCTCCTGCAAGCAGAACCACGTGGCCACAACTCTCTCGTTAGATTTGAAGCGACCATGAGCACATTGTTGTTTGTTGTAAAGGATCAGCTGCTTTAGGTTTTTTTTCTCCAAAAAAAAAAAAAAAAAAAAATGCTAATCGTTTTGTGAATCTTTAATTTAAATGGAGGCAAAGAAGAACAATTCTTATTTTTGTGTAATGCTCCGAAAAAAGGAGCAGTGTTTTGGTTTGAAATGGTTCTAATTTAAAATGTTGCAGAAAGCAGCACGAGCAGAAAAGCATGAGCATGCTGACAATCACACGACAAGTGACTTCTGTCCGAATGAGCAAAGACTTCCCTCGTGTCTGCTCAGATTTACACTGATGTTATTTGCCTTTAACTGTATGACTGAGTACAGTAGTGAAAGCATCATATCAGTCCGCCTGTCGACGCTCATCTGGTGGTGACGTTATCGTTGTGAACATTTCAATGACCGCATTCCCTTTAAGGTGATGGATTTTTATCATTGTGCTTCGGGGCTGATTTTCAACTATGATGGTGACGTACTTGTAATAATAAGCTAATGCAGAATTGTTGTAAACAGGCTACAAGTTGTTGGAAATAGATTCAAAATTGTAAAGGAGCTGTAGAATTATATCCTGATGCTTTAAAAAAGAAGTGTGTTTTGTCTCTGTGATAAAAAAAAAAGCTTGAATCAAACTGTGTGTCTGACAGAATTGTGTTGTTTTTTTTCTCCACGCTTTTGCAGTCGCGAGAGCTGAACTCTGACCTTTACATGAATATTCCAGACTGCAGCTGCACAAACCAAACAGGAAGCCTGCTAACATTCAAACGTCGTTATCTGGGTTCACCTGCTGCCTGGTTCGGGTTCAAGTTTTCCTCGTTTTCTGGCTCCAGAAAGAACTCCACCACTCAGCCGCGGCTTTATGTATAAAACATTTTAATTATATTACAATGAGCGAATACACAATACCTTCAAGTGTGTGCTAAAATGTAGCCAGCACCAGGTACTCGTGTACGCACGCTTACACACACATCCACCCATAAGGAACATATTCACAGGTCTCTGGCACAGAACCCTCCCTGCTCTGCGCGGCACGCTCAGGTCGGCCTGAGTCCGAGCCAGTTCCCCCTCTACGGCCTTTAGTGGACGCCACACCTCATGGTGGAGTCGTCTCAACTGGACTGGAACGCCACCCCACACACGGAGAAGGAAAACATAAGAGAAAAAGACACCAAGTGCAGGAAGTGGAAAGCTGACCTAAAGCCTACAGGTAGTTAAAGCTATCGGTTTCCGATGACGTACAGGAACTCTCTATCGGTCGTGGAAGGATTAGAAGTGACCGTCTGGCAGGAATAAGGTCTGGTGGAAGTCACTGTGTGGGTTTTCAGGAGCCGTGTTCGCCGTCCAAACCCCTCAACCCCCACCCCGTGTGGTCGGCGGCGGCCAGCTGACGGTCAAACCTCCCGTGCTCGTGAAATGAAGCGAATCTCTGCGCAGCCGAGGCCTCTCGGGCCTCCCCAGTGAGAGCAACTGTACCCGAAGTAGCAGTCGTCCTTAACTGGGACAATCTCAGCTCTGTTTTTTTTGTTTTGTTTTCTTAAGTAATATAACTTTGTCCAAGGCACATCTTTAAAATAATGTCCACACACACTTTTCATGCCAACATGTCCAATCAGCTGCTCGTGAGCCACTCGCTCACAGAGAGAGTGTGTGTGTGTGTGTGTGTTTGCTATGGAGGTTTTTCAATGACGGCATTGAAAAACTGTAATCTCATATGTGGTCCCCTTTGTCTGTCTTTGTTTCACTTATCTATCCGGGAGGTTCTGTGCAAGAGAGTCATCTTATGCCTTTAATGTGATTTACTCATTTTGACCGACAAACTTAAAAAGGACATTTTTGCTACAAATAGTCATGTACAAATCCTTTTGACATGAGTGTAAACTTTTGATGACAAACAAAAAAGTTTTTTTTTTTTCTCACCTCTGGTTATTTAATGTTGTTGTTGTTTTTTCTCCTCCTGCAGTGTGTGGAGAGAGTGCACACAGGAGGTAAAATCATCCAAACAAAACAAAAAGTGTTGGTCACCAAATATGCACCACAGAGTAAAAAGCAAAACTACCTGCTTGTCTTTAAAAAAAAAACAAAAAAAAAACCCTGCCTGTCCACTCTCCCTCAGAAAGCACAAGATGGTCATATTGCTGTGTGTCAAGAAGTCCCCTGATCAACGGGTAACACTTTCTTTTTCATGTTTGGGACGGACCACTGGGAGCTCGGAGGATAACACCTTAAGCTGCCATTAATTGGATTATTCTTTTATCACTCCCCCCCCCAGTGGCTCCCACTGAACAAACACATAGTCGACGTACAATAATAGTAGAATGACAAAACAGGAAAATAAAAAATAAAAAAAATAAAAGATAAACACGCTTCAAGCCCAGACGTTTTCAAACCCCGTTGGTGACCGTTCCGGGGCGACTGGAAGCTGCCATGGGAGTTTACCAGTGTGTGTTTAGTTTGTTCCATGACAGAGGCGGGCGGCACTGGGAGATGGATAGGCGTCACGAGGGCGGGGGGGGGGGGGCTGGACAGGGTGTGGTACACCAGTGGCTTCGGGAGAAAAAACCGGGGGGCTATTTTCTTTTCGTTTTTTGTTTGTTTATCCTGTGTTTTTTCTAACGAGGTCTCGTCTTCGCGTGCCCCTTTCTCGTAGAAGTGTTTATCAGGGTTGATAA
>CAJRST010013335.1:659801-763447 GCA_907169785.1 Menidia menidia | reverse complement strand
GGCTGCAGTCTGTGGGAATGTGTGGCCGTGTAGCTGGTGTCGCTGGAGCTGCTCTGGAGGCTGTAGTGGTCCTCCTCCTCCTCGCCGTCGCTGATGCTGTCCACGCTGTCCGCCTCCACGGGCGTGAACTCCATGCCCTCGATGTCCACCTCTGAACACAGGGGCGAAAGAGAGACAGGCCACGCTATAAATACGCACAGAGGGAAGCAAACGTTCACCTCCTCTCGGCTTTGGCATATGGCGCGTTCACCGGCGAACTTGCTGCTCCCGCGGATTAGAGCTGGAGATCAGCGGAGCAAACACACAGATCTTTGCGCTCCCTGTCAGGTAATCCCCCCCCCCCATTGATAAACAACTGCATATGTGTTTATCTTACCCAGGATTAGCAAGAAAACAATAATGGTCCAAATCTTCAAATTCCAGGCAAGCCTGTGACACTGTGTGCTCCTAATAAAGATGAAAAGGCCCAAAGGTGGATACTATCAGATTTTTTTTTGCTCAAACACTTGACTTCTGTCACAGGTTTCATGAAACGTGTCCTGGTTGTTTGTTTGTTTTTTTGCCACATAATCCTCAGACAGGGAGGTAAGCAGCTCTGTCGACGTGTGCTCCGACCCCACAGCGCAACCACACAACTCTAGGATGCATCCGTGTAAAAGAACAAAGAACAACGACAACAAAAAAAAGAGCAAAGCTCCAACCCCTGCCGCCTTTTTATCTCTGCGCACCTGTTCAACCGTCCAACGAGCTCCTCAGATGAAACACGCAGGCGTCTCGTGAGATTTGCCGGGGTTTGACCTCAGATTACTGCCTTTCTGTTATTTCTGCAGCTGACATGCGACCGAGCTGCCGCATAACACCGCATCTCCCTGCACCTCCCTGCACCGGAGCCTAAAGGCCAGGGCACGGCTTCTTTATCTATGAGGGGAGGTGCTGGCCGTTAACCCAGAGCCCGACGGCTCCGGCCGGGCGTGGCCGGGGGCCGGGTCACTGCTTGTTTGCATCACAGGAAGCTGCCTGTCCGCTATTTACTGCCCCCCCGGGGGTTCATTTAGATGCAGCTTCTGAGCCTTTGGCAAAACCTGCTCCTGCTTTGAGAGCAGAAGCTGAATCCATGATTAAGATTTACCCGTTGAACCCAACGCACCTTGCTCTGAGTCGGTGGAGATTGTGGAGCCCATGCTGTCAGTGCGGATGCGCTCCACGGACCCCGACACCGAGAGCTGCTCCAGGCGGCGTTTGAGGTAGCGGTGCTCTCTCTGAAGCTGCTCCTTCATGTTTAGCGCCTTTCTGTCTTGCTCTTCCAGCTTCTGCAGACGCACACAGGAAAGCCAAGTATTAGTGCTCGTGTTCACCGCCGCCCTGTTTACACAATCTTTACTCACGCACAGTTCCAATCCCCTTTCCTTGTTTGTGTATTACGATATTAGACCGGGAGTTACTGTGATGGAGCCCTAAACACTTCCAAGCTTCTGCTGGCTGCGTAGAAAAAGCAAACAACAAGACTGTGGAGAAATTCTGCTCTTGTAATAAACAAAGAAAAGAAACTGCTCAACACATGGCCTGAATATTTTCCCCCAAATTCTTGAAACTATAAACAACAATTAGGATTTTTGAGGAAACACAGCTTTCACACATCAATACTTCAGAATTATGTTTAAGCTCTAAGCTCCTTAGACCAAGATTTCTTTTTTTTTACCACACAACAACTTCAACATTTAATGGGCGAGAGCACCAAACAATTCTGTGAGGCTCCCTGGTCCTAAGCTAAAAATAAAGGCAAACTCTTGTCAAATTTGAATCAGTGTGCGGTTACATTTTGAACCCATTTGCATCAGAAAGTTTTCAGTGGTGAATCAAAACCATGCAGGGCACAAGGCCTCCTGTGATACGAGAAAACACAACACAGTGACGAGAATCAACGCACACCCTCTGAGCAGAGAGGACATGCATGATAAACAGGAAATGAAGGGTTAAAACTCAGTGCGTCTGGATTTTCCACCAACCACACTGTTGCTGCCTGTAAACAGCAACATCGGTTCAGCGCGACCTGAAGTGTACATACCCATCATCCTTTGCTGCAGCAGAGCGCTCAGACTTTTCATGCATGAGCTGAAAACGTTAGAGCTTTTCTGTGTCACTAGTGCAGCTGCGTACCTACTTATTTAAATGTCTTACCGAGTCTGTGAACAGATGGGAAACGTCTGCAGATCAGCAGTCAAATGTTGCTGGTCTTTCTTTGTAGCATATTGTTTTTTTTCTCAACTTTTTGTTTTGTTTCCTGACTCAACCATTCCAACTGAGAGGTTAGAAAACAATCCCACATTTAAAGCAGGCCACAAAACAAACTAAACTGCCACTTTATATATATTATTTTCCTCTTAAAGACTTTTTCTGCTTAAAGACTGACAAATTGTGCTTGTCCTAACAGGGTTTCTTCCTCTTTTTTTGCTGTTTTTTGTCTTTCTGTCCTTTTCTTTCCTTTGGTACCTTGATGTGCATCTTGGCCCTTTTCAGCAAGCTCAGCGTGGTGTGTCTCGTGCTGTCTGGACCCAAAGGCACCAGCTTCTTCAACTGCTCCAAATAGAGCCGTAGTTTGGCACGTCTGCAAGCACACAGGAACAAAAACAATCAGCACCTGTCCACCAGCAAAAAGTGAGAGGCTGCCCACACACACACACACACGCAAACACACACACACGTTCAGATCAAGAGGAGCTCATCCATGCACCACCCTAAGTAGCAAAGGCAAATGAATGTTCCTAGCTGATTTTCATGTCCTGAGATCTTGTGCTCGAAAACACGAGCAGCTCACTGAGCTCCCTGCTCAGTCGGGCCTGATGCCCTGCAGTTTTGCTTTTGCTTGTGACTTTGACTCCGAGAGGGTCGAGACTACATGGAGTCTGAGTGGTTACGCTTGTTAAACATTTGCTCCTCATTCACAACAAAAGTAAATGGATAAAAAAAACAATGGAAAGGCTGCACAGTACTTTGGAAAAATGAACCAAATTCATTCAGTTCTTTTAAGTTTAACAAGCATCTTCTGTTTAATTGAATCTTTTCAAATAATTGGTTACATTTCCATGCAAAGCTCCATGTTTTGAGTTTTTGAAGTTTTAGTTGTGACGTTCACACAGATGTAAGGGCGACATTTGGTACTAATATGCAGCAACGCCACCACTTCTGAACACTCGCCTTCTGTGTCCAAACTAGGGGGGCATTACAGGGACAGTACTGCCAACAAACTGAAAATTGTCAGTGCCTAAATGCGTCACAAACACCACACTTTAAGCCAAATCGTAAAAAAAGAGAGGAAATAGGAGCCAATGCATCCCTCATCCCAGCAGCACACTGACGTTTACTTCCTACTATTCTGAGTAACATGCGTGCCGGTTTAGCAGAACCTCTCCCTGCTGCGCGCCTTTTTTATCGGGAGGAATCATCGTTACTGTTTGGAGATGATGATGCATGGCTGGAGCTACACTGTTTTTCTACTGTTTCCGTGAGTGCAAGCTGCTCTCATTGTCCACCGACACGTCACACAATCAGCAGGACAATCAGAAACTGGGTTAAAGCAGAATTCTGCATCACGAAACTGTCCTTTTAACCATGAATCAGAGCTTCACAAAATGTCAAACATGATGCATCTCAGTACTAAAACTGCAAGAGACATTATTGACAAAAATGGTGACCATTTCATCTCCTCTAGTGACTGGGCTGACTGAAATCCAAGACACAGATTGTGACCCCAGAAAACCGTGCATCCTTGCCAAAGCCCTGCAGGCCAACAACCCTGCATTCTCAAGTAAACAGCTCACTGGACGCACCATTAGGATGTTTGTTTTAGTGATAGCCAGGATAAGGCAGATCTAATCTTTGCGTGTATGTGGAGTGACTTGCTATGGATACTGTATGTCATCTCAAAGGACTGCCCTTGTTCAGTTTTTTTTTTAATCAGCATGTCCCCCCTCTGTACCAGGTCCATTCACATTTGTTCATAAAAGCCTTTCAACCTTCCATTAGTCAGGCTGGTCTGTGAACTGTTTCTTTGTTCCAAGCTAGCCTTCCCCCTTTTCTCCTGCTCCTTTGGCTAACTCCGGCTGAACGGTAAACAAACCACAACAATGTGAGATCTCCTCTGGCCATCACTACAACCACAATAACCCTAATCGGAGGGATGAGGCTCGGTGAGGCCACTGGCGGTCTCGGCTAGTGTGCACGTCTCACACATGCACAAAGTCTACTCCTTGCTTATTTTTTTTCTCTCAGGAAGGGCGTCACCTGTATTTGTTTTACACAGAGTGAGAGCCTCTCAGCGGCTCAGTCCATCTCAGAGATAGCCTGCAGGCAACAAGGGAGTCCAATCATAATTAACTTCCTGGACATGATTATGAGGGATTTGTTTGCTGCTGCAAAGATACGTGGGAATTTTTAAAACAAGGAATGCAGAATTATTTTTAAAACGGCCTCTCTCCTCTCTACAGGTGCACAGTGTTTCTGCATGAAAAGGCCGTGTGAAAGTGCTCTCCCTCTTTGATTTCCTGCTCTCCCCGGGGACAACTCCGACTGAACCCCTTCAACCTTCTGCTCCACCCTGCCAACACCAACACCCTCATCCCACTGGAAAACAAGTGTCTTCTGAGGACCAGGGCGGGGGCCATCCCCAACCTGCCCCAGTCCAGCCACATGAAGCACTTGGTCTGCAGCCAGGGGAAGCAGGCAGGAAGGAGCAGGGGGTCAGCGGCGGGAGGGGGGAAGGGGTGTTTTTTTTGGGAAGGGAGCCGGGTCCGAGCTAACGGATGACTTTCTCTTGGGTTGAAAAAAGGCTCCTTTGAGTGCAGTGTGCTCAGCTGCACTCTGTTCAGGCAGCGCTCCACACACACATCATCCAAAGGGTAACTTGAGCCAACCATCTTGCCCCCACACCCCACACCCCACCCCCACCGCTCTCTTGTAATAAAAAACAAAAACAAGGCGTTCCCCCAAATACTCTGCCTTTTTGCCCACCTCCCCCCGTTTGGAAAAGTCAGTGTTTTCACCGGCTTACTCCTCTGAAGCCCCACCGCGAAATGTCCTTTACCTGGAATGCAGAGCACAGAAATGGGCTTTCCTATCCCTTTTACCACGCACAACACGCACAATTTGTATTCAAGCCTTCAGAAGACTTTAAACATGTAAATGGAGACAGACCTGGCCCTTAAAAATACACAATTTAATGATGATTTTTTAATTTTATGGAGCATGGCATTTCAAATCTTTATCCTGCAAAACAACGTTCAACTTGAGAAGAAAATACTGCTCACATTATGTATATCCAAAATGAAGAAAGGTTGTTTACCAAATAAGCAAAATCATGAACTCTTTAACCTTTATAGACAGAACAAAAAAATGGTTTTGTCTTTTACAGGAAATTGCAAAACCTTATGGGTTAATCTGCAAATCAAGTATGTATTAGTTCAACATTTTTCCAAGTGAAATGAGGAGAATGCTACTACTCTGAATGTCTAGTACCGTTAATGTGAAGCACAAGCCACAGCAGATGGTTGGCTTAGCTCAGCACGAAGACTGAAAACTCTGGAAAACATGAAGCGGACCTGTTGCAGAGTATCTAAACTGGGCGCTAACTCGCGCTGAACTGCACTCCAGGAAGTTACTGCAGCGAGCAAAATAAAGTCTGGCAGAGAGCCCCCGTTTGACACGTCTTTGTCTGGGAGAAACTCCGTGTTCCTGATGCATATCAATACGAAAGGACCCAGCTGAACCCTGCATAGCTTCCCTGACGGCCCCCTCTCGGCAGCATGTGCTGCCCCGCCACGCACTGCCATCTATTCTCAAGAGCACGCAGCCAATTTGCAGCAGGGAGAGGGGGGCAAGGACCCTCCCTCACTCACGTTTGTTATTCCCATGCAGAGTTCTGCTCACGCAATGTTTACGAGATAGCCGGAAAGCGCCATACAAAGAGTGGCACTAGATGAACCTGAGTGGTGGCGCGGTGTCCCTGACGGAGCGCAGAGATGCGCTCCGTCAGGTTTCAACTGGTTCTGCTGTTCTACCGCTCAAGTAACACGGCGTACTGGCTACATTTGGACACTGAGAGATTGTGGCAGCTAAATCGTGTGCAGCTAAATGAACCACCTGACTGTTTTCATGTGCTGGGGAACACGGGATGATTAGTGTGTGACCTGTGGCCTTTCCTCCCCCCTCCACTTCTCTCATCATCAGAGGCCTGGTGCCAAAACAGCAAAAAAAAAAAGGAGCAGAAAAAAAAGGAACTTTTGGTCAAAAAAACTACGAGCTCTAAAACTGAAACAAGCTTTTTTAAACTGCTGACTGCTCACACTTCGGGAGAACAAGGAGACCAACAATGAGGCTTCTTGTTTTGTTCCTTAAGTGTGACCACAGCCACCTGCAGATTTCTGACAGACGCACACTCCGAGACGTGGAGCTGCTTGGGGTCCCCACACATTCGTATGATGGTGGCCACAGAGTGAACTTTATGCCGTGAATCCCTCTTTTCATGCCTACTGCCAAATGTGACACATCTGGCCCAGAGCCAAACCCGCTGCACAAAGGTCAGAAGTAAGCAGGAACACTTGTCACTGCCAGAGCTGCAATGGTCATTTCCCCTGCTTTGTAAAAAAAACAAATTAAAAAGGAGAAAATGAGACACTACCCACAAGCACCTATTCAAAAGCACCGGGACAAAATCATCAAATCTCTAACCATTTCTAAAATAAAGAACATCTACCGTGTTCTTGTTTGCCAGTTTTACCTGCAAACATAGTGGCTCAGTTCGGTCATCATTTTGAAGAAAAAAAAGATTTGTCAAAGTAATTTTGTTGACTTCTTCTGATCCGTCAAAAAAAAAAAAAAAAAAAGAACTTAGGGCTTAGTTCGCGTGAGTGTGGATAACCAGAGAGAGGCCCTGGAATTCAAGGCTGTCAGTGGAGTGGCTCTACATCTGGATGGCAGGTTCCTGTGGAAAACAAGGCAGATGGGAGGGAGGTTTGAGGTGGTGAGGGACCCTGCCCAGGGGCCTGCAGAGAACCACCACACGCACACTCACAACCTTTCAGCAGCCCTTCATTAGTCTCCCTGTCGCCTTCCAGGCCTGCATTGAACATGTTTACATTTACCACAGAATTGATGTGCTGTCGAAGAGCAAAGCAATAGCAGAAAACTAAGACGTTTCCAAAGCAGGTTGATGTGAAACTGGTTGAGCGGCTTGCCACGCTGCCCACGCCAGTGAGATAAAACACAGACACACACACACACACACATGGAGGTGTTTTTGTCGTGCCGATATGAAATGTCAGTTGTTTGAGATAGGTTGTGTTTGTTTTCTGTCATCGATGTCGGCGCGCCCACGCCCACTGTGTGCAGTGACAATTTAAAAGGCGAGGCAGAAGGATCCAAGTCCCCCGTAAACACATTTACCTGACTGCAGGAACACGGACACTTCTTGCTCTCATGTGAAACTGCTGTCACACGCGAGCAGCAAACAGAAACCAATGCACTATTTTTATGTGATTAAACACAAAGTAAAAGGAACTACTTTGCTGTTCACTCACCGTGGAAGCTTTACTACACAGTAAAGTGGAATTTCCAGCGGGCGTGCTTGGGAATACTGTGTAATTGAATTCATTTGATTGTTTTCGTGTACCGAAACAATCCCCTGTGTGAGCATGGATCATTATGAAATCCCTTCCTCAGCACAGTCAGCTTACAGTGGCGTTAACAGAAAAACAGATGTCAAACAGAGGTTTTAAGAGGTGAGCAAACAGAAAGGAGATTACAAAGAAAAGCTTCGCTCTGCATCTCTGGAACTTTAAAAAGCTCCACCAAATGACAGACCTGCACATGAATTGCCTTCTGCCACATTCACCCAAAAGTACTTTTGCATATGTTGGACAGACTCGTAGAGACAAGCTCAGCAGGCTCAATAAAGGCATCATTCTCCTGGAGAGCTCAGGTTTTATAATGACCTGTATAAATCATTAACTCACTGGCATCTGGTGGCATGAGAGAAGATTCCTGTCTCCTTGTTGACAGTAAAAGTTGGACTATTAGCTCTATAGAACAGCAGCTTTAGAACAGCAGCCTGCAGTCAAAGTTGAGGGTTTAGTTCCACAAAAAGCCCCACAATTCAGATCTTCGGCATCATAGGATAATAAACAGTGATGGATAAGTTATATTTTCAACAGAGATACTAAACAAAACAAGTGTTCTGTCCAGCTAAGAAGCCACCCGGTACAGTGTGCAGGGGACATCTGATTACATGAACTGCAGCTGTATTTCCAGTCCATCAATGCACAATCAACTTCGAACCTAAACTTCCAAAGAAAAGACAGACTTTCAGGGAACAATTCCTGTTCAACTCGGCCAGCTCGTTCTGTCACCCTAAGAAATCCACCGCCTCTCCCCCCAAAACTGCCACTGTTCCTTTACTTTGCATTCCAGCATATGTGTGTCTGTTCCCCTGACCTGAATTTCAGGCCCCTGAGTTGGCACACATACTGCCTCAGCCACGTCGTGCACGGCCTGTTCGTTCCTCGCTACTAAAGAATGTCTTTGACTCCTTCTCCTCGGGTTCATGAGGCCCGGGGCAAAAACCATGCGTGGTTCAGCTATGCACTCTACTCGCTGCTGTCATGCTCTTAATGTCTTACATTGACAACATTCTCGTTTGACGCTCTCCCTGAAGTCTTCCATGAACCTATCGGCCCTGCTCTCATCAGACGTACTCCGAAACGCAGGGGGAAGGAAAGTAAGAGTGCATCCCACACTGCTGAATTCATAAATGTCACGTTTATTTATAACAGTGTTTTAGGTTGACGGAAGGATCCCCACCCCAACACGAGCCAGAAATGGGATAATTCTCACCTAAACTTAGGTCTGCGGCGGTCAAACACACAAACATTTCTGCACCAGTGGGAGAATGCACAACGCAAAAAAGGAAAAAAGGAAAACATGAAAGATCGGCCGCATACACGACTAAAAAACAAGGTGAAAAGATGTGGAATCTAGTTTGCCTGGAGTGGCTTATGAACATGTGACCTCCGCTGGTGACCTCCTGCTGTGGGGCTGTTCCAGTCTCCTGCTCATTTATGTCTTTCAAGAGGTGCAAAGATGCACTCCATGACTCCATAAAAATAGCTTAAGGTCAACATTCTAATGTTTTGTCCTCATGATTGTCCACTGTAAAAGAAGCTGGACGTCTGTTAGTGAACCAGAACATCATCATGGTGTATTGTAGGAGTTGCATAACCGTGTCTTGTGACTCCAGGTCGCCTGGGCCAATCCGACTGACAGCTGAGGAAGTGAAGTGCACTTCAGATCATGTGACCATGAAAACGTCACTCTTGGAAGAAAAAATAAAGAACTAGATAAAATAAAGAACATTTCCAAACTTTCTTCATCCAGCCACCTTTAAGAGGTGGATGCTTTTGTTTTTTTATTCAGACAAAGCAGGGTGCGATCCTAATTTAAGCAGAACTCAGCCAAAAGCTGTGAAGTTCTCCAACTACTTTAAACAGCAGGACCTATTTGAATCTGAAATGGAACAACACCTCTGTAGTAGACAAAAGGGTGCACGGGAATCTTGCTCTCCAGAGAGTTGTGATAAAGGTCCCTTTTCCTTTGCTTCTTCTTTTTTTTTTTTTTGAAAGGGGCTGGCCGTTCTGCTGACTCAGACACTTTTTGTGGAGAAAAAGAGAGCAAGGCTGAAGAGATGGGGGGGGGGGGGAGAAAAAGATAACAGAAAAAACAGATGTGACCTCAGGAAGAAGGGGGAAAAAGGTAAAGAGGAAAAGAAACCGTGCCGTGGACTGGTCTCCCCTCCCAGGGAAACATGGGCATAACTCAAACTGCTTGCCGGGGAGCTGCCAGGCCTCCAGACACACAGGCAAGTTTCTCTCAGGGGAGAAGAGCCCCTCAAAAGACAAATAAGTCATTCATCACGGCTGGGAGTGGAGGACACGGGGAGAGTAAATTTAATTAGCAAGAAGATTAGACTGTGACAAATGGTATGCTTTTGCATCCAGGTGGTGTTTAAATTTAAAAAAGTGAGCTCAATAAGTGTAGCTGCACATTGTCTACAGAGGAATGTAGTTTTTGTTCTAGTCAGTCTCCAGAATGTGAGGATTGCTCTAATCTAACTGATCAGAGCAGTAAAACTCGGAGCACCTGATTGAATAGGGTGGTGAAGTTAAAAATAGAACTGTAAATCCCTCTTTCAATTGAGAAAGGCGGTGCAGACATACTGTCTACTTGGCCTCACACGACTGGATTCAGATTTCCTGTAAACAGGTGGCAGAGTGCGTAAGGTTCTGCAATTTCTCAGCCTTTGCTCGAAAATGAAACTTGCGGCAAGATGAGTCGTCACTGGGGCGATGATGAGCGGTAGAAGTCAGAAATGGGAAGGAAGCAGCGCCATCGGAGACCAACCACACTGGGGCCATGGGTTTCACAAAAACACCGAGCTGATGCTCTGCTAAATTTGGCCTGCGCCAAAGTGGTGATGAAAAAAAAAAAGTGCAGAATCATTATGGATGTGGTTTAGACGGAGCTGTCCCGGCCACACTCAGACCGAGGCTGATAAGGAGGCTGGGACAGATGACCCTGTGGGTCTGCACCCACCCAGCAGATGACTCGCTCCGATAACAGGGCGCATATACATGCAGGGTGTTTTCTGAATGCCTGCACAGAGCACGTAACAAGACCACAGAGGGGCGGCCAGTGGACCGGATGTCCACATGATATGGAGAGAAAGTGTACATTTAGAATTTAATTTGAAAACAAGTTGTAGTTTAAAAAGTTTAGATTCCCTTATCCATTGAACAGTTAGAGCATTTTTTTAAGGTTTGAATTGTTAAAAATATTAAAAACGTACTTTCCTTTTATCCCAAAAAAATGTACATTTCAAAGCTCCAAATGATGACATGAGGGACGCCTTCGAGTAAAGTACAGTAGATGGAAACAATTACTATCCACACAGTTAAGTGGCATTGTTTTATGCTATTTTTTCTCATGAATGACAAGGCTCTGATCCTCAATAATTTGAAGGTGTCTTGTTACCATTTTGCCCAATGAGATCTACATTGTCATACCAAGTTATTAAGTCTTTCATATTATATCTTTTATAAGAGAAGTAGCAGCTGCTGGCACGGTAAAAGAAAAAAACTGTAAATCAATTTCCAGTTTTCATTCGCCACATTCCAGCATCTAAACCAGACATTCATCAGTCACCTTTTCTGCCCTGTGAACGTACTGTGGTACGAGGACGGGGTAGAGCTGAAAGAGGGCAAACGAGAAAACAAAGCAGAAAACAAAGACGGTGAGTCAGGGCTCAAACAACAGCACCTCCCTGGCGTCTGAGGGTGTGAAGGGGGGAAAGATCTAGGTGGCGATACTGGGATAACATGAGATTAAACAAGAAAGAGGCTTTAACTAGAAGCTCTAAACTGGTTACACATTCATTAAACTGGTTGAACAGGACGACTTGAGTTTCATTTTTAGCAAACTACAGGCAATAAGGTTGAAGGGAAAAACGAATAAATCAATGGCAGCCTCTGAGAACATAAACAGCCCTATTTGACCACTCTGAGCAGAACACTGCGCACCTCATCGGCTTTGTTCTCAGTCCCGACTTGTTTTATACTGGACTCCTGTGGAACTGAAGCACAGTGGAAGGACACTTGGCCTTTGCTTCACTTTCCTACTTGTTCACTGTAGACACTGAGGCCTGGTCACCACCTATTTTCTGTCGCGCTAACAATTCATGAGTTTGCGGTCCCGTAACGTGACTTATTCAGTAACGCCATTGTTGAAAGTTGCAGTAAAGTCTTAGTTCTATGCCTGCCCACTGGAGCACCTGATTTTTGGCCACAGACCCAGACAGGGGCTGACTCGCCGTGACGCAAATGATCAAAACATCACTGCGTCACCAGTCCGCACAAATAAGCAGGTGTCTTTTTTTTTTCCATGCAAGCAGTCATGAGGGAACAAAAGATAAAGCTTGTCAATCGTCACACGGACGCCATGATGTGAGTGTTTGAGCGTAATTGTATGTATTAAAGGCCTTGCATCACAGAGGGCTTCACCTCCAGTCAGGACACTGCACTGTACTTAAAGACAAGCTTCTTTTACAGAAGTGTGTGCTCATTATTATGATGGAAGGAAATGAGCAAACCCATTTTGGAAACCCTTTACTGGCAGGGCGACTGGACGTCACTAAGCGGCCACGCCCTTTATGGACCTGAGGAAACTGCTGTGTCTCAACATCTGCGGTGTAATCACCCAGGGCCTCCGTCTCGGTGAGGTCAGGGAGGAATATGTCCATACTTGTTTCTCTCTGAGATACACGCACTGTGTTACACACTGACTCACTCAGACATGTGACTGGCAAACCCAGGGCCCTCAACGTGAGTGACAGCGAGTCACACGCGGGCAGCCTGAACCCACTCCCTTCAGCCTCTGCCGACGTGCTGATAGTCACATCAGCTGTTTCCTATAGCCCCCAATAACTTTTTTTAAAAAGCCAGATGAAAATATAAAAAAAACGCTGCACTGTATTGATACAAAAAAAAAATCAACAAAAATAATTAGGATGTCTTTTCACTTTACTTGAAAAATATTGACTTTTTAACAAAGAGGAACTTTATTGTTTATGCATTCATGTTTATGCATTATGCATTATTCCTCTGAATGTGTCAAGTCCCGTATCTGCTGAGAAAGGGAGAAATAATTCCCTATGCCTGTACCCCCCCAAAAAACAACGAAATATTGTTTGTGAGCTGCATGCCGGTAGTTTTGGAGCACGATCAGTGAGTCTACGCCCACTCTGTGAGATTAAGAGTTTGTATGGATTCCCCAAACCCCCACACAGGCAGACAGGTTTCATGCGAGACGCACAGACAGATCTAATCGACATAAGGCTGCTCTTTGACACAACCATGTTATCTGCTTTCAGACACGAGGAATTAATTGGCAAAGTCTCTTGCTCTTTGAAGATGACCTCTGATCCAATCTGCAATGCGGGTCCTTTTTGACAGAGAGGAATTTGTCTGACGTTACCGGCAGCCACCTTCAGCTGGCACGTTATCAATGCACAGACATTAACGGCAAAAATGTCAAAGATGAGAGGGGTTACGAGGCATCAGATAACAGCTTACCTGTGTTTCTCCAGCTCGTTGTGTGATGATCTGAAACAAGAGAAGACGAGTGTCACATCAGAGTGTGTCAATAATTAAAACACTTAAACTCATATGATATGAGTGTTGGATTTCTGAATAACAATGGGAGTTAAATGTTTTGATCTACATGTAAGACAGACGACAGTTTGGAGGAAACTGGCTGAAAAAAAGATCAAATAAAGTGTTGAAGAAAATGTGTCAACAGATCAGAGAAAGGCCTCAAAGTCTTCTGTCTTTGCCCCCTGCCTTTATGTGGCTCTGTTGCTCTTTTATAGTGACATTTCATGTAAGAAAAGCATTCATAAGATGTACAAAATGTACGGTGCATTGATAATCAAACGTTTATATACGTGTTGACATTTTTTCACACTTTAGCATTAACATCAGACTGGAGTACAAGTCGCCGGGGTGACATTCCGCTGCATTTTATTCAAAGTTTGACTTTCAAAACATGTGTTTTTGGATACGCAGCATGGAACAAACTAGAGATTTCTGAGAGGCTGAAAGTGGCTAAAACTCAACATGCTCGAAAACGTAAAAGACTATGAAAGTGTTTTGGACACCACCAGTTTACAAAATGACATATTCTGCACAAGTAGGAGAAATTCAAAGCTATTTTACCCTCCAAGAGCAATGTGTGTGACTTTCTATAAGGTCACACAGCAATCCACAATAACCTCAAAGCACCTGAAGGATTTCCAATAACAGTCTTATCTCACATCTGGGAAACACGGTGGTGGTGGTGTCATGGATTGTACCCGGGGGGTTTTTTGCTGCTGGACTACAGAAGATATGTCCTCATAGATGGAACTAAATCTGATTTTTTTTTAAGATTCTATAACAAAAAGGTCAAGGCATGTTTCTTTTAACTGAATCTGGAGAGAGCAAGGGTCAGACAGCAAGAGAAGGAGCGAAAGGAGAAGAATAAAGGTCAGGTTTTTTAGAAGTCTTAGACTTTGACGTCCATGCCAGGCTACACAGCATAGGACACGCAGGACAGATCAGCAGTTACTGGAAATGTTCAGCGGCAGTTATTGCTGCACAAAGGAGTTGCAACAGATTCTGAAAGCAAAGGTTCACATACTTTTTCTACTTGAATGTAACAAGTGAATTTTGTCCAAGGTATGACTGGGTACTTCCTATGACTAAAGCCTCTTGTGGAAATATGATTAAATGAGATAAATTCAGAGATATATAAGATACTAAAAGATACACAGCCTTTGCAGCACTAAGCCAAGTGAGGCTGGGCTTTGAAATCTTTTTTTCACTTCTGTACCGTATCGGTCAGAGGGTAGGGAATGGAGGGCAAAAAGTAGTCGAAAAAAAACAGTGTCTGTGACACAGCCCAACACCCTGCCTGCCTAACAACCACACAAAACAGGGTTCGCATAGTGCTGTTACCACTGCTGCTCTCTGTCTGAGCAGGCGCATGGACGGGGAATAAAAACACTCTCAGACGTCTGGAGCCCTAGACACTGCAGAATTCCACAGCGTGTGGGCTATTCCGAGGAGAGCCCCCATTATGACACGCAGCCGGGAGGGCACTGCAGTCCATCTAAAACAGGCCCTCCGTTCATGGGACCGTCATGGATACCAGGGCAATAAAAACAAAAAAAGCAACAACAAAGGGCTAGACTGACAACAAGCCTTTTCAGACTTTTCACAGTTTGAGAGCCCTTGTGCTGGCAGAGCAGTGGTTCCCACAGCTGTGCGAAGGAGGCTTAGTTATCTGCACAACAACGCTGCGGGGAAAGGGTTACACTTGACCCCGTGACAATGTGGCATCTGCACAAAATTATTTAAGAAGGAGCACAGGATGTCACACCGCTGCTGATCTAAAAGGCAGACCGAGAGCTTCACTCCTTTAGGGAGGAAGCTGCACTAGTCAAACATGCACAAATTGGTGACACGTCCCAGTCAAAGCACAGGGCACGACCAGGAAACCATCCAGGGGAGGGGAATGCTCGCAGGCTTGTAGCGATAACAGATTAACACATCTTTACATTTTATGTAAAAGCGCGCCGTGTCATATGCAAATAGTATTTATGACCAAAGCCCCTTTATAATAGCCTTGAATCATTTTTATTATCTGTAAAATTGTCGGGTTCATCTTCGATTTCCTCATCTGTGCAATGTATTTCCTAATTTCATGTTTGGCATGTGAAACAGGGAAACTCTCACAGGAGATATTTCCAATACCTCCTTTTTTTAGCAGGCTTTTGATTTGATTCAACAACAGCCTGCGAGTAACCAAGGATACCCCGTCAGGGCTCCTTCTTTCTTCACAGGGCCTGATTATCACACAGTTACAAAACATGTTAGCTGTTTAAATTTGCACATTCAAGCATCACATCAACAAACTAGAAGACCAGCTGATGGTTTCATACAAAGCAGGCCTTGTGCCTTAAATCCAGCAGCAGAAACATGAAACATCTCTTTACTTGTCCCCCGTTTCTTGTCCATACACACCCAAGCCCAGCTCCCAAACATCCTGTCACTGCTTTAAAAAGCAGCAGGAGAATATAAAGGGAGTTGGGGAATTTGCCCACAGAACAGTTACAAAAACACGGAGGGAAAAGCAGGCCAGAAGCCCAGTGAGCTAGCTGCACATCACAGGGCAAACGTATACGTCTCAGCTTCCACACCCAGCCTGACACATCCACAAACACACCCCACACCCCCACACACAAATATTAAACCAATAGGTTTCACGGGCAGAAACTGGATCGAAGGAATGTGGACAGGACTGCTTCATTGGAATTAAAACATCCCTTTCATTTTCATAAAAACGAACAAACAAAAGGGAAAGTAGCTCTACTACAACTACTGACTTCCTTAATACGCCTTCCTGAAGCATTACCGAGCAAAGGGGCTTTTTTTTCCTCGATCAGAGCTGGAGGGCACTAAGCAGAAACATCATTTTCACTCTACTCAATGGTCATAAATCAAACGTCGACAACATCCAAAAGGTTGACAGCTGCACACCTGGAAAAATAACCCTGCAAGAAATCTAACCTTGCATGTCTTGAATTAGTTTTTGGCTGAGGGCGTGACCCCGACTAATTGAAGTAGCTATTTAGTCAAATGCAAGTTGGCCATCTTTTCTTTTAAAAAAAAAAGGGAAATTATCATGTGTTGAGCTGCTCTTTTCCTACACATCTATGTGAAAAAAAGATCAAATAATATACTACTTCTGGGCTGGAGCTGTCTGCAACTTCATGGGCCTTTAAATTCCAAAAGAGCATGGTTTAAGTTTAACATAATTTTCTTTGACCAGCTTTCCAAATGGTATAAACAGGCCCAGCAAGCCTAAACCGAAACTGAAACCTGCATTTATGTAACACAACCCTTGGATTTTCTTACAGAGATGTCTAACAAGAGCCTGGTAGGAGTGGCCGATCCGTGAACGTCTCACGAAAGCAACTCGGACACACTGATCAGATGTTTGCGTGCGTGTGTGTGTGTGTGTGTGTGTGTTGACGAAGCAGAAAGCACAAGTGAGACATTCGTGAACTCCGAGCGTGTGCGCGCGTGGGGGAATGAGAACGTGCGGGACTGCGGTTCCTGACGTGAGACCCCTTCTATTTAACACCCCTGACACACCAAGCAAAACAGCGACCACATGAAAAAAGACACACACACACAAAAAAAAAAAAAAAACATTTCAAAGCTTTGAAACAAGTGAGACCCTGACAGCACGTCTGAGACAGTCGACCGAAACGAGGAGGGGTAAAAACGCATGTGGCGTGTGGCTTATTTTTCCAACGTTTTGGCGGTGGGGAGGGGAATAGGTGAGAGTGAAACAGAGACAGAGCAGAGGCAGCGGAGTTGACAGTGTACGCGTGGCACTGTTTATTGGAGAGACCAAAACACAAAGCCCAACCCAGCCCGGCGAGCAGGGAAATGCCATGAAAGCTGCTGTCCTCCTGCCCTCCCCTTTATGTACGAGACCGAGCGTGTTTCGATGAGCTGGACGCAAACGTGTAGAGAGAGAGAGGGAGAGAGAGAGAGAGAGAGAGAGAGAGAGAGAGAAGCAAAGAGGTATATTTACCTATTGTTCTGAGTTTTTCTGGAAATTGGCGAGGCTTTCGATTTCTTTCGGGACAACTCGTTGCTGTATGGTAAAATAGACGCATAGCCATGTTCTGCCTCTGTTGACACAAATCAGAAACAAACGTTACTTTGCAGGCCGTTAAGCTAAACTGTGAAACAGCTAGAAAGGGCTAAGTGTCAATTCGGAGTGATGAACCGGGGTCACTCGCACGTTCTTCGTGTGTGTGTGTGTATGCAGTCGGTTAAGCTCGGCTAATTAACGCCACGCAACCATTTTTGACATTACGATTCTGACCCAGATTCCCAGTTTCCCACTCTCAACTACTCATTTTTGTAGCGTCAGAGAAAAATATCGATTACAACATTTATATTGAACGTCCTATGGAGATGTCGTAAACACACTGCGAACACAGCTTCGAAAACACTTGACACTTAAAATATTCAATTACAGCTGTCATTTTCTAGCGTTAGAGCTCGTGGGTCCCGTGGGCACCCATCGCCTGCTGTGTCCCATTGAGAATGACGTGACATCATACCTGCACTATGGCAGGGCACGTTAAAAACGTAACATTCAACAAAGCACAGGTTTCCTGTCATCCTTCTTCTCCATTCTCAAAATAACCTCAAAAGCTGTCGACTTAACAGTTTAGCTTGAAATACCTCTGTCTCTTCTTTCCAAGTACTCTGCAGCCTCCAGCAGAATTAAAAGAGAATTAAGTTCCATCTTCATGTTGTCTTGTTATAAAAATAGAAATAGTCTATTTACAGTAATGTACAGCTCACAAAATGATGGAATGCAAATGTAATAAAATCTGCTATAGAGCGATGTAAGCCCACTGCTACGTGCACTTCTGAATCTTGATGACTCCAAACTACAGTAACAACATCTAACTCAGGGAAATGAGTGACCGTGCCTCAGTCCAATAATAAAAGCATACAGGCTGACTCTTGGGTGTGTCAAAACCAATGATATGGCTCAAACTCTTACGCAGGATATCATTGGCTGAGCCGTGTAAAAGTCATCAGGGGCATACCCTAGCAACAGCAAGAGCCCACCTTCCCCGTAGCTGATTGGTTAAAGAGTCAGAAAAGAAGCAGTTCATTGGCTTGGCCAGCCCTTGGGCGTGTGGCAGTTGAACTTCGATATTGTTTTGGTTGCAAAATTAGATAATTTCACGAAGTATGCTTTCCAAAAGCAGGTTTTGCATTTGGACCAAGAAATAAACTCATTCAATTAGTTATCACCCAAGATTTCTATGTGAACTCTTTTCAAATGAGTGTGAAATATGACGGTATTACTTAGCTTGTGCGGTTTTAGAACGATTTCCTGTCCAAATCATTGTGAAAGTTGTGTGCTTGACAGTAAAAACTCAGATGAGTAAGTTGATGTTAAGATATGATGTAGTGACTGAATTTAGCGTTTATTATGAATAAATGTACGTTAGAATATGAAGCCACAACATCTTTTCTTGAATTTAAATATAATCATCTTAGTACAACTGTTGAATGTATACACCCACAATTAGGGTTTAGTCAAAACATTGGTTTTCTCTTAGCTCATACACGAAAAAATGTGAATTTCTTTATTTTTTTAATTCTATTGTGGACTTATTAGTCATCAAATGTAAATACGTTTTTAAAAAGTAATTTAAAAGAGCTATTTTAATAAAACTATAGCTGTGTTAAAGTATATTCATAATTTCAACACAAAAAGCTTTTGGAATATCTGGCACTTAAATTACAAACTGTAATCCAATGTATTTCCAGGCAGTCTGTCACTTTGACTGCTATTTGATTACATACATGTGACATAAAAAGTCTGGCTATTCCTGTCTTGTGAAAACAGCAACCACTACACGCCTTAAGGAAGTTTCCTAATGTTTAATCGATTGCAGAGTACACAAGCATAGATGGCTGCTGCTTTACACACAGATGTGATGCCTGTCATATTCATTCATGCTCACCATTCAAAGGTGCAACATCATGAAACATCTTTTTCTGCTGCTGAACACAGTTTCAAGGCCATTTTCCCGTTCCGTTGAGTCAAGTTTATGGTTGTCACTCATGACACGAGTCAAGCTGGAGTCATACATCATGTGACTGACGTCCACTCCTCCACTTCTGTCTGTGTGCAGGTTTACCATTGAACCTCATTTGGTAGAGGGAGATTCAGCGAATAGTGATGTTATCTGAAAGCAATAGAATAGTTATAACAATCTCAAAAAGGGGGGGGTGACATGTGTTTTGCTGTGTATGGCAGGCAGTTTTTAGTGCTTGCAGCCGGATGCAAGTGCCTCAGAATGTTGGACTGCATTCTGACAAAATCTTAAAGGCCTTGCGATGAGGAAGTGTTTCCCTTGTGGACCAACACCACAAACATTGTTTGTGTTGTATTTTCTTGGAAATATGTGTCACAGAGATCCCCATGGGGCCTTCTGCAGCAGGCAACATATCATATATTGCAAGATTTCAGACAGCACAATCAGTCTGTGGCTGTCACTTTTGTTAATGTCAGCAAGTTAACACGCCTTGTGTGACACGTGAAAAACAACCCGAAACCCATGGAGCAGCATGTTACAGCGAAAAGTAACCACAATATTATAGATAGAAATCTATTGTTGTTGTTAAAGATATACTATTCCTACATAATAACTTTGAGTTGTACATTAATTACAGAGTAGCTTCTTTCTTTAAAGTTACACAACACATGTCAAATACTCAAATTTCCACTTTTTCTAAGAATAATTGCGAACTTGTACAGAATGTTTTAGTACTTTTTGCATATACTGTACAGGATTTAAATCCATGCTTCATCAAAATGTGGCCATAAAGAAACCAGATTCAGCAGCAAGTCAAGCTGTGTAATGCCAGCCTGCAATTTGCAAAACTCAATCGCAGTGCCATCTGGTTAATGCTTTTCATGAAAGATTTTACCTTTGAATAATTTAAGAATTTAATTTCTAAAGACAATGCAGCGAGCGAGTGTTTCAAGCGAGCTGCTGAAACACTAGGTACTCGTGGATGAGCCCCAAAAAAGGACCAAGGACCTGGGTGAATTGCGTACTTATCTGCTTGTGCCAGTGGCTTTTGTTGAATCTTTTTTAAACTCATTTGTGATGCAGTTACTTGCCAAAGAGACCGATCCAGCTGCCAAGCTTTTTCTGTTGACAATATACAGATATGAAAAGGGAACATGTTTCCTTTTTGTGTGTCTGCAAATGGCTCTTCACTTCAGTAAAATGTGATTTCTTTGCAGAGACCTGCTGTCATTTGTCTTCCTGTCTACATGGTGAATGAAACTATCACAAACATGACACCAAATTCTTCTTACCAGGTTCTTGTTTCAAGGTGTGGATTCAGTGTAGTCATAATGAGAATTTGATGACACTTATGGTGCAGTCTGAGTGTTTCGCAAAAGTTAAGCTGGGGAACTTTCTTAAATTGAACCCAATACTGAGTTTGTGCTATAATGTATGACTAACTGTTATCACGAAAGCACATACATAGCACGCACTGATGCTATGTGGCACTGAACTCTGTACAAGTGCAAACAAATATCTGAATGCAGAAGATAATAAGTTTATGGATTCATAGGTGTTGTGTGTCTCTTAAGGCTTAGCATTCACTTCACTTCAGTGTAGAGGGGCAAATATATAAGTAAGTTGATACTGACCCTTCAAGAATCTTTGATGTAGGCAAGTGTCCATCATTTCAAACGTATTGTCACTTCTGTTTCTGACATTCTTTTTCCATTTTCACAGAAGTGGATTTAAGCAGGAAGATGAGGCTAACTCTACTGTAACGGTCATGCGGCATCTCGTTGTTGCAGGTCATGTGGTCTGCCTGTTTAACCTGTCTTATGTCTATGTTCATGGGGATCCGAGGAAGGTCCTGCTCTATTCCTTTGATAATGTATCTCGTGCAAACATCATGCCATAAGGCCGATCAATTCAATCTCCTATTCTAAGTTTTCAAGGCCATATAGTGTTATAGACAACTACGTGGAGTCTACTTCACATATGTTCATTACAGCGCAGAAGTCCTAACATCATTCTGCATTATTTACAAGGAAACAGCCTTTGTCCTTTCTGATGCATGTTTCTATTTATAGACTTATCATCTGCATGCTGTCTGATTACAGTTGCTCAGGCCTTGCACAGCATGTTGCTTGAGGCCTGTGCAGCCAAATGACTGCTCTCTTCTTTCTGCCTCTTTCTACTCTTCCATCTATCATTCCATCTTCATCAAACATCCCAACACATGAGCCACAGATGGCTCGTAACCAATGACGTCCATTCCAACGATGAACTCTGAAGAAATCGGCCCCTAAATAAAAGCTTTGTGAATATTTCAGAAATCTAGGTCATTGACTTAGCCAAGGAAAAGCATATTTTTTATTTTAATTTAAAACATTTTTGGAGCATTTCTATAGTTGCTGTTAGGTAAGCAAAGCAAAGGAAAAAAAAACAAAAAACAGCATTGCATTCCATGTTTTTATGTGTGTCTGTGAAATGTTCCAAAGACCAACCAAAAACCACATAAGAAAGGTCCAATGCCACTTATAGGTTTGCTAATGAAAAGATTTACTCATCCAATGAACTTTTATTAAATGTGATCTAAATAAGAAAAAAACACGTCCTAAGATCCTTTGGTTTGATAAAGAAACCTTGGACAAGGTCAGAAATATGCTTTCTACACCCTCCTCACCTGGTTGCTTCGAAAATGAAAAGTGATTTTTTGAACCCCTTGAAAGGCTCTTTCAAACAGGAATCAGTTGTTTCTAATGTTTTTAGATAAGGACCTCCAACTAACTCCATGAGATGGTGATTTATGGCCTCCATATTAGTGAACTTCGATCTTACTTCGGGTGCTGGCCAAGTAGTCTTATTTTCTTATTTCTAAAACTTGTGTATTTTTAAGGTATTTTCTTTTTTTTATCTGGAATAAATTAATCTGTTCTGTTGATTGGACAATTGAAGGGGTACAGAGAGACCATTGTATATGTGCTGTGTTTCTACAGGTAGGAAGCTCTTTCTCTTTAAATATTAAAGGTCTTAAGAAGTACATTATTCAGTGCACACTCAAAGAATGTCAGATGTGTTTAATGTATCCCAGATTTCCAGGTTCTTATAAATGTACCACGTAGTCTCATATGAAATGAGAATAAATGAGCAATGCTAAGGAGATGGTGTTTCTTTAAAGTCATGATGCACTCGAAGGATGAATGAGGAAAACATAATGTCAATGCACTTTGGTTACATATAAAATGTCAGAAATATGCTCCATGCAGGGGTGTGTCCTGCCAGCAGTAAGCTCCCAGAACATTGTATTTAGAGCGGATCGTATAAATTAATGTCATACAAGAAATTCTCATGTATTTGCAGTTCTCTATTACTTCTATTATAATTCTCTGTTATGTTTCCCTCTGCTGGGAATTGAATGGTAAGCTCTTTAAGTTCAGATACAGGCCTATAATTGTGAGGATGTGGATGAAAAACAAAATGCATTTAATGAAATCTGCAACATGTGTTGTCAACGTTCTTACCCTCGACGGGTTTGTCAAAGTGACAATCCCGCAATTAAAACGATCTTTTCAAGATAAAACCCAAATGTGTTCAACATGTCTCCAATCTGAAGTCAGACATATGGGTCTTCAGAATGTTTTTGATCAGTTAATGGTTTGCTGAAGAGGGATTCAGAAAAGAAAGGCAAACATGAAAATAAGTATCAGGCATTGTCATTTATGTGTTGTCTATCTGAAACACCAAACAGCACAATAATACCTCATTTGATGCTTGTGGGATTATAGTTGGACTTTGTTTTTCTTTTTGCAGAATGCTTATTCATCAAGAATTCTAACTGAGATACAAAAAGAGTACAGCATACTTCTTGTGTTATCTTTTGATATAGATTTTTTACCGATGAACTCACTTCATTATGCAAGCACCCAGCACCCTCCCAGTCCTCTTCCACATCTTTCAGGCCAAAGGTTGCAACTGTGGTCTATTTTACACCATATTTGTTCCACGTGTAAACAGGATTAAGCCTGTCGTTTCCATTCCAAGCCAGTGTCACTTCTGAGACAGCAAACGTCCACAGACACATTTAGCATTTTCTGTCAACAGATCCTTGATCAGGCAGAACATGTGTTTTATACAAAACAAGCAAAATATATCTTGTTGCCACTGAAACAGGTGGACATTAATGGAAGACTTAAAGGCCTCTTCAAAGATCGGCCCAAAAGTTCTTTATCTATCCAGAGCAAAGCTCACATCTGCTATTGGCTGACACCAGATGCTCACATTTAGTTGGCTATTTATGTCTTGTGAGAGTAATGAAAAGATAATCCTTATTTCTTCAATGTGAACTCACTCCCACAATTCCAAAACTTCCGTCTAAAATTAGCAGGAAGCATTACCCTGTGTGGTTTGACGCTGACAAAGACATGTTCAGTCAATAGATATGCTGCATCATTCCTTCCTCCCTTTCAAACGTCCGTTGTGTCAGACATAATGAAGTAACAGAAAAATACCAAGGAATTAATGTGCAGGTTTCCCTAAAAGTCACGGTGGGGTGTGTCCACAGCAAGATCTGCTCTGTCACTATGGCGTAATTCAAACAACCTGCCTGATGCAATATGTACTCTTAAGATGGAAAAAAACACTGAAAACTTTCAGATTTTATTGAATGTGCAGCACATTCAGTGAAATGTAGGGAGCATTACCAAGCACCCACATCTATCATGGACGTTTTGGGGAACAAGGAACAAGCCTTATGAGCAACGTTAGTAACTTTCCACACATCCTTGAAGGAGCATAGGATAGGGGAATAAGCAGACCAGAAAAGTTTTGTTTACACAAATATGCCATGTTTGAGTCTAAGGGTGGACCAACCAGATAATTCAAACTAAGCATACAAAGACGATCAGTAATGGTTTAAAGTTATATGGTGAACCACAGCGCTTCATAGTAGTAGTGTCTGTTTTGTTAACAGGTCATTTTTAGAGCTCTTCCTGTACTATTTTGTCCCTGTTCTCATTTGAAGCCTATTTTTAAATTATGTTAGTCACATATCTGAGTGGTTACAAATACAGTCGTGTTTATGTGCATATGCTGCGTGTTTGCTTATGACGCATATAACAGAGTCTTCTGTGGCTAAAACAAACTGGATGTCACCAGATGATAAAAGTGTTTTAGAAATTGCTCTATATCATTGTTCATAATTTGTACAAATTATAGCTTTGTAGACATGTAAATCTAAAAATTTCCATTTGTGAAAAGGCATTGTCACATATTACATTTCTTTTTTTGTCTTTTTGATTTTGTAGGCACTTTCAACACCAAATATAGATAAGATTGTTAAATGCATTTGCGTCCTCCAGCTTTCTGGCTGTTCAACTCATCATTCGCTCTTTTAGCTTTTCTTCCAAGCGTCCGCTTCAGTCACAGTCAGAGCCTGGACCATTTTCTGTATTAGGCCAGGCTCATCTAAAGTTCTTGCACTTGTCACTTCCTTTGCTTACCGAGCGTGGTAGACTGTTTTCCACCAACTGTCTCATAAACATCTCAACCACTGTGTCACATAGCTGCTGCCAGTGTGTTAATTCTATGAATGAGTACACAAAAAGTTTACGTATTGATCACCATTTCAAGTAAGATGTGCTATTCTTATGAGATTTGCGCCACAAGAAATGATAATTTCTTATGGGTAGTATTATATATTTTCTATCCATCCTCGTTGGCAATGAAGGAAATCCAGCGGGCTGAAGCATAGACAACAACATCATGTGGAAAAGCCTGACAGCCACATTGCGGGGCAGTGTAGTGGGCTTGTGTGTGCGCAAGCTGGAATGGAGTCAAATAAAACAACCATATCCGTGACCATGGTAACGGCTGAACTTAAGCTAATTCATACACTCAAACAGCAGGTCTCCAACAACAAACATCCTCCCTATAAGTATGCAAACTAGGCAGATCCTCTCATGCGGGTGGGCAGCAGAGAGGGATGGTGACAGACCACCCACCCGTGGATGTGATTCTGGATGAATATATCTCATGCTGAAACAAGAAACATTTTGAAACCTACATCACATAATTTTTATTTGTTTGACATCCTGCTGAGAGCCCCTGTCAGAATGTCTAGATTTACAAATCCCTGAAGTGCAATTGCTTCTAACCTTTGCGGTTGTTGTGACTTGAAAGTGTGTATTCCCGTGTATCCAGCTGCACTGATTCCTCAACCAAAAATAAGTTGAGGATTACCTTTGGTGGCCCCAACTAACAGCTATAAATGACTTTTAGTTACAGTACTTTCAGCTAGAAAAGAGCAACTGTGGTCAGATTGGGTGTGGATATGTCAACTATTTCACACTACCCACTTCCTTAGAAGTTAGACTTCATTTTCAGGTTTAGTGACTCGTGAATCTGACGGATTAGGCCAACAACACAAGCAACACACGAGAGATGGTTTCACGTCACCGTCCAAATTTGGAGAGACACGCCCACTCACACCTACTCCAAGAGCAACCAAAACAACATCCCTAAACACTTCAGCAGCGCACTGCTGACAAGACCAGAAAAAGCACCCAACACGTCTCTGTATTTTTCAAAACGCTTTGGCCGCAGCGCCAATCTATTCCTCGTAAGAGCTCCGGCCGCATTCTTCAAATATGCACACATGTCCAGCCACTGATCAGCTGTCTGTGTTTGAGCATAAATACCTACCTTGCTGGAATGCTAAACTCGAGCTTTTCATCAGCCAACTTACAAATGGTCAAAGGGCGTGGCGGGGACAAATGTCAGAGACAACACGCCACAGTAATTACTACCATCCCTCAAGGCTGTACACACTGGGGCCGTGAATCACCCAACACAAGCCCTTGTTTGTGCGCCTCGTGTGCTCGCACGCACACTTGCATTTGTGGCTGCGTGTCAATTGGTGTCTGCGTGTATTATTTTGCCCTTCGGGCATTTCGGTGCACGGCTGTAAGGTACCAGGGTTTGGCTCACATCCTGTGCTGAGCTGGCAGCCGAGGGAAGAGGCTGCAAGAGTGAAGAATGGAGAGACTCATCATTACTCCCAATTCTGCTGTACCCTTTCAAAGTTGTTGAAATAGTGTTTTTCTGCCTTGTGGAGTTTCATCTTTGGTATTAGAAGGGGGGCATTAAAGTTGTTGTCCCAGAGGGTCACCAAACTTCACACCACTGGGTTCTGTGTGATTATGTTAGAGCAAGCACTCACAATGTGGGTGGATAAATCCCAGCGTCCGGAGCTGATCTATACATGCGCGGAAGTGGTACTTTAAGCAACACTGCTGCTTTGATGCTCTTTTAGCCATTTTCTGTTTCATTCAGCTTTTGTCCTGAGCAACAGGAGGCAAGCACGTTTTGCTGCTGTGAGTCTTTTAATCTGAAAACAATGGGCAGATCAACAGATATTTGCCAAATCACTGTAAGAAGGGTCACTAACTCTGTTGATATTTTCCATGGGGAAAGCAAAAATAGCAAAAAGAGGTGTATATTCAAAATTCATCATAGAGGAGAGAACAAACATGGCACAACTTTTTTATCTTTTTTTTTTTTTACCTCTGCAGAGACCCGTAAAGTCAGCAGAGATGACAATGAGTCACGAGGCCTGCTCACATCTAAGTGCAGGAGAGTCGTTCTTAAAGGCAGACGATTACCATTTTCCCCATTGTGATCCTCTTATTCATTCTACTTTTGGAGAAAAGAGAAAAAATCGACTGTAGAGCTACGGAGCAGCCGGCCCTGCCACGGTGAAACGATTGCTCTGTACAGTTCTGCAATGGCTGCTCGCTCCGGCAGACTGAGAGTGGCCCACAAACACACAGCTGTTTCTAATCGGTAACTCAGCACCCATGACTGACCTACATTCTGGTGCTCGCACGTCTTTGAACCCACGGCCCTGCCAAAGTCAGCTATGGGGGAAGGTACAAAGAGAAAAACAAAAGGGATGGATAAAAAAAGATGAGAGAAAGAAAAGACATGCTTTTTATTTCTTACTTTTGTGCTGTAATGCACTGTGCAGGTGTGTTCGACAACGTTTGCATGACATGCACGGCTGTTAAATGGCAAAGTATGTCAGACGGCCAAACTTATGTGAATGCTTGTAAATGTTTCCACCACTCTTAACATGCAGCTGTGCACAACTTTTTTTTCTTTTCTTTTTTTAAAGAACCAAAAAATTAGGCGTGGGTAGGGATTTTTACAAAACTTTCTGATTGTCAATTTTCTGCTCGTCTGGACGGACATGCTTGAAAAAATCCCTGCTTTCGCGTTTCTTTGTCAAAACACCGCTGTCTGTCAAACCGTCATAAAGTTCTGTTGTCTCCTCCTGAATGAGTGTGCCTTTTCATGAGGGCCGGGGTGCATCGAGCAAGCATTCCTTGCATGCAGAGGAGGGGTACAGCGTGCCAGGGGTCCCCTGGTAATGACTCATGGCAAAGTTCCTCCTGCACTCCAACTTTCAATCAGTGTTTTGCTGGCTGATGCAGATAGAGTGAGGGAATGGGGGTGGGTGTATTCTTTAAGGGAAAAAAAATAGTGTGATGGTGGTGGAGGAGGAGGAGAAGAAGGGGGAGAGGGAGGGGGGGAGAGGAGGGGCGCCCTCCAGCAGAAATGCTGCGAAAACAAAAACTGTCAACTTTAGCATTCACACACACTCTTCTTGGGAGAGAAGAAGGAACTGGAAGTGGGTCACTGTGTCTCAGGACTCCAGAAAAAAACAAAAAAACAAAAAAACAAAAACCAGGGAAGTGGAGAACTCAGGCCAGCCAAGAAATCAGTCGACTGAAATGTGCAGCAGCAAATAAAAGCATAGGTGTTAGTTTAAAAAGTTTTTACTAAATAGAGGTATTTTGCTAAATCAGTCCTTACTGGTGGGGAAATTCAAACCTTCAAGGGTTTTTAAAGAGAACAAAAGTTGCTGCTAACCAAGAAATGCTTGTGTTTTTGCACAGCGAAAGATGGATGCAGAACCAAATGCGTTCTACCAAAGTGATATCAAAACGCAGCTGCATTAATAGGAACTAAATTAGTTTTCGCACCCCTCCCTTTTGAAATGCTGTAAGCCCAGATATTGTGTTGTCATGCAGAAAATAGACAAACGAAGACCCGGACAAATAGCCAGCTTTCTGCTTGTCACGAACTACTGATGAATCAGTTGTACTGCCCACTACTGACTGCACTTGCAGCCGATTGTTTGGAGCTCGTCTTGTCATTTATGCTCTTTTCCACAGGCCTTTATGGCTTTCTGCACTCCTCTGGTTGTCGTGCCGGGCTCAGACAAAGCTTTTGTGCGAGCAGCAGCAACAGCAGCAAGTACTGATGAAAGTCATGAGAGCAGGGAAGAGACCAACAGGAGGGGAGGAACTGCATTTAACACAGAGGCCTTTCTTGATTTGTCCCTCTGGGTTTTTCTTCCTTTCTGCTAGAAATGTTGTTTCCCCCCACCCTCCCATTTATTGTTTACCTCTCACCTAATTAAAGAGTCCCATCCTGACCCACTCATGTCTGTGCAGGGTGGTGACAAAAAGTTTTTTTTTGGTGCAAAACAATAGAGTTAGGCTCACGTGCAGATGCAAAAATCTAATTCCATCAAGGTAGATTTGAATTGTTAAAAGGGTAAAAAACAAATGACTCGATCAGCTTATTTCCGCTAATCATGTTTCTTCCTAATGACATTGCCAACAGTTTAATACACGAAAACTTAGCTTGGCAGACAAAAACGTGCATGGTTTTGTTTGACACCTTCAGGTATGATTCTTAATTGCATAGCACTGAATGAGGGAACCCGGTGTAGACCTTTCATGTGATGTTTTGGTCGTCTCACTCAGCAGCGTGATAACCGCATTTGATAGCCTGCACTTTGTTTGTGTGTGCACTGAGGTCCAAGTTGACTTCAGCTGACTTGCCAGGACTTGTCATGAGCCTCTGCTTTGCCTGGGGTTCCAGTGCGGCTGTCGAGGGAGGGTCTGACAGATTAATCCACTGTCACAGAGAAAAACAAAAAGGAAGGAGAGCAAAACATGCTGTCAGTCACTCGTATGCTTCCTTTCTGAGTGTGGTCTGTGTCAGTTTCCTTGTGAATTATTTCACTTTATGTAGGGCTGCTATGTGTTCCCTTTGTAAAAACTGACAAAAAAAGTTGAGATTTGGAATGAAACTCTTCACCAAGCAATACATCTGCTTTCAGAAAAAGGTGCAGTGACCAGAGACTGTCCGTCAATTTAAGGTTGTATTTCTGATATGGAAAATCTTGTGGTTCTCCCTATAGGGCAATGGAACAGCACATGACATACATGGTGTCGGATAAAATGCAGAAGCTGTATGTTAAACACTACACACTCGCAATGTTTCAGTGGCTTGTAGAGACAACTTCAGCTGTATTAGCTTGTAGTAATCCTATTCTCTATGACATTATCAGCCTCTCACATCGTTGTGGAGGAATTTGGCCCTCTCGCTTTTGCAATATTGCAGGTGTTTGTTTTTGCACACGAAACATTTTAATCCTGTTGAGGTCTGGATCTTGACTGGGTCTTCTCGACACTTTGAGTTTTCTCTTTTTTAGGGATTCGGTTGTGGATTGGCTGTTCCAGCTGACCTTTAGCTGTCAGCCTTAAGTCTGAAATACAAAAGAGGTACACAGATTATGGTGTAAAGAATGACTACGTCTCCAGGTCCTTTGATGGAAAACAAGCCCAAATCACCACTGTTCCACCACTATGCTTAAAGTTACCTCCGTTTTAGTTTTGGTTTTCAACAAATGTGGTGCTGTGTATCATGACCACTCAGTTTAATCTTATCTGTTTAAAGGAAATAGCTATAACAAAGCTGTTGTCTGTTGAGATCCATTTTCACAAAACTTCCTCTGACTTGGGGGGGGCAGGGGGCGCGGGAATTGACTCCTGGGAAAATTGAAAACCCGGAATGTTTTCGACTTAAGAATGAGCTGTCTCACTATAGAATAATAGACTCCAAATCACTTGAAAATGGTCACGTCCTGTTTTGTGGGTGACAACAGTTGTTTTTCTGAGACCATTGCTAATATATTTGACCTTATCAGCATTCTACTAAGAAACCCCTGAATGCTCCAGACCAGTTTGCATGCACCAAAGGTAATGGTAAAGATTAAATTATCATATTTTGTCATGCCTTGGTGCTGTGATAGTATAATTTAATGTAATATAGTTTCATTTTCAGAAAAAAAAAAGATTTTTTCAATATTTGCATTGCGTGCGGTTGGTGTGGGGCTGCACCCTGGAGCATAATGTCAAATGTTTGCAGCTGGATTAGTTGTGTAATCCTCCAACAAGCATCAGAAGAAAAGCTTTGTGGCGTAGTCTGTTTGTAGCCCTCTTTGACAGCTGTTGTGTTTCAGCACGGGGCCAGCTCATTTACTTGTGTGATGGTAATATGCTGTATTTTATAGCCAGCGACTATCTAGACTCTTTTCACCAGTGAGAGGTGATAGAGGATGACAGCAACAGACATGTGGAGGTGTTTCTGTGGATGTGTGGTATTGCAGTCAAACCTGAGTGAAATGGCGGAAGCTGTGAGGAAAGCTCACCATGAATTTAAGAGATGCTTAAAGTAATAAACATTCCAGTTACCAGATTCTGTTGACCTGTGTAAATAGGCAGTATTCTGGCCCAGCTGCTATTTCAGTGATGTGTGTGGTGTGTGGGAGCAGTTAAAGCTGAGTCAGCTCGCAGTGACATCTCCACAGAAACACAGACAACGAAACTTGAACCAAAGTTCAATCAAACTGTCAAAAATAACTGTCATTTGATTAGCATTTTTTTTCCCTTTTTTTCTTTTTTACTTTATTGAATGGCCAAAGTTTCGAGGGGGTAATTTTTGCAAGCAATTTTTGTACAGCATGGCCCTCATTTGCCCACAAGAACTTCTTACAGGTTATCAAAAATGAAACTGCAACATCATCGTGTTTTTTGGTTTTGTTTCCTTGAACTGAAGTAAACCCTTCTTTTGACTTTTTGTCCCATTGACTGATATGAGTTAACTTCTATTTTAGGGGCATCACTGGTGTGAAGACAAAATGGTGAGCAATTCACAAAGGATCTCAGTTTCATGTTTGATACAATTCCTTAAATCTTCTGTTTAAACGTCTGATTTTTTGTTAACTGCCCCTGAAAAGCAGTTTTGTGAATGACTGAGTTAGGGTGTGATTTCAGGAGTCAGGCCTTAAATTATTTTTGTTGCTGGGAAATATGTGACTGAATTGCATCAGACCAGTAACCTGAACATGGACAAAACATTGTCGGGACACTGAGTACTGAAAAGCAGAATGATGTGATTTTGAAGTCACGTGATTTTGAGCAGAAAGCAGAGCATGGCTCACATTCATAACAATAAATAGACAAATGAACACGATAAAATCTGTAAACATGCGATTTCAAAGATGTTATTTTCAGTGCACACTGACAAGTTTAGAAAAATCTAGAGGATGTATGTTTAAAATAATTTGTCACTATGAAGCACAGTAATGTTCCATCTGAGAAGGGTTTACTTTTTTCAGCAACACAAAACCAAGCCAAACTTCAACGCTAGCCAAAAGAAGAAAAAAAGGGAGGGGAAAAAAAAACTAATGTTCTCTGTGTTGACATGGGAAAGGGTTAGTAATGATGTGAAGTGATGGAATTTGTCTTCTTTATTGAGGGTTCATCAAGAAGCCACTAAGCACTGTGGATGTCATTTACAGTGGCATTTTTAAATGTCACATATCAACAAGGCACAGGATGTGAATTGGCAGTGTGGTGCAGGCAGAAGCATGCTGCTTTAGCAGCAGCAGACCACTTTGCATTTCCTGAATTAGCACACCATTAAACCCTGCCGCTTTCTGGACTTTCTGTTAGGGATTTCGACGTGACAAGGAAGCTTGGCTAGGCCTTTTCCCTGCCTGCTTTCCTGCATGACCTCACTGTCAGGGCTTGTGCTAGTTGTTTATGGGTAGGTATGTAAAATAACCTAGCAAGCACTTATAAGAAGGAAAGGTATAAAGGTTTATTTTTTGGTCAAAGTCTGCAATATAATCTCTGAACTGTTGGCCAGGACAGCATCTGATCTCTTGCTGAACATTTGGTGTTTTGTCATTCTGTTGTTATCCTATCAGTTTAACCAATAACTGGACATTTTGCCTGTAGCTGTTTATGCAAATAAACATTTTCAAGCCAGCAGGAGAGAGATTTTTATTGTTTTAAATTGGATGTTGATACATTTAAAGTTTATTCTGTTACATATGTGTGTATGTCAAAATATAAGAGGCTGAGCACACAGATCTAAGTCTCCAGTCACTGGCAAATGAACTTTAAATTTCTACTGTAAAAGTTGTTGTATGCATGCTGCTTTGAGCAGTATAAATTCCTTCTGTGAAATTATAGAGCGATAACTGATATGAAATACAACTAAGAGAAAGCAGAAGAGATGTGCCAGGAGGTCACATCTTTAAAAAGTTATTTGTGGTTTGTACAAAGAAGTCATAAAGACATTATTATATCATAAACTGCAAACCTCACCTTGCAAAGACAAATAAAAAATACTTTCATTTTGAGTATCTACAAGACACTTTACTTCTTTCATTTTCACTTCATATAAGCTTATGAAATTGTTGAAATGAAGATTCCACTTGGGTTTCTTTTCATATCAATGAATGATGAGTTTGCCATAAAAAGTCGGTCAATATCAATATCTGAGTTTGTTGTGTTTGTGTGGACCTGTTTGAGTGTCTTAAATGTGTCAGATTGAGCCTGGAGATGTTGAAAATGCTTTTGATACTTTCTAAAGCAAGCACGTTGTCCAAGCATCTTGTTTTTAATGCTTGAGAAAATTGATAATAGTAATTCAGCCGCAGCAGGAAAAAGGCCGAACAGCAGTCCTCATTTTTAAATCTCATGTTCAGGCTCACTGATGAGATACAAAACAAAATGTGGCTAATAAGAAACTGGCATATATATAGATAGCTGAACAAAATGCCTGGAAACCCAGGCATTTATAAAAATATTTATCACGACTATATGAAAAATGCTAATGTAATACCAATCTAACTGAAGAAAATATGTGACATATGCAAAAATATGTTATTTCTAAAAGGCCATCATTAAAAAGGGAGGTCAAGACTAACATGGACAATAAAAAACCCAAGATATTCAACTTTACTGCATTCTTTAGCCATAACATAAGTCGAACTGCTGATGTCTTGAGCTTGAATCTTTTCTTCAGGAAGTCAATGAACCCAAAGACATGAAAAATTAAGATGTTTGCTGCCCTCTTGTGGCCAGAGGATGTCAACTACAACTGAGGCACAGGCTTAGTCTGAAGAATGTATGGTATTTCCAAGATTGTAGTTTTAACATGATTCTTTTTTTAAATCTATATTTATACCAGTATACCAAAACGTGTTACTCTCCTCTTTGTACTTTACAAGACAAGTGTCCAAAGTTTTTGTTTTAGAAGTATTAATAAATGAACTTGATATTGTTCAGAAATGTCTTTTGTGAGTCCTCAGTGACCTCTGACTCCTAACATGAATATTTTGTCCTCTCAAGTTGTCATTTCCATTGTTTCCTTCTTTTTCTGCTGAGATTGAATTTGGTGCTTAATCTTTGATTATAGCTGTTTACAGTCATTTCTGAATTTTGTTTATTTTATTCCATTCAGCCTCTTTGTGATATTCTTAAAAATCCTATTCAATAATCTTAACATTGATGTATCAATTCTGCTTTTCAGTTTGACCTTTCTCTCTCTCTTTTTCTTCTTATATTTCAGAGATAACAGAAGTTAAACAAAAATGATTTAGGACATTTTAATTCCTTAGGCCTGGACTTTCCATGAGTGACAAAGTAACACACAAATTTAATAATTTGAACGCTAAACAAGTCGTTTGCATGATACAGCAGGAAAATGTTCTGTGGGACATCCATTTCATTAGTGATGTGTAACTATAAAGCCACTGGAAAACTCAGGAGAAATAATAGTGCTTAACAGCGCATCAAGAGAGGGCCAGAAAAATGACCTCAGAGATCTTTGAGGTTATCAAACGTGACAACATGGTCAATTTAAAACTCTATGGCAGCCCGATGATTAAATCCCACCTATAAACCGGCTTGTAATTGTAAATAAGCTTCATATTTCCAAAGTGCGCCTCTTTTTTTTAACCGTAATCCACATTATTTCCAAGACTTTGTCAATCTTTTGACTTTGACGTGACTGAAATTCTCTCTGGCAAACTCTTAATGTCATGTCAAACCCACACGGTTAGTGTAATGGATCATGTAACTGATGTAACAGTAGTTTTGGGTGATGTTTGGAAGTGGGGAATGTTTCCACGGCGCGGCTGTTGCTGGGAGCTCTGGCCAATCAGCTTCGGTGGCCGAGGAGGCATGACATCACGCACGCCCCCCCCCCCCCCCCCTCTACCAAAAACTACTCGTGAAAAAGTCGCGCTGCTCTTCGCCCTGACAAATAATCGCCGAAGATCGCGAAATTCCGCAGGCCCCTCCCGAAACACACACACACACACACCAGTGACACCCCGGTGTGTGGAGCCGAGACTGGGAGGCGCATCCATCCATCCATCCATCGGAGAGGAGAGGGGGGGGGGGGGATGGGGGAGGGGGAGGATGCGCTGTTTACGTTGCGGGACAGCGGTGAGGGCTGTTTAACTGTGTGACATCCCTCCGGTGCGTTTTTTTTTTCTGGCCTTTTGTTCAGATCCCGTCATGGATCCGGAGAAAACGCTGACGTTCTGCCACGGGCTGCAGGCCGAGGAGGTAACGTACCGCACCGTTTCCCCCCCTTTTTCCAGGCAGCCACAGTTTCTTTTCCAACAGCTGGGCTTCTGCGGAGCATCCTGCTCCCGTCGGCCTACCCTGCTGTTGACAAACAACAGCCTGGACGTTTCCTGGGGACTGCGTTTGTCCCCCCTCATGCCATCGAATCTCCGAAATATTGAGTCCCGTCTTCAGCCCGGATGCAAGCAAAATGACGTTTTCCTGTTAAAGTCAGTCAGTTTAACATTTATTTGATTAAAATGTGAATGCATTCGTCAAACACCTACTGACAAGTTTTCCAATAGAGGGTCTACTAATGCACTGCTAAGCTGAAGGTGCTGCTCATTAGTTAATTTAAACTGAACGTCATTATTGTTGTGCATTTGTTTAGTTTTTTAGCTCATATTATTTTGTGTTATTTATGTGGTGCCAGTTCAAAGAAAAAAAGTCTCAACAGGAACTTTTCAGAGACGGTATACTAAACTATTTATAGTTTGAATCAAGCATCATTAAATAAAACCTCATCGATCTAAGGCTAATATTGTGTTCAAACATTGTTTTTGGAGGTAGCACATATGACACTTACATTTGGCTCAACCACATTAGATTGGCATCAAAGACCTGTGGCAGAATCTGGATTTAGGGATGGTGGAACATGTGGAACATCCACTCCAGCTCTTTTGTTGGATAGAAAAAAGAAAGTAGCGTGTTCTTTCAGGGTCAAGATTTCAAAAGTTACGCTTGCATCTCAAGTTGACCCTTACTTTGACTGACACAGCCGTTTACCTTAATAAACTAAACATGAAGTGGGATCTTCAGAAGACGAAAGCCTTACTGCTGACTCAGCACAACTTTTATATACAACTTTTGAATTTAAGAGTACAGTCCAGCTGTTGCTTTGGTTTTGAACCTGTTGCATATTCTGGTAAGTAGTATTTGATTTTCCAGCAGTTTCACTTGTTACCTAAGTGTTTTGACTTGGTCATATCCTAAGTTGTATTTTAAGACATGTGGCTTGATTGTGGCTGAAAGCGCTGACCTGTCGTTTTCGAGGTCAGCGTGCAGATGGCAGTGATATGACTAACTTTAAGGTGACAACAGCTAAGGGGTGTCTTGGACCTTTGGCCCTCTCTTGGTTTTTGTGTGCAGCTGTATGGAGACCCTGTGAAAAGCTTAGATGGAAACCGTTTGCGGTGAGCTTGTGGTCTGTGTAAACCTGAATGACTCCGCTTGACAATCTTGTGCTTGTTGAGTGCCATGTGGTGGTCTTACCACAGGAACTTAGCATGACAGTACATTTCCCCTAATGACTTAGGCTGCTGTATAACTGTGTTGCTTCACTCCTGAAGTACATGAAGTCACATTTAACAGGGAGCTAGACAACCATTTCTATATTTATCCTTTAATAATAATGAAACAAACGGCATAGAAGCTCTGAACCAGGCCATGATTAGCTGCAGGAGGAAGTTGTAAAAACAAATATTGTCAGTAGGTGTGTTTCTTTCGAGTTATTGAACAGGTTTTGTTGAAAATACACATTTTTCCCTATAAGACACGCTCTTCCCCTTTCTGCAAAAAGCAAAACAAGGTGCCACTTAAGTACTGCCAGCTCATGTGTTTATGGCCTCAAAGTCCAAATTGCAAACAAATCAATTTTTGGCAGAAGCCTGGAGTTAGTCCTCTTCCTTTTCGTGCTGCAGTGTCAGTTGTTTGTCGTCTTTATCTGTTGGCTGGTTTTATCTCATCCTTCCACTGGTGTCATACAGTGGAATAAACAGCCTGTGGTTGGATCTGTTTCTGCGTGACACATGTGGACGCACACCAAAAAAAAACTGTCACTGTGATCTCCCACTCATTAACTCAGGTCATGGCATCTAGCACTAGCAGCACACTGTAGTTTATGCTGTGTCTGCACTCGCATGTGTGCATCAGCTCGCACAGAGTGCAGTCAGGTGCCAACATTTTTGCCCATGCCGACCACAAAAGCAGCAGTGAGTTGTTCGTAATAACGTCTCAAATACAGAGCTGCAGTGTCTCTCCTTTTTGGCTTGTATATGTTATTTGGTTTCCTTGACAGGTCCAGCCAGGTTACCGGGTTGTCTTTGTAAACAAGGGTTAGTTTTTTTTGTTTTTTTTTGTAGAGCTTGCCTGGTGTTGTAAAGGTTAAATGCATGAGAGTAAAAAGGCTGCAGGCTTTGTGTGCCTGTGTCTTTTCACTGTGTGCACAACACATCTCTCTTACATTTCGAAATCCCCTTTTGATTATAGGATGATATATAAGACATATATGGTCTAATGAAATTAAATCTAAGACTTTTTTTTCACAGTTCACCTTTGAACAAACCAGAGAGGTGAACAATGCTTGGAGATAATATGTCTTTGCACTAAAATCTACAAGTCTGAAATGGTAACAACTTGGGCTGACAGACGTGTCTGTGGCCAATTGAGGAACTGTAGCTTTTAGTATATAAGCTCATTGGTGATTAGTTACTAGTCTAATGGAGTGGACTTTGGATTGGTTTGAAAATATTTAAGCATTGTCACAAGATTGTAAGTAGTTACTATTTTGATTTTTAAAAACAAAAGGTGAGTATTTTTAGGTAAGCCAGTCTGTAATGATGGCTGAAAGTGAAATGATTCTAAAGCCAAAAGGAATCTTTTGTAAAATGTTTGAGACGCACGTGACCGTCTCCAGCAGATAGATCACTGATGAGAACAAATGCAGTTAAACACCAGACAAAGAACAGTAAAGTGGAGGGCATGTGTGTGAACTGATGCCTGCTGCCAGGATGCTGCAGAAGAGAACATTCTGTGTTAAAAAAAAAGTCCTCCCATCACGTTGACAGGCCAGATCAGCAGCAGTTGGCAACTTCGTTGCACATCATTTCACACAGTATATTGTTTATTCTTGACAACTTTAATGCACTGTCTCCACCTACTGCTCCATCCTAACCATTGGATCTCTCTGCCTTTCATCAGATGACTATGTCCCTGCAGGGTCTGGTTGCGACCGAAGATGCCACGGTAGGGATCCCAGCCTTTTAGCACCACTGAACAGTTCAAAACACACAATAACATAAACACTGCCCACATGGGGAAGAAAGTCTCAGAGCTTTTCCCTGAGTTGTTGCTATGGTAATACATTATTACTTGGCAGAGCATTCGGTCTGTGTTTGATAACTGTGTTCATAACATTATTGTACATCAGGGTAACTAACTATTTATATCTAGATAGCATCTGTGTGGGTTATTTTCTGGGTTTAGCGAATATGCCTAGTATAATTTTACCCTGTTCCTCGAGTAGTGACAGCGGCCACATTATATGACACAGCTAAATTTTCAACTTCACTATATGGATGCAGATATGAAGTTGTCTTTCTATTTCTCATTGAAGGTGCCCATAAAGGAGATTGACATGAGCACAGTCGATAAGGTGGGTAAAGTTTTTGTAATAACAGAAAATGACATTTTATTACTTAATAAAGACTGAATCTATGCTATTTTGTCAAATGTAAGGGCATGAGCTCTGTTACAGGAGACACATGTGTCACATATGAGACATCATTTCACACATTTCTTCTCTTATTTTACCACCAAACCGCCATGATTACTTCCCGTTGATAAGCATAGCTTCAGTTGGAGTAAAATGGTTTCTATGAAGTTGGTGGTTGCGTAACAAAAGGGTGATTTGAAACGTGTAAAAATAAATGCAGCACATGAGGTAAAAAAATTGTTTTTCTAATTCTAATGACCACATGGGTCAGTATTTGGTTTGAGCATCATTATTTCATTTTTTTGCAGAAGCTGCCATTTCCTATGTTGTCCTTCACTTGTCCAGTATATATAACCTTTCAAAGACACTGCATACCATGCTGACATTTGCCAAATTAGCATCTAAGGGCTTTTTTTTAGTCATGCTGTTGCTGCAAAAAATATTACCTGTCTGCAAAACTATGTTTAAATTATATCCAAATGTATTTACAGATATTTGATAGGGGAGTGGATGTAGTTCAAAATAAGTTGATTGCCAAAATTGTAAGACACAATGCAAATGGTTAAACAAAAATATTCTCAGGTGCGAGAACGGAAGGGAGAACAAGTGAAAAAGAAAAAAAGAAAAACTGTGAAAGACCTTCAGTGTCTCTCAAGATTACTGTCAAAGTTTAGAGGAACATCGTTGGGGTATCATGGATTTAAAAAAAAGAAAACAGCAAACAGAAGCAGAAAATTGATTTAATTACTCGCTTGATGTTTCGATCAAAAACTCTAAGACAAAGGGTGGTGAAGGAAACACCAAAACAATGACAGAAGCATTTTGCATTGGAAATACTGGCTTTGTGGTTACGTTGTGATGTGGTCTATCTTCCACCAGGTGGTGAGGCACCACGGGGCCTCTGGCAGCCAGCCTGTCATCAGCCCCAAGTACTGTCCTGGAGTAAACAACAATCCAGGTTATCTGTGTGAAACTGGGCACTGCTGTGGAGAGACGGGCTGCTGTACCTACTATTATGAACTCTGGTGTAAGTCAGCGGCCAAACTGCCTCCTTTGTATCACCTCTCGAAAGGCCCTGAAAGCCCAGCTGATCTTCCCCACATTGAAACATATGTTATGATCGGATTGTAAAGGATTTTTTTTGCGATACTATTCCATTGTCCAACCTCCCCACTGCCCCCTTTTTAATGCTTGGCATAATAATATAAAAATTGACATTTTACCACTATTATGAGCTACACAAGATGATACTTTCATTGGGAAAAATAGTCAAGGTTTGACCATGACTTGCTAACTTTGAATACATTTCGTGATAGTTGATAGATGAGTAAATGTTGCTTAGTATCTTAACCTTTCACAGTTTGCACTGAGGAGATGTGTTTCTTCTACATGTGCAGGCTTGAGTTCATAATGCTGAGTATTCCTGCTTTTTGCAGGGTTCTGGCTGCTGTGGACTGTGCTTATCCTCTTCAGTTGTTTCTGTGCTTACCGCCACCGCCGAGCCAAGCTGAGAATCCAGCAGCAGCAGAGACAGAGAGAAATCAATCTGATTGCTTATAACGGAGCATGCAACTATCCCTCCTCAATGTTGGACCTCAGTACGTTCAGTGTTTTCGTTCATAATTTTTGGACCTAACATCTCAATGTCTTTTTACCAACCTGATGCCCGATGTCGGTTTGTTTGTTTTAATCTTATTTGGTCCATGGCACTGGGAAATAAACTACAGCCTATCTGGTCATGTTTCTTAGTGGGATTACTTTGATGTTTATTTTGGTACCTTCAGTTCACCCTGTTCCAGCCTCAATGTAGAAAAGCTTACATCTAATCAATCCTTCTTTTCTTACAGGTTTTCTGACTTCCCTGAAGTTGCCCTCCTACGAGGAGGTAGCTGCCCAGCCCAGCACCCCTCCCCCGCCTTACAGCTCCGTCTTTGCCCTCCAGGCAGGTACATCAGGGGGTCCCAGCACCTCCAACCCCCATCGTCACCACCAACGCCACCCCTGCCCTCCTTACCTGGGGCCCGGCCCAAGCGCTCTGACCTCCTCTCAGAGCTCTGACAACTACACCAGCTGCTCCTGTGAGTCCTGCTCCTTTACCTCCCCCTCCAGCACCTCCTTTTCTGTGCAGGTGACGGATGGGACCTACGACAGCAGCCACAACTCCACCCCCAGCGAGGCAGGGGGCGACTTTGCCGTCTTGCCAAGCGTCGGGGCGAGCTTGAGACCGTCCCCTTCCCCCTTACTCCCTCCCCAAGCTCCTCCAGATGCTATCCCCACATCCACACCTGATGCCATACCAGTGCTGACATGTTTTCCCAATGGCTGTGAAGAAGTGTCCTGTCCTGCTCCTCTTTCTTTTTCTTCCCACTCTCGCCCTGCACACCCTTCCCGCCTCCCACTCTCCCCCTTTGTCCAGTTGTGCCCCATTCCTCCTCGTCAAGTCCATCCTCTCGTTCCTTCAGAAGAAGCTGGCGCTGTGGCCGCTCATAAAGTTGTCTCCTCTCACGGTCAGGTGTCCAGGCTCACCCCTTCTCCCTCGACCCAGACCTGCCACAAGTCAGACGCGAGTGTTTCTGTGCACACAAACAACAAAGAGGAGCAAAAACATGAAAGGGAACTGGATGACGAAGAAGAAGAAGATGATGATGAGGAGGATCATTTCCGGCATCGCCGACTTACAGGTGACTCGGGCATTGAGGTGTGCCACTGTCATGTGAAGAGAGGGGAGGCGGAACTACAAAAAGGGCTCGTCGATGATGGAAGAAAAGAGGTTGGGAAGGAGAAGGGAAGCCCCGACACGAAGCCCCTGGTGCAAACACCTTTATCGGACAACTGTGAGGAATGGCTCGGTGGGGTCCCGTCATCCTCCAGTGTCAGCCATAAAGCTGGCGAAGCCATCATCACCATGGAGTCCTCGTAAGTCGAAAGAAAGGAAACTTTTTGTCAAGGAAGAGGGAAAAGTAAGGCCGAGACTAGTAAGTGAGAAGTTGAATCACTGAAGAGAAGTCTTGCAGATCTTGCTGTAACAGTTGCAAGTAGAGCAACGGGAAAAAATATTGAAGCCGTTTGAGGAGAAACCAAGAAAACAAGGAAAGTGACTTTTTGAACTATTTGTAGTTCGCTGGGTCGGGGGTTCTGGAGATGTCATGTTTGTTTTTCCATGGAAACCCCTGAAAATACAGACTAATTCCATGCCTATTCTCTGTAACTTTCTGGCACAATCAACTAAAAACAACAGTTGTAGCAGATTTGCAGTTACCATGTGAGGCAGGCCCACTGTTTTTTCTTTAACTCCTCTCATCGTGATGCGACACTGCTCTCCCAGTAGCGTTTTAGCTCCATGAGATGAATTCCCCTGAAACAGTGGTTCCCAGCCTGTATCAAGATGTCTTTATGGAATGAGCACAAAAATATGACAAAGTATACAGGATTTAACTTTGTCTTAGCTCTTTGCTGTTTGTACTTCAAGATAGCACCAAGTTTTAGGATATCTGAAAATGGCTCAAGTCGAAAAAAAGAGAAACGTACGGCACACAATATGATGAGGTAACAGGTAAGGGTCTATAAGTATGACGTGTAATACGGCAAATTAATTAAGAACCTTTGCCTCACCTGGAAGTACTCATCCAATGTAGTAAACACAGATGTTGAAAAGTAAGGACTGTTTTCTTTAGTTTTGGGAAATGAAATTAAAGCCAAACAGCTATTTTGGATTGATATTTTATATGTTGTGGCAGATGTTGCTTCTTTTATGAGAAGAGGTAGAAACATTATTTTGCCTGCAAAGCTTTTAGGGTAGTACAGTAGCAGAGAAAAAAGTAATTGTTTCAGAATGTTGAACTGACTGTTTCCAGGTTTGGGATAAAACTGAATCTGTTTCTCCATGGATGGACTGTTGAATCTTCGAAAAGCAGAAACTTTATGCTTAATCTTATTAGTGATAATGAATGTAAAACGTTATGCAGAACAACAAGCTACACTAATACTGTTTTATTAGGGTTTCTTTTTTATAAATGAATGCTTGGCTAAAAACGTCTGGAAAGGTGTGCAGAGCTTCAACAAAACTGTACAGTTTGAAGCCAGCTTGAAGCTTTGAAAATGTCTTTCCAAAGTGAGTAACACTTTTTAACCACCAAACCTGTAAGGTTGAGGGGTTATGTGACATTGTCAGTCTATTTTAATTTCTGCTGCTGTGGATAAACTTGGCACCTCCAAGAGTTAGACTGCTTTTCTAAGTGCACCCCAGTGGATTGTGTGTTGAAGCCTAGTTTGTATTTTCCGTCAAAAGAAAATTCTCTGACCCATTAGGCCAATGTCATAATCTTAACCAATGCGCTTATTGTTTGGTCGTAGGACTTAAAGCTTAGCACACACACACACAGACTGTTTTGTAAAAAAACATCAAAATGTGCGGGCTTTAGAAAAAGGCAATGCCTCTAACCTTGTTTTGTTTGTGTTTGTCTTGCTGTTGTCATGAGCTTGTACACAAAAGGGCACCTTACTGTGTCCTTAGTCAAAAGCTGACTTAACTGTCAACACCTTTATCGATCTGTGCGCACAAAACTTTGCCACAGTTAACTATAACATTTTTTTGAGAAAGGTAACTTGTTCAGGGGTATTGAAGATTGCGAAATGGCTTATCCTGCAGTTTGGTTTTGTTGTGAGGGTCATCTTCTGATAGTTTCTGTTCAAAGCTCCCCGTGTGGTGACTCACAGGTGTATGTCGAAGGCTGCCGGCTGTTGATCCTCTGAAATACATGAAAGCCTTCTACCAAGTTTCGTTGTGTTCGTGTTTATGTACGTTGTTGATCGAAGTATTTGGTGCCTAGATGAATACAGACACTCTATGAGACATTCTGTAGTTATTATTAATATATGTGTGTTTTTCCTTCAAATTGGGGATGGTTTGACATTTGACTGTCTGGGGGGTGTTTTGTGTCAGCACTTAGATGTCTGTATAAATACGGTACACGTTAGACTAAAGGTAACTGTATTTAGCAATAGCATTCAAGATATTCCTTATTCTAGTTAATGCTGGTTGATGGGAAATAAACTTTTGTGAAACATTTACCTCTTTATAACAGATCCGTGAGCTGTGCAGGGCATGGGCCCCTGATTGTACAAACACAGCATTTTTAATGCCTTTGGCGGATCGTTTCTCCCAAGTGCGAACTCAAATGTTGTGCTTTTACATTTGATCCTGTCTGTGTCTCATCTATTGCTACGACTTTTTTTCACAGTAACAAGAATTGTTCCTAAAAGTAGGCGCTGAGCTTCTCTCTGTCTGCAATAAAAGTACATTTCCTTTAAAAGATTTCTATGACATCTCATAAGACGAGACTTCTTTTCATATCAACCAAAGCCCAAAAATGTGCATCTATAGTTTATTATTGCATATTTATCTTTGGTGCAAAACAACAAACATTTGGCACTGATTTGAGTGTGGCATCATGCCAAACTTAATTCAGTTTGAAGGGTTTTAGCAGTAAATGTATTTAATTCTTTTTCATCTAGAAGAATTGTGAAGTTCAGCTTCACGTTTGAGTTCTATCCTAAAAGGAAACTAAAAAGTTAGACACAATGTTCACTCGTCTCTAATGCTTTGTAAAGTTTCAAAAAGGGAACAAGAACACACCTCCTGTATAATTTTATTTTTTCATCTCATTAATTATCTTTTTCCTGGATCTGGCCATTATGTCCGTTGATCTCATGTGAATTGGGAATAGTCCCACTAATAAAAACTTAACTCATAAACACCTTTATCCATATCTACATAGACAGAAGAAGAGATATTTAGCACTCTGTAAAGTGGTCATGACACTTTTTCGTCGTAGCACACTAGAGGCACAGACTTATGCCAGTTGTATTTATATTTTGGGTCTAAGCTGATGCCAGACTTTTCAGAGGTCGTTGTACATAGAGCACATTTGATTCATTTTGCCTTGTCAGCAGCTACTGTGTACAGATAAAATGTGCAAACTGTAGGCCAAGGCCTGATGCAAGACTGTTACCTCGTTTGAGTTTTGACTGCAAAGGACTGTTTACTTCTACTTCTTCTTCTGGAGAAAGCACTTAATCTATATTTGTACCATTTCATTTTGTAATGACAACAGTTGAGGAATTAAAAAAAGCCACGTTGTTACTGCTGAACCACTTTGCTCTAAACTTTTTCTCTCTGGGGACACAAGGTGTTCCCCTCTCAATTCTGCAGCTACGAGAGAGCAGAAAACAGTATAGCTGTGTCCATTTGTGACTATATGTGGCATAGTTCGGATTAATATTATGACTATTATGACTTTGTGCAATTCTACCTGCAGCTCTTCGGTGTGTTGTATGCGTGTGTGAGGGAGTTATTCTCAGCTGTTATTAGGATCATTGTTGTTGAGTGTTGCTGGAATTTGTAACATGATATGTGTCAATATGAATACTCAAACATTTTTCTGTCTGTCAGGTTGGTTTTGTGTTTTGACATGTGGTGTATTTCTGGAAAACTCACATTTTTTTTATATCTGCATACATTCTTTGCACTTGTTTTTGTTTGATGCTTCTTTGCTTATGATCCATTTGGTTCTGTTAGACGCAGACACCTGTGCTGCTTTATTCAACAAAAAACTGTGGACTTTGTGTCAAAATAAACGTGCTACCCAATATGACTGTAGTTTTGTCAAATTTATACAGGTCTTGTTGTCTTCTTGTTGCCTCTGGTGCTCACATTGAGCAATTTCTTTGCATGGATGACCTATAAGAGCAGATGGCAAAGAATCTGAGGAGTAAGCCAAGCCTCTGAACTCAATGTACACATGTCCTCCGATGGCAGGTATGAGAAGCAATCTCTGTGACTCTCATGCACAACCCAAAAAATCCCATATCTGTTGGTAATGTCCTAATACAAGACCATTGAGGAATGCTCCTGGCATCAGAACAGGAAAAAAGGGTTAGTGAATAAATGTTTTGTCATACCAAGAGAAAGAACAGATAAAGTAAAGGGAGCAGAAAATTAGCAAAATAAAATCTCCCATAGTGCTCTCATTAACCCAGCTTTATGTGTCTTTAGCACCCTCTAGCGGTGTAAACCCAGATGGCAAAAACACTTCATGTATCGGTGTTTCCCTATTTCTAGCACATTGCTGTCGTTGCATTATTCAAATAATTGTTTAAATATTCAAAGATAAAGCCGCTTTGTGGAAGAACCAAGCCAAAGAACTACAAATACAAATGCACACATAAAAATCGACAGAAATGTAATGACTTAATAAATAAAAACGGCAACGTATTGGAATAAAAACTTGTAGCTTTACCACAAATAATAAATTTGGTGTACATAATGAGGGTGTGGCTTCTGTGACAAACACAATTTTCTTTATGCTTTTACAGAAAAACCAAACATTGAGCAGAATCTTTTTGGCTGACATGGTGGACGCTCCGGCTCTGTGATTGGTCAGATTGGACCAGCACCCACCCCCAAAGCTGACCACTCCCCGCCGCGATTCTTTCCACGTGACTCCTCTGAAAGCTCGCTCAAAGTTAAAAACAGACTTTGTTTATCTTCCTGGCCGTTTGCTGAAATCCTATCCGACCTGTTACCCTTTTTTTCTTCTCCGGCCGTCTTCGTTATTTTTATCTTTTCAGCGGCTGACGCTGAGAAGCCCTTTAGACTCTCGCCCTGACACTCAGTAGCATTTCTCGGGTCTTTGCACATCATTTTCATCTGCTTTTTTTTGTGTGTGTTGCTCCCCAGAAGCAGAGGCCGTGCAACGCCAAAAAAAAAAAAAAAGAACGAGAGAGAGTCAGAGGGACAATTGTATATCTTCCCCCTTCTTGTTATTGGTCAGAAGACTTGCATTAAAATATATAGGTGTAGGCTTGCATTTAGTTTTTTAGTTTTTTCGGTGGAGGCTGTTGCAGCTGAAGGCAGTTCGACGGAAGAAGCGTTGCCGTGTGGAGGGGTTTTTTTTAACCGAGAGACCGAAGAGCGCCATGGCGACCCAAGTCGATGTTCTGTCCAGCGCTCCTCAGGCCGACGGTGAGTGCATGGGTTCGCCCTCGGGGGGGGTTCGAATTATAGGTGAGCAAAAGCTCAGGGCCTGCATAGGTGCTCTACATAATCCATTGTCCGTGCATGGGATGGGCTGCATTGCCAGCCATTCTCCACCATGTGCCCCCGCTGCACACACACAAACACACCGAGCGCCAGGAATGGAAGCGGGGCCAAGGTTTTTTTTTGCACTTTTAAGAGCTCAATTAACACCGAGCTCGAAGGGGGCGATAATGAGGTTTTATGGATTTATTTGAAGCCCGAGCGTTGATTGTTGCCGTCGTGTGTCTGCGCTGCCATTTAACCCTTTCGCGCTTGTGATTGGACGAGGCCACAATGCTCACTTCCGCTTTGGTAAGTCTTGGGCTCCGCGTGCACGCTCTGTTTGTTTTCTGCATCCTTTTTTTAGGCGTCGGAACGAATGACTGCTAAAGGATGTTTTTTGAGTGTGTGTGTGTGGGCGCTTATCTTTATAAATGTCCTCGGTAGCACACAGGTGCTATTTTTTTCTCTGTTTACTGTGGGTTCTCGTGACATTTGGTCAAAAAGGCGCGTTTTTGTCTCGCACCACTTTATTGCATTAACCTATATTCGCCCCCCCAATCCAGTCCAGTGGAAGCAGTGAAGCTTCCACGTCCCCTTTCACGGTTTTCCTTTACGTTAATGAGCTCCGTGCACAACAAGGGCTACGTGCTCCTCTATTTCGGTTAAGTGGTGACGTCAGAACGTATGCTCTACACCCAGAGCCATAGGGGAACGCTTTACGTAATCTGTGCCTTGCTGTGTATTTAAAAAATTACGTAATAAACGTATATTGTTTGCCTGGAAACACGTGCATACGGAACACTTCTAGTATTTCATGCTTTTGGGAAAATCTACAGTCAGACCTGGCTTCAGCTTGGCTAAAAGCACTCTGCCATTGACAGGCGTGTGCATGTCACTCCACATGGCGTGCGTGTGGGGCTTATGCCTCTGTGCACCAGTGTGTTTCCCTGCATGAACGTCTTCAGACGCTTCAAGCTGCCCCTGCTTGTAGAGGCAGCCTCTGGCCACGTTTGTGCTGTCAAAGGGGCCTTTTGTCTGCGGCTGGAATACAAGGGGGGAGACAAGTCCCCACAATGTGGGCCAATCTGGACCCTATAAACTGGCCCAGCGGGGGAAGGTTAGCGCTGTCAAACAGGACTTCTTCTCAAGTGATCAGAATCTAAATGGCTGTTTTCTCCTTCATCTGATCTTCAGATGCTAGTGTTGTTTCTTGCAGCATGTCAAGTCCACCCCGCCCACCCCCCCCCGTTGTATTTTGAAAAAGTTGCCAGACTCTGCAATGTCAGCATTAGCTTAAGGTCAGGCTTGTGGTCTATTCAACTGTTCACACTTTTACCACTTATAGCATAAAAGGGTTGCAGTATTAACCACAGTTCTTGGTTCCTGCACATGTCCACGTACGATTTTTGTATCTGTTAGTTTGCAAATTTAGCATTTATCCCCATCTCTGTTGAGTTTGATGTGTAATTAGTGCTTTTTCTGTCCAAAATATTATTTGATAGGGTCATGAAAAGGGTATGTCCACAGTAAATTATATGAAACGTTCTTTGACTTTTTTTTAGATTTGTCATTATCAGTGCCTTCCTCTTAGTTATTGTACCCCTCCTGCCATGTAAAAGGAACCTCCCACCATTACAGAGCAGCTCATGCGTGTTAGTAGTATGAACAGAGCGCTGCTACCCTGAAGTGGCCTGACAACAGTAGTTGTGTAAAACAGAAGACTTAGATAGTACTTTGTTTACTTTTTATTCGGCTTCCAGTTTGACTTGTTTGCGCAGGTCAGGAAAAAGTTGTGAAATGTTCAGATTATTTCGCACATTGTAAAGTTTTCTCATGGACTTTTCAGCCGGACGTTTAACTGCAGAGATTCGCTGATCTGTGTGCGTCTTTAAGCTTAAAGTCCCGCCTATGCGAACGTTGTAGAACTGGGACCTGTTTGATGTACATCTGGTCAGGTCGGATAGATTCATGACTTTTTAGTACGTGCTGTGATGTTTGCCGCTCCCCGTTTGATAACCCTCACACCCCTTGGTGCAAATTTGCTTCCGTTAAGTCCAAGACACAGTTTTTGTTCGGCAGCTAACAAAGCTGTTATTTACAGTTTGTGTGTGGCCCGTCGCTCGTCTTCCGCCGCTCCTGTTGTGCATTCACACACAAACCGCCATTGTGCGGAGCATAAGGCCGGCCGTCTGCAGCATGTGCTTAAGTGGAAACTCTGCCCGGGCCTCCTTTCATTAAACAAAATGACAGTTAAACCCCAAGGAAACATCCACACCCTTCCAGCTCCTGTGGCAGATAATCGCCACAGGACCCAACAGACATTAGTCCCCCTTTATCTCACAGCAGAGGGCTCACTCGGTTGCTTCAGGTTGTGCAACTGAGGCTGAAAGCAGCTCTGCATTTCACAATCTAGATATTGGCAGAGGGAAGAAAATGCAATTAAAAGTTAAAGAAAGAGGTGAGAAAAGCACCCTGTTGCCATTAATGCAGTTTTGGCCTTTTGCGGAAGCCTTGCCTGTGCAAAAGCAGAACACCCCGCACGGCCCTCTAGCTGTGTGGGCGTTTAATGTTCTGCACCCTTGGCTTGGATTTGTTGCGACGCGTTCAACTTGGGTTTGCACGATTTAAGTCTAATGTGTCCGGAAAGCTGGCTTTTGGGAGTTGGAGAGTGGAAGAAATGTCCCAAATTGCATAAAGGTGGATCCTCTCTGGGCATGTTGAAAGACGTGTACAGACACCCAGATGTGAGTGAAGCAAAGTTTCCTTAAAAAAATCTGCATGTGCAACTTTGTCCCTCGTGGGAAAGTTATCTTCTGGACTCTGACTAGCCGTTATATAGCTCGCAAAGTACCCGTCCTAAAATTGGTGAGTGAGCAAAGATAAAAAAGAAATAAAAACAACCCTCCTCCCTTCAGCGCATGAACGTGAATTGGTGTGCCAGCAAAAGGCATTATGGTTCATATTCTTAAGTTTGGAAAGGGATACAAACGTGGCCGTTTTGAAAGGGCAGCTTGGTCCCCGGGGAGCCATGTGAAAACTGTGCCCCAGTGACCCCCATTCGGGTTCATAAACACTCAAACCCAACACCTCAGCGCAGCCCTGTTCTGCAGGGACGAGGTGCCCCCCCCATTCCCGGCTCTCTGCAGGGGGGGGCGGCTTTAAAAAGGTTTCTGCCAGCAGCGCAGCGCCCACCGGCACGCGCGCCGCTTTGAAGCCCACAACAGACGGGGGGGGGGGGGGGTTTGCTGCCGGGGTTTCAGGGGACAGCCACACAGACCTGCCTTCTCTTACGCAACACTCCTGGCACCCAGCTGCGTTATCTTTGACATGTTTTAAAAAGTTAACTCAACCTGGCTGCCTTTTTTTTTTGTCTGGCTTGTTTGACAGGTCTTCACTTGGTAAACAGCTGCAATCTGTCTCCTACTTTTCTTCTTTTTTTTTTTTTTTCTCTTAGTGTGTGTATGCCTTGCTTTGGTTGGCTAGTAGGGTGTCTGGCCTGCTGCCATTGGCTAGTTCCTGATTTACAACTCCAGCAGGCTCTGTGGCCTACATGGGGAAGGAGGAGGAGGTGACACATGGTCGGCTGTTTACAGATTTCGAAGGCCATGGGTGTGGCACTCCTTTAACTTCCATAGGTGAAGTCTGGGTGGTGCTACGCTGTTTGTTATCTGCTCCGTCTGCCTCTCCTAGGACTCGGCAGACGTATTTTTTGCTCCTCTCCAGCAACTCTTTAAAGCGCGTTTGTTTCAGAAGTCCAAGCCTTCGCGGGCTCGATGAATGCGAGCGGCTGGTTGAAGCTCGCTCAAAGCTCTGTCTGTGGCCTGGCCGGCCTCCCCCTCTGTAATCTGTAGGTCCAGAACTCCAAGCTTTCATTTGGAGCTGGGGGGTGAGGGATAAGCATTCATTACCTCCCTGGCTATTCCCATTCCTGCCGTCAGTCACTCCTACTAACTCGTCATGTGACCGGTCATGGACCCAACCATGCCATATGCAGTCATATCCAGTCTTTAAAAAAAAACAAAAAAAAACAGAGTCAGCATTTCTCCACCATGTGCTCCCCTGTCGCACCCCCTCCTCCTACCGTGGCTGCAGCTGCGCTCCGGGGCCACCGGTTAGGTTGTGTGTCTTTCTACACACTTTAACCTGAACCCTAAATATAGCATTCCTTTATTGCCACAGCAGAGAAGCATGTCAGAAGCCAACTTGACCCACCTCATGACTACCGATAGAAGGGACGAGGGCCTCCAAGTTGTCAGTGTTGTGTGGCCTTCGGCACGCTGCGTTAAACACCGCCACGACACACACACGCACACACAGAGGCCGCTCTCATGCAAGTAGTCAGAGAGCATTGCCGTCCCCCTCAGAGCGGATCTACGCGCTCCAGGGCTTTTGTGTTTGCTGAACGCTCACTAAATTAGCATTACTCGTGTCTCTGTGGTCTCCAGCAACAAATCCCGGAGCTGTGGACAGGCTTAACACCTTCCTGTCCTCTGATTAATGAGTTGGCTTTGCTTAGCGTGCATTCTGGGACAAACATGCTGCGTTGTGGAAACTACCTTTTAAGCTGCTCCCCACGAGGAAGCCAGCCAGATTAGATAGATATTTTGTCAAGAAATATGCCGACTGTAAATGTTAAACAATATGCCCCAAAGTTCCTGCAATCAAGTTTCTTAGGATATTTCAAATTCCTTCCTGAGAGCAAAAAAGTAAGGAATGCAGAACATGGACGTAGAAGGAAAATGGAATGGGGACCACAGGAGGTTCAATTACAAGGCAGAAGCCATAGTATTGCCCCGGGTGTGGTTTCTAATGCAAACGGGCCAAAAGGAGAGGAAAAAAAAGTAAGATTAGGGACAGTATTGGGAGAGTAACTCCAAGATTTGTGGTTTAGTCTCTTTCTAGCTCTTAAGATGCTGTTCAGCTGCGACCCAAAAACCGCTGATGACTTATTTCACTTCTCTATTTTTCTTTTTTGAGAACGTGTGCACTTTTTTTTGCACAATATCTGTGTTTTCTTTATGTAAATGCACACCTTTCCTGAAGAAATTTGTTTCCTGAGTAAATATTTGAGGTCTTAACTTTATCTGAACATGTGACTGCGTGTCAAACTCGACCGTGTTGGCCTACAGACGTATCGGAGCTGTTTCACAGGTCTGCTATGCAGCACGACTTATTCGAAACTAGATGCGGCCCTCTCCATAAATGTGATGTTAAATGGCAGCCTGCTGCCAGTTAACCATCACTATGAAGCTAATATGGAATTTAGCCACTGAAAACAAACCCCCTGGACTCATCTTCTGTCTGACTTTGCACAGAGCAAACACGGTTTGCATCATTTGTCTGTGTTTTTGCTGTGAGCCAATCGGGCCGTTGACTGGCCGTTGACTGGCTGTGCCCTGCTTCCGCTGTCTGACCACAGGGATGCACTTTCTGGGTGAAAACCCGGCGGAGGCCAGCCACGCATACAGCGACGACGAGGAGGCGCTGAACGATGCCGAGATCAACGGCAACTGGACGCCCCAGGAGAAGGCGCTGCACGAGGCCCGCCTCAAAGCCAAAGCCAAACGCCGCCTGCGCAAGTCTTCGTCCCGCAACTCCACCAGCGAGTCCATCTCCGAGTCGGGAGAGCTGGCCGGAGGTGACCCGCACAGTCCGAAGGGCAAGGTCAACACCAATGACCGCAAATCCAGGACAGGCAAAGGGAGGGGCCTGCCCAAAAAAGGTGGGTTCAGCATCAGTAGTCCAGAGAAACTGGTCTCCTCTGTCTGATAAACTTAGAACTCAGAACTTGATAAAAAAAAAACATGTTTTCCTGTTGAATGATTGGAGCTGTAATATGTGATCAGTGTATCTAAACAAAGTGAGAAGCACCGTGTCACCTTAAAAAATTCCAAATGATTTCTTTTCCAGGCGGGGCAGGCGGAAAAGGCGTTTGGGGGGCAGCCGGGATGGTTTACGAAGACGAGGAGCCGGATATACGGGATCCAAACTATGATGAATCTTCCCAGGTGAGAGAATCGCTACAGATACGTGAGAAATCCTCCATCTAACTTTCTTATGGTCAACTGGCTTGAAAAAAGATTTGACAGAGTCATCAGTGACATCTCTCGTTTTTCGGTTTTTCCCTTAGATTTTTGTTGTTCTTTTTACTATGTTTTCTTGTAATGCCGTGAAAGAGTTTAAATGCGGTCGTCAGCTTTCTCTCAGCAGCAGGGTGTTGGCTCTTTGTTCTTTATAATGGGTTCTTATTTAACAGGTCTTTCTTCTTGCATGCCACCGTGCCGTCCTGCACATGCACCGACAGCTGTGTGTGTTTTGTGAGAGCCTTGCATTCTGTTTTTCCACAGTTCTCCTTGTTTTGTTTTTTTATAATAAAGATATTCGGATGTTGATGTCTTGAAATGTTGAAATCTAAATGGTATGTTTTTTTTCAGTGGGTTGAAAACGATTGACTGTGTAATTATATATATTTAAAACACCCACTGACATGATTGTTTAATCCAGATGGCTTCCCCCCCGTCCCAATCAACAGTTTTCAATCTTTAACCTTGTTATCACCCAAGCACTCGATAGGGGGCTGAAGGCCATGCTTTTTTTTGTTTTTTTTGGCCAGCCTTGCAGTCACATGACTGAATGCAGGGTGAGAACGCAGCGTATGTCTGTAAAAGGGTGATATTGTTTGAGAATGGCTCAGAGAAGCCATTCTGATTTGGCCTTGGCTGTTACATGAAGTTCAGTGGTATATCCATCTTTAAAGGAACGGGGACAGGCTGGTACAGAAAAATAAAGGAGACATGTGCAGACTGTGGCTTTAAAAACAGATTGGCTGTTGCAGGTCATCCCGTGATTGAGGGGGGTGGGGATATCAAAGGGTAAAAATGAATTCCAGAACCATTGATGTGGGAATTATTACCAGTTGTAAAACCACCTGTTCGTTCCTTTTTTCCCCATTTTACTAACCAAACATAAAAATAATCCAAAACTGCCTCACTGTTGACCCCAAAAATTGTAGAGCTACCTACTTTCAAATCCCACGTGTCCTTTTACCAGAATTTGACTTTGGTTTTGCCGATTTAATTCTGAACTGACAAAACAAAATATCAGTGCTTTCATTATCCACTTTAATCCTGATCATGATTTTTCTACCTATCCTGTCCATAAAAGGGTCATTATTGTAAAAAATGGTCACCAATGTTCCGGTAAAAGAAAGCCTTACCCGTAGAGTTAGTGGATCAGGTTGGTCATTTATACTTGCAGATGGTTGGCATCTATGGTTAGATAGAAGGTTTTGAACTGAGAACACAGTTTAGCATCTTTGAAGGCATTATAGACGTGTCAGGCTTTTTGTTTTTGTTTTTAAATGTACACAATACACCGTGTATTGTATTTTGCTTTGTAACAAATCGTGCTCTCTACTGCCTTGCGCTTTCAAATGAGGGTTGCAACTATGGTAGCCGTCATGCATCAAGAAGTAATGACAACATGACTTCCACATCATCGAGTTTTCTCTCAGGTGATGAGGTGTGTCATTTAAAAGAAATGACAAACTCCATTGAATCATTGGTGTGAGCATGTAATTACTCCTCGAGCCAGAAAATGACTCAGTCACGTGACTGGCTCTGAACGAACACGCGTTGTGGTCTACCTAGACAGGTAGACGAGTGCTTTATGTCCCTCTCTGCGATTATAGTTTTTCAAAATGGGGGAACGACATGGAAACCTCCGTGGACTTACCTGTCCTATGTATATACAAGTATAGGAAATTCTATGCTTATGAGGAGAAGTCAGATCATTGCAGAGGTCATTTTACACCAAATGAGGACACATTTAGAAATGAAGAAAATTATTTAAGCTAGTAAAATACTTCAAATACTACACACTCTCCCTTTATATAAAACTATATGTTATGATGGCATGATGGGAGAGTTATTTATTTATTTGTTTTGCCCTATCTTGCTGACAGGAAGCTGATGATAAACTGCTTAGTCGGGGATGTGCTGATTGTATGTTAGACAGCATGTACCGGAAAAGATTTTTCTGAACGATTGCACGTCTGCCTTTCCACAGGGAGACACCGTTTATGCGACTGTTGTTCCAGAGGTGGACGAGAGGGAACTGGAGAAGATGGTCAACCCAATCGTACAAGAGTACTTTGAGCACGGAGACACAAAAGAGGTCCAGGTATGTGATCCAAGGCTGAGCAGTTGGCATTGGCACTGCCCAGGAAAGAAAGGTGTAACAATACTGTACATCTGCTCCATAAAGCTTTTTTCTTTTTACTTCTCCCCCACCCCACCTGTCAGATGTTACTGAAAGAGCTCAACCTCGGCCCACATAAGTACGAGTTCTCCTCCTTGGCTGTGTCCCTGTCCCTCGAGGGGAAGGCCAGTCACAGAGAGCTGACCTCCCGCCTGCTGTCCGACCTGTCGGGCAAGATGCTGTCGCAGGGCGACATGGCCCGGGCTTTCGACAAGATGCTGAAGGAGCTGCCCGACCTCATTCTGGACACACCGGAGGCTCCGCAGGTAGAGGGGAAGCGGAATCCGCCGCAGTCAGATCTGCACTTGTGCTGTATGCCTCGCCGCAGGGCTCAACAAACTTGAAAGATTAGATATGGCCCAGTGCAGGCTTTATATTTAGTCTTTCCAGCGCAAGTTTCGGCACGACATTGCTTATCATTTTGTGGTTTTTGCAGCAGATGACACCACATGCATATATGGCTACGCCTTTTTATGATATTGATTATTTATTAAAGGCCCAGTCCAGGCAGAGCTCATAATCACTTTTTTAATGCTTTTCCTATGCTCTGCAACTTGCTGAATGTGGGGCCTGTTTAATCTCAGACTGTAGGAACATGGTCTGTATGTGTGCGGTAGAAAAATGTGAATAGTTTTTTCTTTATTTTAGATACCCTGCATCAAGAGTTTAATTTAAAATGCTTTTATATATTATCTAAGGAAACAGCACTTTTTGACTTAGCTGTAAGATTACAGAGTTTGAAGGGAAAAATGATCAAAATTGAAGATTCTAATATATGTAAAAAAGGATTTCTTTGAAAATCTGCTTCACTTATTTGATGGGTTTCTTTGATTTTACATTTAAATTGAAATTTTTGTGGCTCTTCAGGCTTTATTATGGATAACATAATATTCTTAAGAAAAAAAAAGGAAAGAATGGTTTTGAATTCTGAAAATCATCTAATTTCGAATCTCAATCAAACTATTTCAATGAGAAAAAGCACTTTTGTATCGTGCATATCGTTCACACATTTGATATACAGTAGCATTTCGCGTCTTTTATGAGGCATTTTCTCTCAACTCTTGCAGATGTTGGGCCAGTTTATTGCCAGAGCCATAGCGGACCACGCCCTCCCCATGAACTTCCTGGATTGTTACAAAGGCAAAGTGGACTGCGAGCATGCCAGGTGAGGCCCCCTCGGAAGAGCCTGGCATGTACATTCATTTTCAAAGCGTACGTTTTGCTCAGTCTCTGGGTATTCGTCTTCTTCCAGAGTGGCTCTGGACCGGGCTGCTGTCCTTCTGACCATGAAGAGGGAGATGGTTCGCCTGGATAACGTGTGGGGTGTCGGTGGAGGTCTGAGACCCGTTAAGCATCTCGTCAAAGAGGTACGCTAACCCTAACCGCAAAAAGGATTTCAAACCTCGTTCTTTAACTTAAAAAAATCAAACGATAACCCAAATAACAAGACAACAATAAAACAGTTGATTCATGATTCAGAACAATTGAATTAGAATTTTTGAACTCTCGAGCTCTTTGTTTTCATCACATCGTGTAAACAGAAGGCAAAGAAGCACGCTGGGTACAGACCCACAGGCTGCTGTTCTGCTGAGTGAGCACAACGGGAGGTGGATATAAGTAGACAAACACGCATATCTGCAATCCTCACACATTCACACGTTGTGTGTCTTCACACGTATTTATCCACTATTTCGTTTTTTTTTTTTCTTCTTTTGAGTGCTGCTTCAGTGTGCCCACTCGGAGCATCGTGCAGCCCTCTGACCATCTGATTTGATTTCCTTCCAGGTTTTGTGCAGCCTAAGGAAAAGCACAGAGTTCTGGCACAGGCTGTTTGTTTTTACCAGGCTCAGAATGCAGGATAGAATTCAGGGAACTGACCGTTAAAACGCCTTAACGAGGATGAAACGCTCGCGCTGACTGACTGTGTTTTGTCCTTTTCTTTCCCGTCTAAAAAGAGTAGCTAACTTTGCAGCAGGCTCCAATTTACTCACATTTGGCACAGCGGCTGACAGAATATGCTCCTTTGCGTGATTTTTTTTGGGGCGATTTAACGTGATAATGGGAGGGTTTGTCCCCCGTCGGGTTTCCTCCGACGTAAAAGTCGGTCATGATTTGAAAACCCCTGCAGGCTGAGCTCGGCCTCAGGCACAGCATCCCTTCACTCTCCCGCCCTCCCTCACTCCTCTGCAGCGACGAGCCTCTCACACGGACCGCACACCTCACAGATCTCAAGTGCCGTGACTAATTGCCACGCAAATGGGTTTTAAATAAAGCGGCGCCCGCTAATGCACGTTCAGTTTGCCAGCTGGGCCGAGACAGTCGAGCCCACTCACCAGTGAAGCCTCATCTGATGGATAAGAGAACAGGGAGAATAAATGCAAATGTGTTTACCGTCTAAATTCTCAAAGACTTCCTTCGTGCACTTTTAGCAGTGGTAATATGGCTTCAGATGAATATCTGGAGTTGGTAAACCTCTGTGTGTGTGTGGTTCCCCTCAGCTGACGTCTCACTTTTTGCTGTAACTGCACACAGCTCATTTACTATTGTGTGTTATTTGTGTGTGTGCTCTCTGCAGATGAACCTTCTCCTCAAAGAGTACCTTATATCTGGAGATGTATCGGAGGCAGAACACTGTCTGCGGGACCTGGAGGTCCCTCACTTCCATCACGAGCTGGTCTACGAGGTACTTTAGCAAGCTAGTAGCATTAGCATGTGCTCCCCTCACATTCCCTTTCACAGGATACAGGCTGTAATTGACTTTTTGAAGGCGTTTTCTCTCCCTTGTTGGCGGTGGAGTAAGATGAAGTCAATTGAATCTCTGCAGCCAATGTCAGTTCTGTTTTCTAACAAGGACGCTGGTAAACATCGTCGCAGACCTGCTTCCAAATCAATCAACCCGTAATGAGTACTTGAGGAAACGCACTCATGTAAGATTTGAGACTAAATTGATGGTAAACACGCGGATACACTTCAGTCTTTTTCCATCAAGTGAAAGCTTGCTTCATTATGTCAAGCAATTAGTTTCGTGCAGCAAAATATGAGCTTTTGCCATTCTGCCAACTTGTGACTCAACTATTTGATATTACAGCTGAGATTCCTTATAGTGTTTGAGTAGTGGTCACTCATCTATACTAGTTATGAACATTTGAATGTTTTCAAATATGTATTAAAGCCTGGATAACCGTTCATTACTGAGAGGAGTTTTACCCCTCAGACAGAGGCAGAGAACATCGAGTCCACCCTGGAGAATTGCTCCAATCCCTGTGAAAGCTCTTTTGGCTGTCTCATGTAGTAGTCCGAGTTAAATCGTTCAATCAGTTTGCCCCAGCTCCGAGTTTAAATTTATCAGCACGAAAGCCCAGAATAAAACAAAAGCCTTCACTGCTTTTGTACCGCTACTCAGCTGAACCCTAAAACTTAGGGTGAAAGATGAGATGGAGAACAAGCTTCTTCCTGTTTTCAAGATGAGTTTTTAAGAAACACAGCCCCTCTATCAGGCTGTTGTCAGTGGTGCCACGGCGTCCATGTTGGACATTATGGCCAGTCAATGTGTATTTCTGTTTAGAGAAAGTGAGCCGTGCACATTTACCGCCCCGATCACAGCGTCCTCTGTGAAAACGTGGCGCAGACACTCGGGTCTTGTGTTCCCGTTGACGCTGAGCTGTAGCCAACTCATTTCACGTTAGGCTGAATACTGTTAAAACAGAAACGATCTCTGTGTCTCTCTCTGATGCTTTGCAGGGTCTTTTCTGCTGTTTCTTGTTTTAGGTTCATTTTCCTACCCGTTTCCATTTTGCAATGCAGGCCAAACAATCAGAGAACAGGATGATAAAAGTTTTGATAAGTGATAATTACGTTTAATGATTAGTGTGTTTTATAATTTGGGATTTGTTTTCCATGATTTCAACCCCTGTTTGATCAAGTCGGTAGCCAAAGATTTGGTATTTAGTATTAAAAATGGTAAACCCATCTTTTTCTAGAGGAAACCTGCCAATACCAGAATGCTATACCAGAATTTGAGAGGTGGAACCAAGCGGCACCAACATTTGATTAATGGTGTTGGTTGGCTGATGAGAAATGGGTGGAAACGCTGCCTCCTCATGGTAAATGTCACCCCACTGTTTCCAGGCTGTAGTGATGGTGCTAGAGTCCAAAGGAGACACCGCCACTCACCTGATGATGAAACTTCTGCAGTCCTTCTGGAAAACCGGCCTCATCACTGTGGATCAGATGAATAGGGTCAGTCCCTTTTTTCTTTAATCCGATTTGATTCTCTCCTGGTTTTACGTCCGCACGAGTAAATATCCCTCGTGCATTTTCCCAGGGTTTCCAGCGCGTGTACGACGAACTTCCTGAAATCAGCCTGGATGTGCCACATGCGCACTCCATCATGGAGACCTTTGTGGATCTCTGCTACCAGGAGTCTGTCATCACCAAACAGCTGAGGGATGCCTGCCCCTCCAGGTTAGTTCAACTCAAATCAGCAGTGCTCCTAATAATTAGGATGCAGCCTGAAAATGACCTCAACGTGTCTAACCCTCCTTTCTCCACCAGAGGGAGGAAGCGCTTCGTAAGCGAGGGAGACGGCGGGATAATTAAAACCTAATTCAAATGGTGGGAAGAAGGGAGAGGACGAGGAGGACGGGTGCTCACTGGTTCTTGCACCCCGGTTTCTGCCTCCGCGTGTTTCACCCGAACAGGGCATGTTCCTCTCCCACTAACGTTGTTATACAAACCAGCATTTGCATTCAGTGACAGTTAAGTGAAGAGTGCTCTGGGCCTTCAGTTCCCTTCATCTTGTTGATCACTGTTTTTTGACAGTTTTTGAAGAATACTTTGTATCATCTGGGGTCGGTGCGACCCCCTTTTGCCTCTGTCTTTGTACAGAATGATTACAGTTAAAGCTGTGGAAAAACAGGCGGGCAGGGCAGGTTTTGTTGGATATGAATGTTTTTTTTGTCTTTTTTTTGGTCACTTTGTTTGACCCTTTTCCATGTCCTTATTTTCATACGGTGCACTATGAATGAAAAAAACACTTAAAGGACAGCTTACTGTACAGTCAGAGAGCACTTGGTAATTTTGGCTCAACAGAAAAGATTTAAACTTCTGCCACATTTTTTTCAGAATAATTTCAAAGATATAATTATTTCTGTGCCCTTCTTAAAATGGTTCTGTTGACATGTTATGTTGACGCGTCATTTCCTTTTCTTTACTGTTTTGCATTTTGGCCCCAAAGACAAAGCATTTACTTTGTGAAGCAGCATTCAAAGCAAAAGTGTTCAGACTCCAGATACTTAATTTGAAACCTGCCCTAAGTCAGAGGTGATGTCTGAGAATAAAAACATTTGGGATTTTGACTGTAAAATGACACTTTAGTAATAAAATTGTGAGCAATTTGCTTTGACTCTGCTTGTAATTAGCTAATGTGTCTGGAGCCACACTGTCAGCAGATTATAATGAACAGCAATGTTCAAATGCAAAAGCCCGACATCAAGAAATTCTATCCAAATGAAGTTGGAGATAACTCAATGCCCGAGGGGATCAGGTCATCAAACTGATTGCAACAGTTTAATACCGCGGAAAGCAGTTAGTCAATGAGCCTTTTCTACCCCTGTAACAGTTTTACATGTTGTCCAAAGTTCTGATGAATATTTCATTCAAAGAAAATTAAAAAAATATTGCATTCAATAAAAAGCAAAACTGAACTGTCTGTTTTCATTTAATAATTGTGAGTAATTGACTCGGCAAGCAGATGTGTTTATTATATTTTTTAATATTAATTTTCTTTTTCAATTTGCATATTCTATGGTTCAGGGCAGGGGAATGCTTTGATGCAAACCTCTTACCAGCTGTAAAAGGCCAATACTTGGTTTCCTTTTCTTTCAAGGCCTGGTAAAAAATGGTAAATGTTAGTCAGTAGTATAATGCCCCCAACAAGTGTGTATTTCTTACAGAAATACATATTAGGACACATTCATTCTTTAACCCATGCAACATTGGAAGGCATGGGATCTTTTTTCCAAGTGTCATTTGGTAAATATTCGTTGTTTAAATATCTTAACTCCTCGGTGTGCTGCTGTGTTTTTGGGCTCTGCCTGCGGACATTGTGCAATAGGGCCAGCGAAGTCTGAGCAGAGAGATTTGATGACATCACCATGGCCGGTTTCGGAGGGACGTACACGTCAGTGAAATCCAGAGATAACGAGGAAGCTGCTGGTAATTCTGGTTGGCTCAACATCTGCTTCAGTGAGACGGAAATAAAGAACACCGTCAGACGTAAAAAGAAGTGTACTTAAATTTTAGGATAAGATCAGATTTGGACATGCAGATGAAAACCATACAAACTGCAGAAATGCAACTACAGTGGAGAGTTCTCTATTGAAGTTAGTAATATGGCGCTTAAAGAAGACAAGTGATCCCAAATTCTGAGTAAATTAATTGATTTACACGGGGGAAATAAGTTTTCTTCGGATTTATACTTGGATAATATTTCATTATTAAAGACACTCGTTTGCTTTAGGAAATGTTATCGTTTTGATTACTATTATTTTATTTTTTACATTGTTGTTCTCACTCCGTACCGGTAGGTGGCGGTAATGGCGTCGTGTTATTTGCTCAAGGATCAAGAAGAAGCGGCAGTGCTTCGTAAGCCCATCCAGCAGAGGATCATGAGCAGCTGAGACTCGGGGTTTTTCGACAGGTCTGTGACAATTTGCTCAATGAACACTAAAGTAGAACTACGACACAATCCCGTAGTATCAACTGGGCTATCTTAACTCACTCACTCATCTCAGTAGCTGTTCACCGTAAAAAGAAAAACTAAGCGAAAAGCTCGGTTTGTTCACACTGGCGAGCAGCCTTAGAGGTAAAGTAGCTCTACCATGGCGATGCAGGGAGCTCATACCGGTGAACCTGTCAGTTTTAGCTAATTGAAATGCCAATACCGGTCCTATAACCTGAGCTAAAACTGATGGAATTGTCGGTGGGGGGTTTGGTTCTGCTTCTCTTGCCGCCACCATGTTCCATGGGCAGGTGTCGTTAGCAAAGAGCGCCTAGTTAGCCCATGAGGAGGTTGAGTTAATGTGTGTTTTAAGACTCCTTCCTAACCATTTCTGCACTGCGAATGCCCCAGTGACGTTTATGGAAATTTATTTGCATGTGTTCCTTAAATGCACAGCACAAAGTTGGTGTGGTCTGTCATCAAAAAGCAGAGAAAAAAATATCTTCTCCCTCCTCGTTTTTTTTTAGTCTGGACAGGTTATTTGAAATGTGTGTATAAAAATCAATTTTGGAATCACAGAGAAAACCCATTTAGATCACAAAATTAACTTAAAAAATAACAGGAAAATATAAAAAATTACTTGCTTATAAGTGGCTAGTAAACCTCTCCTCATCATTAAGAGTAAATGTTCTCAAACAGAGGTTAATCTCCACTGTTTTGGTTTGGAAATTACAGCTTCTGAGGACAGTTGGGTTCTTTGGAGTGAGCCTCTTATTCCAGACCAAAAAATACATTGTCCAGAATGGATGGTAATAGTGTATGGTCATTTGTAGCTCACACCTTTAGTTGTTAAAGTACTTCCCAAATTCTTCTTTCATCTTGACAATGATGCAAAAAACAAAACAACATCAGGCTGCCGCTTGGACAACCACATGTGCTCAAGCTAAAGTGTTTGTGGAGAATAAAAGCTCTGCATCTCACCTCACAGCATCTGTGAAACATGTTGGTGGTAGTATTATTGTATGGGATGGCTTTTCATTATAGACGCACGTCTGGCTTTAGAATTTTTCCATCATTTTGGAATTTAAAATGTAAACACATCTGTGTAAGATGGATCTAATATAAAGGGAAGCTTCACTTCAGCAAGACTATAACTATAATCTTAAAAAGTAATCTTTTAATGATTACAATTATTTATTGCCTTTCCCCCTTCTGACATATGTCTCCAATCTGATCCATTCTTTGAATATTGGTGTAGCTGATGCTTTTTTTAAAGAGTGGCAGCAGAAACTAGAATTTAACTAGAATTTCAAAAAAGTGTTTTTGTTTGCCATTCAGATATGTGAGACGTATCATTTTCCATAACTTGGTTCCGTTTATTAAAAAAAAAAGTATTAAAATATTTTAAAGACATACAGAAAGTCTAAATGCATCACACAGTTTTCAAGAACCACTGTATAAGAGCTTGTTACAAAAAGGGCTCGGATTCATGATGCTGAAGAGAAATTGTAGTCCAGAAATGCCAAACCACTTTAGAAGCAATTTAGGAGCGGGTCGCCATGTACTTTGTCCCGCAGAGAGCACAGAATAGTTTCTATTTATTTCTTTTTTCAAATTATTTTCAGTGAAATACCAGAATGCATCTATTTTCAAAAACAGGGAAAAACATCTGCCTTTAGATTGTCTCTGTGTATATGTGTGAAAAGATATAACAGACGTACATCCCTTACGTCACAGAATACTTGTACGTCTGTTAGCAAAATCTATGCTTGCTTTCACTTTTGTCTCTTTGCCTTATTGTATAATATTGTACAATACTCAAAGATTGCCAATAGTATTGAAGCAAAATGCAGTCCTATAAAAAAGCGGTTATGCAGTATTCAAACTGACATTCAGTGGTGTCCTTGATGGGCTTTTCAGTAAATCAGCTTTTGTCCTCTTGTTCCCATCTTCAGGAGGGCAGGATGGGCAGGCAGAGGAAGAGGGTGGTGACGGGTGAAACTACACCTCTACCAAGGAAAGATGAGAGGCCCTCTGCATTCCACCGCAAGGACAAGAAAAAGAAAACGGACATAGGAAAAGTGTTCATAAACATTTCCATTGGCCTCTGCATATTAAGCCTCATCTGGTTCTTTTATGCCATATACATGCGGTCCAATCTGGCAAAACGAGTGGTGACTCTTCACCCAGCTCCTAAAGTTCTCGATCCAAACAGCAGCAGTTCGAAAGAGTCACCGAAGAGGTTCTGGGGCTCGTACAGGCCTCAGGTGTACTTTGGCATGAAAACCAGGAGTCCAAGGTCCCTTGTGACAGGTAGGTTTACATTCAAAGCTACATACAGTCAAAATTGTAATGCAACACTATTATGGAGAAGTCTCATTAAATAGACAAGATCAGAAGTATATCTTGCTGCTTGAGGCTAATCCCTGGTCAGCTATGTCCAAAAGATTATGTTCATGGAGAGAAAAAAAGACTTGACTTCTTAGAGCATTATAGAATTCAGACGTTCATAAGAAATTTCAAATGAGGAATGAGATAGTTGAATAGTGTGTCATAAGCATTGCGAAACAATGTTTTTATTTCAAGTTTTCATAGGAACTCTTTAAGTTTTTTTTCTTCTTTCTTTTTCAAAAGCTGTTAAATACTTGTCCTTCAAGTATCTTCACAACATAGCAGCCAATCAGAGCAGAGCACTCCAAGCCAAACCAGATTCATCCATAACTCTTCATTCTTCAAAGTCCCTGTCCATGGATTCTTCTCTTCTGTACAACTGAAATCCTGGCTTTCATTTGATTATATTTAGTTGAAGTGATGCCATGAGACGTTCAGTACTTATAGAAACATTGAATTCTCATGGAAACTATTTTGTGCAGACCAGAGAAAGAGCTGTTGAGTATCAGTTACAAAAATGAGATGATCGCTACTGTCACATGCATTATAGTAAGGAGTACTCTGTTATAGCCATTGTTGCCAGGTTAAGATACGAGAAGATAACATTATCCTTTATTAGTCCTGCAGGGGTAATTTGACAGCTACAGCAGCAGAAATGGGCAATCCCCCCCAAAAAGTTAGCCCTATAAGACAGCAGTGGCAGTTTAACTGTAGAAATGCAGAACTGTACAGTATTAACAGATCCAGGCCAACAGAAAACGCTAAATGAACATATTGTATATAGCCAGAGATGTTTTTCATCAGAAGCCGTTAACAAGTTGTTACATTATTGTGCAACATTATTACCATAATAATTTTGAAAATGATCATTGCTTAAAAATCTATTGTATTCTTTCTGCAGGAATGATGTGGATGCGTCAGTTTTCGGACACAGACGTGAACTTGAGGCACACCTGCGAGCAGGGGGATCATTTGAAAAGCTACGGTTGGCTGATGCATGACGGACTTTCCTTTGGCGTCCAAGAAATCCAAGATGAGGGCTTCACGCTAACCACAGAGTTTGTTAAGAGGATGGGAGGGGATCATGGAGGAGACTGGACCTGGAGGATCACAGCCAAACAGCAGGTGAGTTCTAACTGTGTTCACTGGGATTTCCTGCATCGCCTTTCCTCTAATGATCAGATGTGGCCTATCTAACAAATGTTTTTTGAAGATGATCGGAGGTATATTTCTTTCTTTCTGTCTTTACCCACCAGAGCAATGCCCCCCAGCCACCAGTCATATCCCTGATGTTTTACGCTGCCGCGGACACTCAGGGCTCAATGCAGGCTCACGTGGAGGACAGGAGTCGCCTCGCCTCTATAAGCGGTTTCTCGGAGGAGCTCGGGAGCTTTAAGATCACAATCAGGAAGCCTGTTACTGGGGAGTTATCCAGCGCTAAATATGCGAGGTAAATCAATGCTGACAAACTGCTGGAAGGAATGTAGAACAGCCTTGAATGGCAGCCATTTAAACCTGATGATCTGTGATCTGTGTATTATAACGTGGAAAGAAAAAATGTTTTTAAATGTTAAATCGTTTACGTCAGAAAATCTTTGAATAGGGCTTCATATGTATAGTAAGCTAAAGATTTTTACAAGGCCGTACTGCTGTTTTTTTTTTTTTTCTCCTTAAACACTAGGTGGTAGCAGAAGATGTGTTATGATGAAGAACATAAAGTAAAAAAAAAACCCACAAGCTTTATATCAGGTCCTCCTGAAATGGTCCGGCTATTATTTTAATCAGCAAAGGTTTCTATTCACAAACAACTACTATTCATAAAGATGTATATAGTGTTCATAAAGAACTACTTTTTGCTTTTTAAGTACAAAGTAGCCCAGTGGTGTTCTAGCTTACTTCTATTAACACTTAATAGGTAGTACCACTGTTTCAGAAATCAGTATAGATGGAGATAAAAAGATATGTGTATTGTTATCTATATCTATAACTAAGATGTGTGTCTGCTGTTCATCAGTACCTATATTTAAAAGATCTCATTTTAAGCTAAAGCACCACTGACTTGAGGTTTTCATCTTTCAGCTACAACTATCTTCAGACAGTCTCTCCTGGCTTGGAAAAGCTAACCAACATAGTGAAGCTCAGCCTGAGCCGCAGGTTTGTCTACAGCCCTCCGTCTGGTGAGAAAAGGCATTACATTGCTGTCGACACATACAAACCCCCCCACCACCAAAACCAGCAGAAACCCGCTGACACGAGGACAGAAAGTGACTTCGTGCTTCACCAGGTGACCGTTCAGACACCCTTCCAGATTGAAGTTCTCTTTGAGTCAGGGAGCTTCTCTAACCGTCCCAACCAGCTGGTGGGGTCCGTCATGAGCGAAGAGCTGGAGAAGAGGAAGACCGAGTTTAATGCGAAGTTTGAGAGGATTTTTGGCCTTGAGGCCAAAGGTTTTGGTCCGGGACAAGTGAAATTTGCCAAAGCAGCACTCGGCAACATGCTAGGTGGGATGGGTTACTTCTATGGCGAGTCGGTGGTGCAGTCGGTCTACAACGAGTACCCACTCCTGTACCCCGACGGGGCGCTGTACACCGCCGTCCCCTCGCGCTCCTTCTTTCCCAGAGGCTTCCTCTGGGATGAGGGCTTCCATCAGCTGCTGCTGAGTAAGTGGGACCCGCAGGTGACGAGGGAGTCCATTGCCCACTGGATTGACCTAATGAATGTGGAGGGCTGGATTCCCCGTGAGCAGATCCTGGGCGATGAGGCTCGCAGCAAAGTCCCAGCGGAATTCATTGTTCAGCACAACGAGAATGCAAATCCGCCCACTCTCTTCCTGGCCCTGCAGGAGCTGATCGAGCAGCTCTCTTCAAACCCCGCCGGGGCAGACGCCCAGCCGACCCTGCCCTTCCTCCGGAGGCTTTTCCCCAGGCTTAAAACCTGGTTTGAGTGGTACAACACCTCTCAGACGGGGCTCCTCCCCAATTCTTACCGGTGGCGTGGGCGTGACAAGGACACCAATCTGTTCCTCAATCCCAAGACCCTGACCTCCGGGCTGGACGACTACCCACGGGCCTCCCACCCCTCGGCCGATGAGAGGCACGTGGATTTGCACTGCTGGATGGCCCTGTCCTCGGGCATCATGGCAAGCATTGCCCAGCTCTTAGGGGAGCCCCATCAGGACTACAAGGCCTCGCACGACGTGCTCAGCGACAACGAGCGGCTGGACGAGCTGCACTGGTCCGATCAGCTCCGGGCTTTCAGCGACTTCGGCAACCACACGCAGTCGGTGTCCTTACAGCGGGAAAAGGTGTACGTGCCCCCCGGACAGCCCCGCCACCAGTTCCCCGTGGCGCGCCTGGTCCGCTCCGTCCACAGGGCGCCAAAGCTGCAGTACGTGAACGCCCTGGGCTACGTCAGCCTCTTCCCATTCTTGCTGCAAGTCCTCCAGCCCGACTCGCCCAAACTGGAGCATATATTCCGAGACATGAGAGACCCCAAAAAGCTGTGGACGCCCTACGGCCTGCGCTCCCTCTCCAAGGCCGACCCTCTATATATGCAGCGAAACACAGAACACGACGCCCCCTACTGGAGAGGACCAATATGGATCAACATCAATTACTTAGCTGTCAGGGCCCTCCACCACTACGGCAACACAGCGGGGCCATACCGAGAGAAGGCAGCTGCTCTTTATGAGGAACTCAGGACTAACATTGTCAATAATGTTTTTAGTCAGTACGTTGACACAGGGTATATCTGGGAACAGTACAATGACGGGACTGGACGGGGCCAGGGCAGCCACCCTTTCACCGGCTGGTCTGCCCTGACCGTATTAATGATGGCTGAGCAGTACTAATGCTGCTCGTTTGATCGAATCGCTACTTGCGATACCTGCCATCTATTTGTGTGGAAGCGATCGGATCAACTTGTACTTGTAAAGTGTATAAATGTAGTCCGGTTAAAAAAAGGCTGAGAATATTCAGGTGTGAAAATCGCGTCTCCAGTCATCACATTTTCGCATAAGCCATTCGATTAGACTCAACGGTCTTCGCACATGAGCTCTGAAAGGGTCATTTCCAAGATGTGCGAGAGCAGCTTTTCCATCTTTGCTTCATGATGAGCCAAGTTCTGCCAAGCTCCGCCGTGTCAGTCTGTGTTTTGCCTCATGGAAAAATATTTGTGACGTCTTCGATGACCTGCTACTTTGCTCCAGCACCCTTAAAATGCCAAAATTGAGGATTCCTTTGAAATGCGGCTCTCAGAAGGAGGACTCATGCTTCCAGGTTAAATTGTGTTATGGTTGAACGGGTACCGGTTTGCTGCAGGTTTTTTTGCGGGTTATTATTCAAGATGGGCTTTTCACTTGACAAATAAAAGCCACCATATGTAACTGTGCCATTTTTGTCATGGATCTATACTGTCTTTTAATGTCTTAATGATCGATCATTTTGATATGCGAGCGCTCCTGTTCTGTGCCGCTGCACTTTTCTTAAATTACTGCTCCCAAAGGCAGACATATTGATTTGTCTCGCAGGAAAAACAATGACTGTTTAAATTTGATTTGTTTTGTCAAAAACAATAAATTGTTTAAATACTTTTGTCTCCCTCTGTTGTTGTTACCAATGTTACAAGATATTTTTCTATCTTTTTGAGTCTTAAGCTACGGTTACCTTCAGGCTTTGGACTTGAAAGATCAGCCTTGGTTGCCGGGATATGCTTTCACAGCTGTGATTATTGTGGATTCAATAATAAGTTCTTCACAAGTTTGTTGTAAATGATCGATCCCACAAGTATCTTAGAGAACAGAGTCGAGCTGTGTATAGTTTAACTTTTGTAAGACAGCTGCTGCCATTCGAAATGCAGCACGGCTTTACAAGATGGAGTCCAGTAAGTCCAACACACAAGGAGCCTGGTAAGTTGGATAGAACCAATTCTTATTGTGTTCATACTTGAAATGATTTTCAACAAAGACCTGCTATTTCTTATTTATTTACTTTTTTTCAAGTAGTTTTTCAGAGACAGTAATGAGGGCCACATGGCATGTGGTGTTACAAAAATATTAATAAACTGGCTTGATGCCTATTTATCTGACGCCTGTTTTTCAGATATCTAAGTCTAAGTCTGAGAATAATGCAGTTCATATGTCCTCATAACAGCTGCTATGCCAAAGCAAAGAGTAACTTCATCACTGTGACCTTAAGTGCAGCAACCGGATCATTCTTCTCTTTTGAAATGGCACATTGAAGGCCTCTAGCTGACGTCATTTTCTTTTTCTTTTTTCTTTCTCTTTTGCGCAGTTTCCATGGAGCACGGTTGTTGTGAGGGCTCGGTGCTTAATTACCCCACATCGAAAGGCATGGGTTTTCACTCCTTGATGTGCTGGCGTACGTCCACAGACCGGGCCACACATCGGCCCTGTTCTTATTAGTATCAACAATTGTTACAACGCTGGGACCCGCATCTCTGCCAATCGATTTTATATACGCGATCACAAGGTGCCAGCATCCAGACCTCTATGAATCCTTTGAATGGGCTAGGTGTGCAGTTGTATAGTTGAAAGCGGAGCATGGCGCTGTAAGGTTGCATGGCTAAAAATAGCACCCTCTATCAGTTAGCAGAACAGGAGGCAGGCTGTGAAGCCGCATGTTGGTAGTTTTGCCAAATGTCTTGTTTTCTGCAATACCAGCTCTTCCATGCACAACAAATGTGGATGCTATTATTAACAAAACACAATTAGAGTGCTTGTTTAAGCCTTTTTTCCACCTTCAAAAAAGGTTTGAACAGGTTTTCATTACATCTAAAATAATTTCTTTTACTGGATGAAAATGATGGATCCTAAACGCTGGCGCAATGCGAAAAGAGTTGTTTTTTTGGCACCGTAGTGGGAGACTCGGGCTCCTCATTTGACCTTTTAACCTGCTAACGCAGAGCACAGATTCAAGGGACTCTGGACACAGATGAACCATTACCTCTGCCTTTTGTTGCTTCTCTGAGGAAATGGATTCCACATCCCCTCAATGCAACTACAGTCGAAAATGCATTCATTTCTTTGAAGAGTGCGGACAGTCTGTGTGACTAAAGCACTCACTGCGCAATCCATCCCCCTCACCCAAGACCCTTTTCTCACTGTGAGATGGGATAATAGCCTAACAGCATCAGAGCTAACTAATGTGACTGCATAATAAACAGATGAGTCAGTATTCATTTGAATACCATGTCATCCCATCCCAACAAAATCACAGCATGTCTATGGGAAATATTTAGTAATTGCCTTCTACCAGAGATTACCCGTGAGTACTATTAAGACGGAGTGAATGCAGTTTTTCACAAATGCAAAGAAAAGATTTCTCCCTCGCCCCTCTTAAATCAAAGAAACCATCACACACGTGCAGAGTAATTATAAAGTTGTCTAATAGTCTCTCGCCAGCCTACAGCACTGACTGCAGTGTTGAATGTAATTACTGGGAAGGTATGCTAGAGGGAGCTAATTAATAAGGCATTTGTGAGTGGAAAAGTGGCTTTTTCAATACAGCTTAGCTATCATTTCACTTACAATGGAGAGCTACTTAGAATTAAAGCAGTATAAGTGGATAATTATGCTAATGGATCAATTTGGATTTAAGATATGTTGGCAGGCTGTATTTCTACATGCTTGCTGTCCAAGCGTTATACCCTTACAGTGGCTCTCTCAGAGCCTCCAAGCATATGTGGGCTTGTATGTTCGTATTTCTTCCTCACCGTAGATGTCAGATGTTTTGTCCTGAAGCCACTTGATCATCGTGTGTGTTTGTTTGCTAGCGCATTGTAACATTTCGCCTCCCATACAAATAATCAGGACTTCAGGGCCAACTGGCTGTGAACCAGGGCATCTTATGACGTGCCTTTTCAATGTTTTCAAGGAAAAAAAAATCTCTCCAGCGTGTGTTCTTCGGCCCTTGTGGCCACGAGCTATGTATTGGGTCAGTGTGCATGAGATCACTGCCTGTAATGCTGTTTGTGGAACTCCGGCTTTGACATCACTGACCTCACAGTCCGGCGCAACAGTGTCGGCTCACACACGTCCAAACTGCAGACCTCCCTCTCTGTTCAGCACAGTTGCCACGAGCAGTATGATCCACACTGTGCTAATTGCAGTTTGTACTTACACTGCTGTGAAATCGCCTCAGGATTCAGCATCTTCAGCTCTGCGTAGCCTGCCTTTGCCCCCCAGAAGCTCACTGTTTAGTACCAAACTTGCCTCAACCAACATAGGTCTATGTATGTTATGTAAGGCCCTCTATAAATAGGTTCACCCAGGATCTTTTGTCTTTACCTGATAGGCTCATAGCCCAACAGTTTTTATTTCTGGAGAGAGCTGTAGAAGCCAGTGCAATGTAGAGCTGGCCGTTTCCATAGTTACTTTTGTTAGTTGCGAGCTCTTAACATTCTTCATCTGTTTCCTCACATGTCTGCTGTTGACTGTTTGTTTGAATCAGTTTGCGTTGCTTGCTCTCTTAATGAGGGCATCTACGCTGACAAAGCAGCAATGGAGACGGTGTTTTCTAATGAACAGCGCACCCCTTCCTGGACATTGGGGTGTCACTCGACGGTAGAAAGAGCAGCGAATAGAAATCAATGTGGGTGAAGATGAGTCACAGACCGTAATGTGTAGCCCTATTAACTTGTGTTGGTCAAAACTTGTGCATTTCATCCCATCTTGTGTGATTATCATATGTATAGTGGATGATATGGAGCTTTGCAGATAAGGGTGATAAAGAAAACAGCCCAGATATTTGCATTAAAAAGTCTATAGTAATTTGATGTGATATCAGTTATCTGAGCGTGATGGAATTTTTTCTGGTTTGAGTTGTGCAAATGTTAAAGCTGTAATATATGAATATAAATGCCTGCGTGTGTGTCTGTGTGTGAGAACACGTTAGATAGCGGCCTTGTTTCTGTGGATTTCTCCACAGAATGCGCTGTCAGTTAGGTAACAGCAGGTGCAGTTGCTGGATCGTTCCCAGGTGCTGGACTGTGTGAGAGTGCAGCGCAGAATGAATCCAGCAGCAGAAGAGGCCAAGGTGGGAGCAGCGTGAGTGTGGTGTGTGTGTGTGTGTGTGTGTGTGGAGGAGTCTGGGGGCACGGTGAAAGAAACGCCGGGGCATTCCGCAATCACGATCACAGAGATGAATATGACTCTCACCCATCCCTGTTGTAGAACCAAAGAATACAGGCGGCCGGGGACCGAGGTGGGCGAGCAGGAAGGTATTTTTGGATCACACGGGAAACCTGCCACACCATCAGTAGCAGCGGCAGCATCGGGGCCTGGTACCGGGCTTCCCTAACCCACTCCCACTCTCAGAGGAAGAGCAGGAGAGAGGTGTTCCTTCAATAGAAGCACCACGCTTCCGCCGCTTTTATTTTTCTTATTCGTGCTATTTTCCTTTCAATTGCCGGCGTTTGAATGATGATGTAGTATATATAACCATGCAGAGCCCGGCATGACAGAGAGAGGGAGAGGAGAGAGAGAGAGAAAGAGAGAGAATAACGAACTTGGCAGCTGAAGCGAGTATCTTGTATTTATAGAAAGTCGTGTTTCCGGCAGAGGTTTCTGCGGTTTTAGCACTCCCAATCCATTTTTGCGGTGTCTTACGGGCCCTATTGTATTCAGGCTTAGACTGAAGATGTTCCATCATCTTACGCCTTGGGGGGGAGATTTGACTGTGAGACATGTCATAATGTGTTTTGGGGGAGGCAGATAGATTCCTTCGGCTCTGTTCAGGCCTGGCTTTCGTTAGATTGATCCAAAAAATGTACTTTGCGAAACATTAGTCAAAGTGCAACACGGCACTGGAGGCTATATGTAAATGTGTGCGCTGGGTGATATGTATTCATTTCATTACTTTGTGGATGCTGGCAACTGGTCTGTAGCCTACCTTTTTTCCACTCTTATTTGTCTTGTAGATCCAGTACAGTATTTTGTACATAACCTCTCCAGATCATGGTGGGTTTGAAGTACTTTTTCATTTTCAAACGGCAACGACAGCCTCTGCATCTCAGTGGATTTTCTGGTGTGGATCAGGTTCTTCTATTATTTACTCTCAAAGAGTGTGGGCCGGAGAGTTGGTTGACATTATGCCAAGGCATTGAGATATTCAGTAACCACAGCAATACACATCAACTTAATTTTGAAGTAATAGCTGCGACAGTTGGAGTCAGGTTTGCTGAAAACATTAAGTTTCAGATAGCTTTTGACAGAGAAGATCAAACATTAGCAGAGGTGCACTGTGCATGTGTGTTAAATCCACATAAAGCAAACTGAAGAAAGCCCTGTTCTTATCTGACTGGGCTGTTTGAAAATCAGCAGCAGATTTCCCATGTTACTCGTTTGCATCAGGTATTGCTTTTTAATAGATCATACAAGGAAAACAGTGCTCTTCTTAGCACTGATTTATATTGCAGAATAACTGTGGAGGACCTTATTAAAGAATATAGAACAGACATGGCTGTCCGTCTGATCAGATCTCACAGGGCAGGCGCTCCTTACTGCATCTTCAACTCGATTGAGCACCCACCTGCAAAGAACAACTCCCACTCCCTGTTCAGGAGTGAACCTTAAAATAACATGTTCAGTGAGTTACATGCACGGCTTAATGAAAAGTATTTGCCTTCTTTTTTTTTTTAGAAAGGCACGGTGTCTGCAGATACACTCTCATTTGATATGGCCACTTAACCGCTGATTGCAAATGCATTGTTTGTTTTATAATCTACCAAACTCGTGCGTTAAACATTTGTAGTCATGTGATTAAAACATTTTGAGGGTTTACCTATTAAGACAAAAAGAAAATCAGCATGTCCTTATAAACATATGATGTTAGTTAGTTGAGCGTAAGTGTAAGTGTGAACAATCAGAATTTTCTTTTGATGGAGAGCGTTCTGTTGTTTTATACACTGTAAAGGAACAGAGACACCAGCAATGATCATGCAGAAGATGTTGAAGTGGTCTAAACAGAGTTACAAGACCATTTTGAAAATCTGTCACACTACAGTGACAACGATTAGAATAAATGATCCTCTGTTTTCCGAAGTATTTTATAGTCTAGATCCAAGGTACAGCAGCACATCTACACAATAGATAGATTCATAGATACGTAGACTAATGGATTAACAATTTGAGCTCAATCACTGAAGCTATCCATTCTCCCGAAGAGCAGTTATCCTTTCATTAAAACATTTCAACTTCTCTACATTGTCAACTCTTTGAACTTCTTTTAAAGTCAATACCTTGTTAAAACACGGAAACGATGTGCTGCTTCCTTTTTTTTTTCTCCGTTCACCAAGCTGTTCCCTAAGAAAGAGCCATCTTTTGTTTCAGTGTTCAAATTTAAGGGAAAAAAAGAAGCCTTTCATTTAACTCTCTCAGGTATGGCGCTACCCCTGCGCTATAATGTCAGTAAGTGCTAACATTACGTAAATCCATTACTTGGTCTCTGCGCTGTGGCATTTTATGGAGGAGAGAGGTTAGCCACACTGCAGTTATCATAACAGCATCCCATGATCTGAACTCTGTGTGATCAGATTGGTTTTAATAGACTCTGGATTACTTGGAGGCAGTTACTCAAAGCTAAACATCTCTGGGGCTAGAATTAGAGTGCATGGCTGAGGTGAAAACCATTTGTTCCGGAGAATGTCACTGCTAGAATGAGAGAGCTTATATGCTATTATCATACCTTGCCTTAAAAAGATGACAGCGTAGCTACTTAGAGATCCTTTGATACATTTTCTGCTGCTCAGTATTGATGGAAATAACATCAAATTTGAGTAGTTGAGTCAGAGCTGGCTGTTTTTTACAGCTAATAATCTTCATGCATTGTGCTGTTGCAAACTTCCCGTCCTTCATTCAACACTGTCCCTATTTTGCATGTTGTTGTTTTTTTTAACCATCAATTACTCTCTGTTTGAAAAAAAAAAAGAGTCCTGAGTTTACAGGGGCCCACTTTAATTCCGCTCAAGTTCTGTAACAAGTGGTTTCTATAGAGGTGTGAGGGGAAGTGCGTTTCTGGTTTTGGTTCTCTTACCTCCTGACATTTTTGCTTGTGTGCACTTGTGAATCCTTGTTACCGGTTTTAGACTTATGTGAAAAGTGCATTGAACAAAGAATCTCCTCTTTTTCTTTTGTAGCTTTAAAGCCCGATCAGGTGGAATGAAGGACGAGAATGGAGACACATTTCCATGTGGCCCAGGTATGTAAATGGTTAAGATGTGTCCTGTTCCAGGTCTGGCTCAGGTTTTAGGCATTTATTGCACTTTCATATTTCCTAATAAAAAACAAAGTGCTAGTTGTAAACCCAGGGCTCGTTTCATTAAATGTGCCTGCAGTAAAAATCTACTCTACCCTTCATTTTGTTTCTATTTTTCTTGGCACGGGCGACATGCTTTCCACAATTAGGTCAAAATTATAGATAGAGATGTTTGTAAGGTTCTTATTATATTATGTTACTGCTCTGCTATGCCTGCATAGAATGGCTTGTATGAGACAATATTCTTGAATGAGTTTTTTCTTTTTCGCATTTTAAATGTTGACCATTTAGTTTAATTTACAGTCTTGTTGGTAAAACCATCCCTTAAAAAAAACAACTCATCACAATCAAATAAACCATTGTAAGAAGAAGAATTAATAACACTAATCTCAGAGTTGTAATATTTTATAATGGTGGGAAGATTACATTTTTTATTTTATAAAATGTAGACTCTCTTTGTTGTTTTTCTTCTATGAAATAGAAAGAAGATAGTACCTTCAGACTAAAGAGCACTTTGTATATAAGTGTGAATCCAGTATGGCTGTCTGGTGCTTTGATCTTTAGAGAGATTTGTTGTCAGTGAGTGCAGCTTACACAAACTCAAATCAGACCATTAACATTATCTTTGTACAGAGTCTTAGCTTGTTATATACCTATCAAAGCGCTGCCAGTGTTGTATAAACAAGATCGCTTTGCCTTTTTTTAGAAACAAAAATGCTCTCCAGAATGAAAGGAAAATCATAGAAACTGGTTTTGTATTCATGGCTCTAATTTCCGCCAGACGTCTGTGGCATGATTGGACTGAGTTAATGCATAATAATGCAATTCCGCCCGAGTGCAGAAGCACAGGAACCATTCAGTATAAAATAAAAAGGAAAGGCTCTGTGTCCCGCTGGTTCATGTGTGATTACATGGCTGAATGCAGCACCGTCGCTATCCGTGGTGCTGAACCTCCAGCCAGTGCCAAAGGTCTGCTTCAGACATTACCGTCCTATGAAAGAGTATCGACTTTTTGTAATAGGAAGTGTGGCCACGGAGTGCACCCGGCAACAGATATAAAGTAGGGGAAAAAAATGCTTTGGGGGTTGAAATGTCATGTGAACAGTTGGGTTCAACCACTGAACACCTCAGGGGTGTTATCGACTCCCTTCCAAGCTTTTAAAGGCCAGGGTTCGTTCAGACTGGGCTTTGCAGCGGCTCGCCCTGATCGTGAAAGCAACAAAAATTTCCAGCGGCACCTTGACAGGAAATGAGAAAGTGAATTTGAGCGGTGAACTGAGTGGAAGGGTGGAGAAAAAAAAAACATGAAGACCAGGCAGTGGCTGAGAGATGGGGGGTGGGGGCAACCTTGGAGACAAACTGGCTGAAATGTAGTTTGTATAACATATAAAAACTATCATGTATGTGTATAACTGTATTTATCTATGTGTGTGTGTTTGCAGATAGATAGATAGATAGATAGATAGATAGATAGATAGATAGATAGATAGATAGATAGATAGATAGATAGATAGATAGATAGATAGATAGATAGAATATAAATGCATGTGTAGATATGTGCATACATAAGAAAAACCATACATAAGAAAAACTCCTGGATAAGAGGTCCAGTATATGCTTGTTTGTGTATTTCAGCATCATAAAAACAAAACAAAAGCATGGCGTCTTGTCAAATGGTCCGACTCTAGAAAAGTAATTTAGAAACAAATCCTTTCAGGTAACAATTATTCCTCACATTCTTAATTAGTAACTTGGCTGATCACCTGTTTCAGTGTTTGAGTGATGGACTATTGAAAATGCTGTGAGGGAGACCCGATTCCCCCGCTGTCTTTACTTGTTTTGTTTTAATTGAAAGGCTCTCATCTTTAATGTAGGAATAGAGAAAAGACTGTAGACAGAAACGCCAATCAGCAGTGGTCACCACTTGTTGCAACGTCAGACTCCATCTCTCCTGTATTGGGAGGAAGGAGGATTTTTTTGGGAGGGGGCGGGGGAAGGGGACTCCGTCACATCCTCTGTCCATATATGGGCATGAAGTTTACACGCAGCGGGGAATCCTCTCACTGGAGCTGATGAATGGGGAGGAGGGCCGAGGGAGCTGCCAAAGTGTATATAAGGAGAGAAAGGGGAAGTCGCTGATGTGAAATCCACAGCAAGCAAATACCTACCGAGGAGCGGAGACGAAAAGGAATATCTTCAATTTGCTTCTTTTTTTTCTTTCAAAAAAAAAAAAAAGGAAGGAAAGAAAGAAAATCCCTTTGACAAAGACCACTTGGGATCATTTGTTGAAACCATCTGCAGGGGTGTTGAAAGAAAACTGTTATCTGCATCATCTGCTTTCCTCTTTTACCTTATCTTTTTTTTTCCACTGGGAGAAACGGACCTCGGAGTGCATCATTATGTTGAACAATATGGATTTGAATGCGAAAGATTCCTTTTACCCTCAGTTTGAGAATTGCAACAGTTCTTCCTTGGGGATGGAAAACAGTGCGCGGAAAGACAACCAGGAGATGTACGTCGATGCAGAGCGGGGGGTACCTGCCCAGTTTGGCCACGGTGAGTTGACACAGTCGATTCATCTGCACGTATGAGCATATAAACACGTCGAATGTGAACACTGGCAGATGAGAGCCAACTCTTTCTGTGCAGTTTGGCGTTCATGCTCAGGAATCTGAGTCGAAATGCGCCTGAATGTTTATGTAACGCTGATGTGTTTTTTTTTTTTGCCTTCCATCGTTTAAATTGCTCTATTTTGCCACACTCGCAGTGACAAAGTTCTCTCCTCTTTTTTTTCATTTAACAGAAGGAACCCCTGCAACCCTGAAAACCGAGGCTTCCAACTCGGAATTCGCTTTTAACCCCTGTGAGTGCCCAAAAGACACCTACACCCCCTCCTCGCTTGCCTACTCCGGCAGTTTCTATGTGGAGGCATCTCAGGGAGCGCCGTGCAGCACGGAGACACTTCTCAACATGATCACTGAGATCGTGGGCATATCTACAGTGCCACTTTCGGAAGTGCAAGAGAGCGTCAACAGTCGGGAAACTTACGCATCCCCTGCGCCTCTGGAGAGCAATAACGCTCATTTCGGAGAGTCCGGTGCCAAGAGGCAAACGTACACTTGCCCGGGACCTAATCACCCAGTATATTCTCCAGATCAGACCTGCCCCAGGTACGCGGACGATCAGGCCAACGGCCAGGCCCAAGACCCGTCCACTTCCCAGCTCAGTTTCGGCTCCTCTCGAGCTCCAACCCAGAAGGCTGAACCAAAGTCCGAGGCTGCTTCTTTCCCCGTCGTGATCAAGAATGAGTTTGAAAGCAGCTGCTACGAGTGGGGCACATTCAGTAAGTCAGACTGTTTGGAAACGACTTTCCAAACAGAAACCTTCCCGATGTCTAGTGATTTCCCCCCCGACCAGCAAATGGACGTGAAGGACCTTTTAGACACGTTCCCCCCAATATGTCCCAACCCGGAGATGGAGTTTAAAGTGGAGGGGGGGATCAAGCAGGAGCCATGTTTCTCTGACACCTGTTCCCAGAGCTACTCCAGTCCTCTGTACAACAGTTACCTCCCGGCGCCGCCGATGAGCCTCTCCTCCACCCTGAAACCCTTCCCGGAGCCCCCACAGCCCGCGAACCAGTGCGAGACCTTGTACACGTCACCAGCTTTGCCGAGCACCATAGACTCCATTTTGTACTCCTCTTTATTGCCTGACTCTTTTCCTCAAAGTTACACCCCCCGCGCGACCAAGGCCCCCAGGGCCAGGAAGAGCCCCGCCGCCTCCAGCGGCTCAGCCAAAGAGAAGCCCTTCACGTGCCCGATGGAGAGCTGCGACCGGCGCTTCTCGCGCTCCGACGAGCTCAACCGGCACATCCGCATCCACACGGGCCACAAGCCCTTCCAGTGCCGCATCTGTCTGCGCAGCTTCAGCCGGAGCGACCACCTCACCACCCACACCAGGACTCACACGGGCGAGAAGCCGTTCTCCTGCGACGTGTGCGGCAAGCGCTTCGCGCGCAGCGACGAGAGGAAGCGGCACGGACGCGTCCACCTCAAGCAGAAGGAGAAAATGGAAATTAAGCCACAGGTGAGCGCCGGGACGTGGCCGTTCGCTCTCCCCGAGGGGATTTGAATGACGAGGCCTCGTGTCCGCATCACAAACAGGGGCCCGATGGGGGGGATCTTTCCGTCTTGGAAGATGAGCCAGCTGACGCCAAGTTGATGTCTGGGTTGGTTTTTGCCTGGCAAGTCTCAACGCTTAACCACACAGAGGGGGTTTGACGAATATTAGCGTTTAGGAGGAACTGGGAGTGGGGAAAGAGGGACTGCTTCGGCCTTATTGCCTGTTGCTGCTGACTTTATGCAACCGCATACAGCCTGCGTTGTAAAAGTCAGTAATCAGATCAACAAGAACTTGTTGCTGTTACTTTGAGTGGAGCCCACCCCCCCTCTGCTCTGCACTGCATGACTGCTGTTCAGCACCTCTTCGTCTGGACAGCTCCGACCTCCATTCGCCGCTGAGCATGGATGGATTGCACTTAAAGATTATTAATATCTCCATTTAAGATTATTATTTTCTTGCTTTTAGCATTCTTAGAGCAATGGATTGGACTATGTTTTTAAAAATGCATGTTTATGTCAATTTATTTTTCCTTTAATCGGAGTATCAACCACTGTCAAAGTCCCCCTTCACTCCAAAGTGGAGGTGTTTGACATGAATGTAAGCTAACAAATTTATGGTTTTGACCATAAAGATGTCCATTTTTGATCAATTTAGTGTTTGTTTATCTTCTTATCATTTTACGGTCGGTGTGTTTGTCATTGGTCTTTGTGTTGTGTTACAATTGTTTGGATAATTACAGTTGTGAAAGATATATCATAAATGGGAAATAAATATATTTGTATCACTGTACTTCTTTGTATTTTTATAGATAACTGTATATTTTACAATGATCATATTCTAGCGGTCTTTCTAAGGTAAAATGTATAATCAACCATAAAAAATGTCATGGTTTCTTGAGGGCTATTGTTTGGTAACACAATATTTTAAATGTGACAATTTGATATTGGAGGCATTTTCGCACATCATCCAACTGCTGGTATGATGAGGGTTATTACATTGAATGTCGATCTAGATTTAAAAGGGAATGTACTCTAGTTGTGGTACAGCTTTTTTGAGAAAAAAATATTTTACACTTTGTACAGAATTATGTTAAGCCAGGCTAGAAATGACTAGCAAACGACATAAACATAAGTAATCAGGTAGCACACATTGCTGCGAGTTTCTGTTAACTTTACCTTGGAGATAAAAGACTTTTGACTTCCAGTATCTCTTGCTGGAGGTACTTTATGCTGAAATGTTCACTTTAGCCAAAATGAATTAATAAAAATGTTGGGTAAAATGAACACCAACAGGTTGCTGAAAAAGACAAAAAAAGGGGATAAAAGTCATTTAACTCGCCTTAAGTTATATTAACTGTTGAAGTAAAGATTTTGTACATAGACAGTTTCTACAATACTTTAAATTAATATCGATGTTGTTATTTTTATGAAAGGTTTATGAATGAAATAAACATTTTCTGGAAGCTGCATGTTTCTTGTGTATTATTTGGAATGAACAAAATGCCTATTTTCTTTTCTCACGTCACACAATCTGAGCTACATGGCGCTGAGACCCCCTTAGGGGAGCCCAGAACCCCCCACTGTGACGAGTGTGTCACTTCCCAAAATACGCATTATTACAGGGCACCTGTGGCACCGCAATGTGGCCCTAACATTAGAGTTCCCAGTTTTGCCTGTGACTCACACGGCTCAGACGCATTAAAGCGAATTCCTCAGGCCTGAGAGATTTCCTAGTGATCCAAATGCTTTGACGAACGCCATGGCAATCTTGTTAAACAGAGCATTTCCCCGCCATGTCAGTGTAATGATCTAAAGCTCTCACTTCATTCATTCTTTGTTCATCCATATTTGGTTCAGAAAGATTTGAATTTACACTCAAATAGCTGGAATGGAGCCTGAGCTATTATCAGTTATTCTTCCATTTCGAAGGACGTAGTAAGCTGAAGTCTCCCTCTGTCAAAACTATCCTTGCATTTTTGTAAATGCAGTTAATTATCTCTGTGCTTTCTACTTTACTAAAAAGAAATAATTGTATTTTTCTTTTTAGCCTTTGCTTCTTTTCCTAGCTAAAACTCTCTTCTTTTATTTCAGTAAACCTTCCAACTAAAAAACTGATTGTCACTGATTTACATATCCCTTGATATTTATATTAATAAAGAAAATTTGAACATATAAATACATTTTAGTTGAACTAATTCGACTCATTGTTGGTGCAAAATCTAAGCTATTAGCTATACTTTTTCAACCCAGTGGGGTGTTGTGTTGGTGTCTGCTGCATGCAGGATTTTGAACTTTTCCAGATCATACAATCTGCTGCTGTGGATCGTGCAGACATGTATGTGAGAAACTCCATGGTGACACGCAGGACATACATGTGCCCATGACGCAGCCGGCTGGCAGAACAGAACATGGCTTGCCCACTGCAGTGCGTAAGTGTCTCTGCGTTGTCTGAAGCTGACAAACATACTGTGCCGATGTGAAAATGCAAGCTGCCACATGGAGCCTCGTGAATAGTATGTACCCATCCTCTGCTGTCCATCACTCATCGGCTCGTACAATAGCACCGAGCTCTAACAGCATCAACACACACTCCCTTATCTATGTTATTTCAGTGGCAAACATTGTCAGCTCTGGATGGATGAGATTTTGAATTGCAGTGATGTGCAGTCACAGTGACCATTATCCACACACTTGAAGATTGAAGAGTTGTTGAACTCTGGCTACTGATGGAATTCCTGCAATTGTGGATTTGTAAGCTCAAATTCACATTTGCATACAGTATGTGGTCCTTTATGTGTCTACAACATAAGAACGAGCTTTTAGCAGTGCTGTATTTACTGAATGTGTTTGCCATGTTGTAAACGCGCCTTGATAGAGACAGACGACATAAATCAGTACTTTTCCGCAGACTGACATTTATGGGTTTTGTTGCTCCTGTAGATATGCAAAATAGCTGAAGCCATTAAGTAATTGTGCAGGGCGGGCACTGAGAATCATGCTTTCTAAGAACAGGGATCACGGTGAATGGTGGCATATCAAGTCCATTAAATCTTTGCCAGGATATTACTAATGCAAATATGTTAACATTAAAAAATGTTGCACTGGAGGGGTTTATTCAAGGCTGCATGTCTGGATGACTAACATATTCCATGTCTAACCGGGGAAGAAGCCATAGAGAGGAGTGATTTAACTTCTACATTGTCTCATCCAATTAATCGCTTGATGTAGGATTGCTGCTAGATAAGTAGACTGGACTGTTTATGTGCAGTGCCAAATGAGTACTTTGGCACGGGATTGGGTTTTTGAAAATCTTTAAAAAAACAACAGTGAGGGATTAAATGGGCCCCAATTCCATGGATAAGTGTCATTTAAGAATGATGTGTACTTACATGCACAATATTTGCAAGCAGAAGTGTTTTGATTGGCACACAAAAGTCTATTTTTTCCTCATTTTCTTTTGCGTCATGCACATCCAAAAAAACTGACCTCAAGATGTTAAACTGCCATTTTGTTGTTATTGTCCCCGATATTATGGATCTTATAACCAAGCATGTCATCCTCCTCAATGTGAAGCCCATCCACATCTGTGGTGCCGTTAAATGTCTGAAGTCTATCTCAAGAGGGACAAGTACATGTGAAGAGCCCAACATCCCTTTTATTCATGCTTGAACTCCAAACAATTCTGCCTCTACAACAATAATCCAATAATGACTTTCAGAATGTATCAAAAGGAATTTATTTGCTTACATGAAAGACACAGGCGGTTTTAGTGCTTCAAGCTTCAGATATCAGGTCACCTCGAGTACCTATTAATAATCACAGTCCTACTTGAGACAGTCTATATGGCCACACAGTCTCATTCGCATGTGGATTGATCTATTGTAGGGTAATCACCAGATAATTTTATGCGCACCTTTCAAATGTGCACTGGGGCACGTCATGGTCCTCGGGGTGGGCTCGGTAATCAAGGTGCATAATCGCATGGCGGTAATGGCAATCAGGCTTAGCAGATTAATTCCTCGGATCATACATCAGCCCGTCGGTCCTGTCTATGACCATGAAGAAGGGTGTAGGTGGTCTGGAGAGTGCGGGTGATTAAAAAGAAGAGAACCGTGGCATGGAGAAGGTGCTCGTTATGCAAACATTTTAAAGTGCCTAATTCTTTCCTCCGCTCCTGCGCCCGTTTTTGCATTTGTGTTCCTGATCAGACGAGGCACAAGGCCGACGGAATGCCATAATAGCATTTTTTCCTCGCTCCTTCGTGAATTAAGAGTCAACTCTAAGGTCAAGGAGTCCAGTCTGGCACCTTTATATTGTGCACAAGAACACAGTTGTCAAAGGTAGCGAGCATGCTGCACCTGAAGTGCACGGAGAGCAGACCCTGCCCAGATGAATAACTTCACAGCTATTCAATTACTGAAGAGAATTTATAGCTGCCCTTGGAACATTCCAGGTTTGAGGTCTAACAACAATGCCGCAGCAGTGTTGTGCCTCCACGTGTGTACTGTGACAACATGCAGGAGTCAATGCCGCGAGTAATCATTTCAGAGATCACAAACGCTAGCTTCCTCAGATATCCATTTCTTTAATGTGATGGCATGCGTGTCAGATGTTTGCTTCACTAGTTTATGCAACACCACTGTTTATTTATTTATTTTTTGTCACGGTGAACAGAATTATCCGCCATCAATGCGATCCCGCTTCAGTTCTGTGAATCATCCAGGAATTTGGGTTGGCTCGCTGCTTTAGTTTTGTGGCCAGCGACTGTTTTGCTTCACTCTCACGGCTAATGTAGGAATTTATAGCCACGGCGTGCAGGTGTTGATCCAGCTTTTAAAGCCCATTCTACCCCTTCATTCTAGCACAAAACAGATGGTTAGCACTTCACTAGAAGTCAGAAGTGGATAACTTAATGGCTGAAGAGAAATCTCTGTCCCTCAAGAGCTGATGAAGACCATTAGAGAGCTAAAAGGAAATGATTTGTGGAGCTCCAGATGAATGCCAATGTTGCTTAGTAACACATCTTAAAGTTGCAAGCTACAGTGGCATTCAAAACTATTCATAACCGGGCCCAAGTTCATTGTTTGTTATCTGACATAATCAAACTGTCAATAACCAGTGTGATAAAGGGTCTTATTAGGTACTCACGTGTATGAGCAGAACAAGCTGAGAAAGTGATAGCTGATAATTTGGAGGTAATGTGATTGTTGTGAAACAAAACATTTCTTTTCCCTAAGAAAGCTGTAACCTAAAAACAGGCTCTTTACATTACAATAAAACTGAAACATGCACTGTTTAATGCAGAACAATGAGAAACAACAAAAATGGCCATTGAACAACAGTCACTTTATAAGTCCCATGTAGAGTTGGAGTAGCTTTAGGACTGGAAAATATCCTCTTTTTCCAATGCAGACATTCCGTCCTCACTGCTTACTTGGCGCAGCTATGCAGATAGCCAAATCATTGACTGGCAACACATTGGAAAAGAAAACATCCCCACAGACTCTGCTCTTTTTATGGTATATTCTGGGTCAATCTCTCTGTCTACATATATATATATCATAAATAGCTCAAAACATACTGGATTGACACTAATAACTTTGACAGAAGTTGGTGGTTGCATGAAAACGTCTACCTTACTATTATTTGCTGCAAATATCTAGAAATTTGCTGTCATTTTAGAAACGCAGCCATCTGGCAAACAGAAAACATATGGAGTCCACTTATCTCTATCATTGTAATTTTATATGTATGCAACTATTAACCCCTCTTACCATAGAATAAATTACTACTGTATATGAACATGCATCCTGTAGAGCTGTGAGTGATTACTTTAGTGCTTTGACATTTGCAACAGCTGTAATGAGGCATGCCCCTGACAGCAGTGTCACCACCAGCAGCCTGTGTCTCGGCTGCTCAGTTCAACGCTGGGAAGAAGGCACACTGTGGCCAAACACTGGCACTCTTTCTAGATAATGATGGCTCACCTATAGAGAAGCAGAGGAAATGTGTCGAAGCCGAAGACAACTGTGCGCATGTGTTGTTCTAGAAGGAAGCGAGTGCGCAAGGCCTATTGAGAGCCCATGTGAAGTGTATTGATGTGTGCGTGTGTGTGTGTGTGTCTGTCTATGTGTGTTCATATAAGTCTGTCATTGCCAACGTGAAATCAGAGACTGGGAGATGAGGCTAGGTAGGGACATAAAGACTAGTAGTATAAAAAAATGAGTGGGCTGAGCACGCTCACACACTGCACCTCCCGTCACGTCAAGTACCGAGACGATTTCCATGTGCAACCAGTCTCAAACCCAGTTACCGTGTGTATTCTGCATCTAAATTAACTGGCAAAATCAGCCACGGCTCTTTCAGAGCTCCATGAAATGTATGCAAAATGTAGCCACTTCAGCAGCTTGCTTCTTCTTCAGCAACTGTTGTTTTAATACCAGCTGAATTCTGAAAAACGGGAAATGGTGCCAAAAGTAAAGAATAACCGAGAACAGAGAGTCCCATTGTCTGAAGACACGTGAATGGCAGCAGGAATCAAACTCTTGTGCTTAAAGGTATAAAACTCAATTATTACTTGAATAGTTTTCATTTTCTGGACAAAAAATGACATTTAACTTGATGAGCATCGATTTGTAATGGCAGCTCTAAAGCATGTCTAACATTCAGGTATGAAAAGCGCATTTTATTTTGCATCGTATTAGGTCAAGTAAATGAAATGTCATTTTTAAAGGGCTAAAGGTATTTTTGCATTCTTATACTTTAGATTTCACTCGGTGTTAGTGGATGACAGCAGCTGCCTGTGTGGCCTGGCCTGACTCCAGATATTTGCTATTTGTGCAGAGTCCTGGGGCTGGTCTTCAGTTGTTTGGCCCGGCTTTGGCAGATAGCAGGTGACTATTAGCAAGCACCCTGCAAACTTGACCCATGGAACCTTAGAAAGCTTCCAACTAACTTCTACTGCAAACATCTAACTTCTTATTTTATTGGTTCCCCACCCCACAAATAGTCAGGAGTTGTGTGCCTTTTGACATATCTTGAGTGAGCCTGTCAATGCTGTTTTTGCAGGTTCAAATCAGGAATACCCTGTGACTTGGAGCACATGAGATATACTGTATCTTGTGGACATGTTATCAAGATTAAAAGTTGGATTTTCAGCGCAGTAGGACTCTGAATTTGATTGTGATCCCACCGTGTGCAAAATCGCATATGCTATTTAAGACAATGTCCTTATCAAATATGAGTAGATTATGAGTAGATTATTGCTCATATTTTCTGCACTTACCTTCCTTCACAGACCTCTGTACTTCCCCTGGTTAGCACAAAACAGAGGCGTTGGATCTCACAGTCTGCTCCCTTCCTCCATCCTTGCTGATTTTAACCCAGCAGTGCATAATGGCCAGCTCACCGCCTCCCAAACAAGGTAGCTTTTAGCAGGTGATTGACTGGAGGGGGGCGGGGGGGCGGGGGGGCCACACAGACACACAGAGAGTGTCGTTCCTCCTTGTCTGAGTATATACGAGCATGCTGGAGTCACACAAGTGTGTATGTCTGATACACAAAGTTTCTCTACCCTTGAAGAGCCGGCCATGTGTCATACTGGAGCTGCCTCTGATCTCAGATCCGCCGGGTGTTGGAAACCTAAAGAGGCATGTTTAGTCCTTCTCCTGTGGCTCCTTCAAATGCTGCCTTTCATATGGATGAGTCAGATCAGCAGTACACATTTAAAAATCAAAACACTCTCTTTCATTGTGGGTCCCCAGATCTCCTTGTCTTGTGTTGTAAGCACCTTGTGAATTAACAGTGTGATTTAATGGTTTTCTCTGTGTGTTGCTTTGGGGAATATAAGGCTCAGCAAGACAGTAAACGAGTTTTGCAGGGATTCATGATTTGAAATGAATCCTGTATAAGGATCCGAGGCTTCCTTGAAAGATTTTTTATGGGCCTATTTTCAGTTTCACTTTTCTTTTCCTGTTACCGAAGTCATGTTTCCCGCAAGGTACTGATAGGATGACCATAATTCATGCTTTGAAGAATTAACAGCACAAATGCTCGGCTGGAAACATTAGAAGGGGGGAAAGGACTGAGTGCTGCTGTTGTTAGTCATCTGTGAGGCTGTCACTCAAAGCTATTGTGGCACAGGGTCTGCTTCCTGTTAACAAGATATGTTTACAGCATCAGCACTGGGCCCCCACTGTCTGTGTATTTGTGCGTTTGTACTCCTTGTCACTCCTCAAGACTGATGCGACCACATGTCTATTAACCATTAACTGGTCAGGAACTGCCATCTTTGGGGAGACGGATAGTGACAGGATTCGAGGTCCTCCACAGCCCCACACGGCTGAGGCAGGCCTTCCTTTGTTGAGAAGCGGCAGGATGATGTGTCTAACCATTAACTATATTCTTGACATCGGGGTTTACTACTGAGTTGGCATCCCAGAAAGTCTACCAGAACCCAGGCTGGAGAAATATTAACCCGCTCTCAGCTGGGGCTCTTCCTCTGTCGTCTTGCAGATAAATGAAGATTATCAGCCTCTCTTTCCTCCCACTCATTCACTCTCTGTGTTTGCGTCTCTTCTGGCATCCCTGATGGTGGCGTCTTTGCAAAAGAGGAAGAGATTGATATGATGAGAGGTAGATGTGCCGCTTCCTGCCTCTGGATGAGAGAAAGATAATTTATGTACTCATCACTTTGCAGGTCAGGAAAACTGTTCTTTTTTCCCCCTTTTTTTTAGATAAAGAATAACCCTCAAAAAAATTATCATTACCAACGAATACAGAAGTATGATTGAAGTTGAACAATCACTTAAACAGTTGTAGAGCTGAGCACAATCAAGGGCTTTAATTTATGGAGCAGATTCTCTACATTTGTGATCTCTTACAGTAACTGTGTGTGCAGTCATTTTTAATGGAAACCTTGCTTCCATTCAAGTCACCCATTCACTACGCCCTTGACTGTTATGAGTCCACCTGTGTTTAACACCTCCAAAATATTTTCTCCCTCCCTCCACAAGATATGTTAAAAGGGTGACAGATTTAACCGTCGCCTCGGTCATTAAATCCCGTAACCCTTCGTAAAGTTAGAATACCTCCATGGTGTCTCGGTCCCAAGCCATAATGACCGCTCATGGTCCAAATGGACTGAAGAGCTTTCATGTGTCCTGAATAGTCTACTCCTCTCATTATGGCCCATAGTAGTCGTACATCAAACAGCCTCATTATTTTCGACGAGGGTGTGTGACAAGTTGGAGCTACAAAGTGACTTCCGAGTTCAAATAAAATCTGCCCTTTGTGGCTGCACTGTGCAAGCAAAATGCCGTGGAGATTAAAGTGCTGCGTGTCTCCAGGATGATACTGCGCCTCAAGTCATCAATTTCCTTCTTATTTACACAGAATTCAATGAAAATTCTATCAAATCGCAACCTTTAATGTTTGTGAAAGGACATTTAGGCTGTTTAAGGAACATGACTGTGGAGACTTGCTTTGCTCGTCCTGAGCCATACTGTGATTATGTTAAATAAGATTAGCATTCAACCTCAGCACCTCTGGATATCATGAATCATAAATGGTGTTTCACAATCTGACCATTAAACTGCAGCAGCAATGTTTAGATTTCACAGAGACCATAATATCAGCTCTCAGCTGAATTATGCCTATTTATAGTTTTAAAGGATTTTACATCATTTACATAAAAAGCCTCTATTACAAGCCTAATTTAATATAAGCTGACAACAATTTGACGAGGCAAGATCAAAGGTTAAGCTAACACACAATGGCTGTTCGGTCTATTAACATGGAAATGAATGCAACAACTCCTAATGGCCTGTTGTCATACCTACAGTGAACAGCCTAAATAAGTTGCAGTGAAAAATCACAAGGGCTGTACTTGATAAGACATACTCGTGTTACTATGGCAACATCCGTGGCTCAAGCTAAGAATGCAGAGATGTGGATAATCATTGTCACTGTATTACACTGATTTGTGCTAGAAGACTTGTATTTCTATGTTCGGACAATTAATATGCTTTAAGTCCAAAGATTACAGTCCATTCAGAATTTTTTAATAACAATGCTCACACATGTATACACAAATAAGCGCTGTCTGCAACAAAAAAGATCCTTCTATTTCCGCACATCCGTTTGTAAGATTTAAAACATTGCCGACATGCATGTAATTCTTGCTGAGATGAGTTGTGTCTGCACAAAAGTGTCAATCAAAAATGATTCCTCTTTGCATTTTGTAAGTAGGATCCTGCATCCTCCTGCAGAGGATCCCTGTTTATTGTGCAATGTACCTGTTAAGAAAAAACTGCCAAGTGTCCAAACCTTTTAATTCAACTGTGATTGTGTTTCCACTGTGCAAATTTTAATCCTGGCACTCAACCAAAACGCCAAAACACCAACTCCTGCAATTTAAGCGACAAATGAAGATTGCAGGACATTCTAAACATATTTGCGAGTGTGAAAACAGATGGATGAACTTACTATTTTTCAGTAGCTGACCGTTAATATGTTTGAGTTCGTGGTCATTTTATCAGAGCCGGTGGGAAATTCCTAGTGTAAACATGCTTTTTTACTGCATTTGGCCGCTTGCTTCAGATTGTTCATTTTAATAGTTGAACTTATGGTTAATAAACGGCACACTCAGTGGACTTGCATTGTTGTGTGGTGAATGCGATAATGACTTTCAAGCTGTTAGCCTGCAGTTTCATCACATTTTATCCCTTTAATGAGTATAATTGGCACTTGAGGTGATATATTGATATTGGCCGAGCTCCCACAGACTTGAATGTTAGTCCATTGTGTTACTCTGAATGTTAACAGACAGCCAAAGCCCATTTGACCTACTGATGTAGCAAGAATTTCTTATGCTTTGAGAAAGCCAGACGGGCTGTCATTTTGCACAGCGGGTGGTCTCTGAGTACAGTGAGTGCACTGATTTGTAAAAGTATCTGCTCAGCACTTACAGCTGATTGATATGGCTGTCAACTCAGTCTTACAAATTCAAGTATTCCCAACATTTCGCATTTTTTATTCAAATATTTCTTAAGCGTTGTGCTGCACAGTGCTTTCACACACCATTTCAGACATTTCATATCTTGCTCCGATGTAAAAAAGATGTTTTATTTGGGGTAACTGTTCCAGATCCTTGAGTCCCTACATATTTCTGGTGCCACCTGCTGTTCGCAGTTTAAACTGAGTTATTTTTCCTTTTGAGTCGGGATAGTGTTTGTTTGCTGATCTGTTGAAGTGTGGCACATGCAGTCTAAAACAACCAGTTGAAATTAAATAATCTTAAATAGTGGGGAGTTAGATGAGCAATTCTACAGGTTTTGACATTTGAGATAAATGTAAACCCAAAAGAAAAGGTCCTGAAAAAAGCTAACGATGGTCCAAAATGACTGAGATTTCCCAGATTTCCCAGAAGAATAAAAGATAATAATAAATATATCTGATCCAACAGAGACTTCAATAAAAACAGACCAGTGAACAAATACATTTTTAAAAAATGACAAAGCAAAACAAAGTGGTTAAGCAAAGGACTTGGCAGAACAGCAGAAGAATGAAGGCCTGGCTGCGACTGTCTGGTGGTCAGGTGAGCGGATGCAGGGGTCCTGATATGGGAGAGTGAGCAGGTGTGCAGAGCTGCAAACCGATGGCACGGCTGCAGACACTGGGGACCTCTGGTGGGTGGAAAAACGCAGGAAAAAAAGAAAGAAGCTACAAAAATAACCTAATAACTGCAATAATAACCTGAACCGAAGACTAAAGAATCCATGTCACTGGGAGTTATAAATAAGTACTTGCTAAACATATTCAACATATTTAATGACAAGGACTGTGCATAGTAATGAACTATAATATTCTCTCAATCTTTCTCTCTTTTATCTTTTTTTTTCTCTAGTCTCACAGCCAAAATAAACTGAACATCAGGCAAAACGTTTTCATTGTACAAAAATGTCAGACATGTACTGTGGTTGCTAAGCAAACAGTGACTAATAATATCTACATGGAAGAGGTTCGCATTAGTGCAGCAAGCCAAAGCACAGCATGTCTCAGTCTCCACCAATCTAAAGACAATGAAGGTTCACCACACTGTAATTAGCCAACAATGAGTTTGTCAGTCACGTCCCATACATATGAATAAGGGGGGATGGATAAAGGTGTTCGGTCTAAATTTGCCAGGGTTTTTGACGTGAGACAGAGAAAACGGCCCAGCATCATATTCATCCAATCAAAATCTCCAGAGAGAGAGAATTTTTAAGCTTTTGTGTGTCAGTCTTTCCCTGTCATGACTGCATGAGTCGAGGGTGTAGAGGGGTTAGAGACCGATGAAACAGGTTCAGGTTTTCATATTTGATCTTTTCTTGTTTCCTCTAAGAAGGATTATACAGCCGGGAGTTGTTGGCTGAGGTAAAACAAAGACAGAACAGCTTGATGGAGACGCACACCTGAAGATTTCATTTACAGATGATCTAAATACCGGGTTAAAATCACCACTGGAACACTCACTTGTTCTCTACTCAGTGAAGAGCATTGTGCACACTTAATCATATTTAGCATCAGATTTGCGCTACATTTGTTCCATTTATGTTCCAACTATTTTCCTGTTGAGGAATCTTAGATCCTTTATTGTCTTTATGATAAGATTCTAACTGTATTTTATCAGGGCATCTTGAGTGGTGTTCTTTTTCATGATATGATGTTCCATTCAAAGAACAGATTTAATGCTACACATATGGAGACTCTGGCTCAGTGGTCAGTCTTACATTGAACTACTTTGGGACTTTTGAAGGAAAGAAAGAAATATAACTTGAAGGCTTGCTTTGCAGATGTAGAACGTCAGCGAAGTTAGTGTCCAGTAGATTTAGGTTTTGTATGGACAGACTCCATATTTTTTAGATCTGGGCTCTGTGGACACCATGCCATCTGCTGTATGGCTCCTCATTTGTCTATTTACAAATCTACAGTACTTTCTTTTTCATTACTGAGTCACTGTGTTTGATTAAAGTGACTGAATTCAGCACTGACCAGACAGCTTCTTACATGATAGATGAGAATCTTACTTTAAAAAAAAAGAAAAAACAATGTTTTGTGTATATGTTGCATGATTATGTGTAGCATTTGAAATGAGCGATCTCAGTGCCAAGAATCACATACGCTAGTCCATTATAGCGTATATTTACTGTATATTTATCACATCGATAAGCTTAAATTCAGCTGCACCAGTTCAAAGGAGATATGATTATCTAGTTTCCTACTAGTTTACTGAGAAAATGAGTCATAAAACTAGAAGGGGAAAATCTAACATTTGGCTTGAATAATTTGACAGCTGCAGGGGGGTGTTGAAATATGGCCCTTTTGACACCTTAATGTTCTCAGTACGCATTGCAAATGATCGAAAGTTCAGAGGACTAAATTAATTAAACAGAAACAGCAGAAGAAAAAAAAAAGAAAAAGTTTTCTTAAAAATCTTATTGCAGATATTTAATTCAAGTTTTTCTCCTTTACATTTTTGCAATACTTATCAAAAACTATGTCTTTTTTTTGTCGAGTCTTTTTTAAATATAAAGAAGTACACCACAATATAAAAGGTTATTTTGGTATTTGTTCTCCTGACTGCCTCTACCTGTAAATGGCTGTTTTTGGTACTATTTTTTGATGTAATTGTTTGTACCTGCTGTGATTAACGGAAAAACAGTCAAGGATGTGCTGTGCCTCTTTGCTCTATGTCAGATGGGATAGGCTCCAGGCCCCACAAAACCCTCCTGGATTAAACTGTATGAATAATGGATGGATGTTAGTGCCTGAAATTGTGTTCACAAAAAACTCACAAGCTAAATGTAAAAAACACTCCAAGTGAGAGGAATTCTTTATTTTTCTGGGGATATTTTTTCAAAAGGCAGCATATGGTGTACTTCTTATCTTTGACCAGGAAGGGGTGCTTAAGTGCCTACATGTACATCTCCCTCTCTTTTGTATGTGTATCCAATCTTATGAGGAAATTGAATTAATTCTGACTTTTAACATTTTGTTACATAGTTTAACTTCCCATCATAGGCGGAAAAAGTTAAGGAGGACTCAGGGTTAGATGTGCCAGCCGTGCGTAGACTGAATTTTTTTCTCTGCTTTAATTATTGAATCTATTTGGGAATGAAGATATGACTTTTATCCCCATGAGAATTATATATTTAAGGAATAACAGCTTTCAACAATGTATTGCAATATTCACTATGTAACAATATTTCTGGCTGAAACAGATTCAGATTGTTTTCCATCCAGGTATTATGCACTGAATGTGCACCAGTTCTGGGGTAAAGCCTTAGTGCTGTTACAATACCTGAATATCTAAGAATATACACAAAAATACTTATAAGAAGTTTGCAGTGTAATTTGTATTGGTATAAAACATGAGGTAAAGTAGTTGAGTAGTGGTACTGTGGAAGGCTAAAGCAAACAGTCCTATATATATATATGGCTATTTTTAAGTCTCTGTTACAGAAAACAGCTCAAGGCTGTGACATGTGTGGCCAAAGATGCTGTGAGCAAATACAGTACAAAAAGATATTTAATTTATTTTTAGTCTCACACCAATCAAAACATCTTTGACTGACAAGACTTTTAATGTTAAGAAAAATGACATTTTATAAAGATCCGGACTATTCTCAAACAATTGATATTTCAAAATTTTCCAATGGTAGCACACACACACACAGACACACACACACACACACACACACGCGCACACACACAAGTATCTACATATATTGGAATAGGTTATGGAGATGGACATAAGGTTTGTGTCTCGCAAATAGAGGCATCTGCATGATTTGATTTGCTTATTGGCCTTGAAGCTTGCCAATGCAGTTAACTTAATAATATATTTACTGCCTGTTGTTTTTCACATAACGGCGACAAGTGGCTTTTAACATAAACAAACTTGCCTCGTTCATTAGCAGCTCTAATGTTCCAAAGCTAGCGCATGGTTTTGTCATCTGCACTGTTTGTGTGTGTGCGTGTGTGTATTTGTGTGTGTGCGTGTGTGTGTGTGTGTGTGTGTGCCATTGTGGTCACATGTTTTTGCTCATGGTTATGGTGCACCAGGAAAGGAAGTTGAACATTCGACAGATTGTACTTCTAACTATCTCTCAGAGTGATAAACATATATTATTTTTTATAGGATGTCTCGTTAAAAAAATAAAAATAAAAATCACGATCTTATAGAATGGTAGAAACCTTCCAAAGTGCCGCTGGCAGAAACAACTCTCAGCATGGTGCAAAAAAAGCTCAATTTATGGAGATGGCAACAGAAACCCGAAAAATATTGGAAATAAGAGGAAATCTATTCGCAATTTGACTGCAAGAGGAATTATAACCAACATGCTCTTGAGTTTGAAGAGAGCCTGAAGAAGGAAAAACCTCTGAGAACTATTATGCCCTGTAGATGGCATGTACATATATGTATACATGAATAATATATGTAGGAGATGACTGGGGCTCCATTGACTCTTTAGACCACTGGTCTGTGCTGGTCCAACCAGTTCAGAGAACTGGCCACAAACTATGCTAAACTCCAAATCTGAGACTCACCTAGCCTGTTACCCTCTAGTTGACTTGATGCTGATTTCTGAAGTAGGCTGGCACCTGACATTATCGGATCATCTAAACTTGTTTGTGTTTGACCATCCTGTGAGATGTGGGCAGAGTGCAATCGACCCATCTCCGAGCCTACACAGGTACAGCATCCTCCTCCTCCTCTTCCTCCTCTTCCTCCTCCTCCTCTAGCGGGCAGAGAGCCTGTCGGTAACCAGTTTGATTCTCCCTCCGCCTCTCCTCTCCTCTCCTCCCTCCTCCCCGCCTTTCCTCTCCTCCCTGCTCCGGTCTGCTCTTCCTCTGCAGGCCTGCTGCAGAGAGGGGCTGCGTGACGTCACGGAAGGCTGGAGCGGTCCTTGATTGGAGTGTGGGGGGGGGGGGGACGAAAAAAAAAATGGAGAGAAGGTTGCGAGGTGAGTGAGACGCACATTTCTTTCATATCTTTTAACCCTCCCCTCCCCTCCCCTCTCCCCTCCCCTCCTCTTCCCCCGATCCCATTGCCGCCTGCGTGTGCGTGTTTGTTTGCCGTGCGTGTTGGTTGACGCCGCTGCCGCTCCTGTGCGGCGGATTCGCGCGTGCGGCGGATTCGCGTGCGGCGGATTCGCGTGCGGTGTCGGGAGTCCAGTCCTGCAGGGAGACCGGGACCGCCGCCGGGAAAACTGGAGGATATCTGGTCGATTCCAGGTTGTCGCCTTTCCCTGCTCGCGGGAGGGCCCGGTGTGAATGAACCAGATCCCCGGCCTCTCTCTCTGTGTGCGTGTGTGTGTATGTGTGTGTGTGTGTGTGTACGTTCGTCAGTACGGTGGCGTTCTTTGCTGTAAAGTCAGCTAGGTGATGCCGCTTGTCCACACCCACATTATCCAGCGCCTGCGATCGATCCATGTGCGTTGCTCGTCTGAGGATCGAGGTTCTTGTCATTTTTGGTTGTAGCAGCGCGTGTACCTGTGTCCACTGTCACACCGCCAGCGGTGACCGGTGGGCAGCCATAGGGGACCCCCTGCCCGTGTGACCGGCGGCCTGCATGTGTTGAAACCGCATTTGCTACTGTATTTAGGGTTATTTAGACGTGTGCAATGTGTATGTGGAGCAGGGAGCTTCAACTTGGCCATTTTGGAATATTGAAATGGTCAGGACTTGAAATGTGCTTTTCCTACTGGCTAGATTATTTTCCCCCCGGGGCACTCAAAGAGTACAGAGTGAATTTGCAAAGCATGTCCTGCAAAGCATATTTTGCCAAGCATATGCACAAAAATAGTTATCCCAGAGGACGTGGCTCACTGTCCCAGTGAGCCTCCTTTTTACAGACACCTACTCTGCTGAAGTTTGGGAAACTGTCATATGACCACAGATCTCAGTCTGTGGGCCTCTCGATCCATATGTGCTCCTTAGATTTCGCAAAAGTTGGAGCAACCATGCTTAAAAGAAAGGATTGCTTTAATACCGTGTCTAGATAGAATTCATTCATTGGCAGTTAGAAGACATTTGAGCTATTTTTTTTCAAACTGCTCTGTTGTTCCTGAAGCAGCTGTTTGGTCTGTCTGCATCTGTATGCATGCATGCATTTGCTTGTTCAGAGAAATCCACGTCCAGCGGCTTCATTTGCTTTCATTCGCATGCTTTTGTGAAGCTTATGTAAATGACTGCTGACCATTGGTTCCCTGGTGATCTCATGTGAACCAGAACTTGATCTCTCTGACAGTCTTGAAGGAATAACCGAAAGCTGCCTTTCTGAGGGAAGATGTTATTTGTCAGACTGAAATTGTTAATATGTTAACAAGTTCTGGATCAGTGTTTGTAGCTCTGTAATCAACGTATAGTTTTCCCTTCCTATTTAAACTAGATCCGGCTTGCTTCCTTCTCATTTTCAGCACTGACGTGAGTTTTAACGCCATTGTTTGTTTGTTTTAACACTGCTTGCTCAGTCGTCTCTTTTCTGTTTCTTTTGTCTCTTAGAACAGAGGTCAGACTTACTTCTGGCTTTGTTTTTATTTTTCTCATAAAGAAGAAGCAAAAGTTAGTTGACCCCAACTTACACAGTGTGCAAACTGTTAATAAGCCAACTCAGACTCTATGGGCCTCAGTTAGCTAGTTAAATTACATATTTCAAATGTCTTATGTAGAAATATTGCAGTAGAGAGCCTCTAAAAAGAAGATGGCAGCACAGCTTTGGTTGGCTAACACTCAGGGCATTGCCATGTGCATAGAGGAGACCAAAGTGGAGGTCAATGGTCATAACACGTCATATCTGGAGAAAACCAAACAGCCTATCAGCACAAACACCTCACGTTAAACCAGGATGCAGGCATGATGATTCTGGGTGGTTTTCTATCCACATCTCTGGAAAACCTTGCAGTCATTGAGTTATTGAGGCACCTTCGAACCCCTTTGTTTTTCAGACATTGACTCAAACAGGGTCATGAAACAACGATTCCAAGTACAGTGGCAAATCTACAACATAATCATGGGCAGACTGTGACATTCGATATGATCGAAATGCAGCCATTAACGTTAAGAGGGACAATTTCTGAATCAGTTTTGTATTTAATTCTTAAGAATGCAAAGGAGGTAAATCATATGTTTGTTTTGGCTTTGCAACCAAAACCTTCCATAGAAGCTAGAACATTACCACGCAGCGGGAAGTAAACGAACATACAGATTTTGAAACACCCACTGACAGCAAGTAATATGAAAACAAAAAGGTTTGCTGCTCAATAATAAACAAACATATGGGGACATATAACTGATTGTAGCTGTGTTTCCAAAAACGTTGATAAATCCCCATTTAATCATTTGGAATAAAAAAAACCTAAAATAGTATTTTCATCCACTAGAAAAGAAAATCACATATAGCTACACTTAAAATTCAATATTCTGTCAGTTCTGACCTGACAGATTAGACAGAAAGTAGTTTAATTTCTATATAACAAAGCAGATCTTGCAATTAACAATGAACAGACAGACTGGGGCTACTTGAACAGTGACGCTAAACAGATGAGGATGCATTGAAAAAGGCAGAGAACATGCATTGGTGATGGCTGCTACCTAGATACAGCTTACTAATAAGAACAAAGGAAGCTCCAGATTCAGGTGATAATTACCAGTCCATTTCCAGTACCTGGACAAATGGAAACATAAAGGCAATACAGCAACCTGCTGCTAACATTCAAAGTTCTCCACGGGGTAACACCTATTCTTAGTGGTCAGAATGATCAGGGTTGTATTATATTACCACAAATATTTTATTTCAAAGTTGTTGTTGTGAGTGATACTGACACGTGGTGTAAAGTGTGTGTTTTCTCCAGAAGTGAGTGGTCTGGTCAGCCTATTGCTCTCGGCTGAAGGGCTCAGAACTGTGGGTTTGTACTGTCAGGGGATTCCCAGGGCTTACTCAGGACTAACACACATTGACATGGTCATGTAGCCTTGAGGATATTAACTGCTTCCACAATTTCATAAAGGAGTTTATGTCTGCGAAGGTAGCCTAACCGGGAAGCAGGTCAAAGCTCTCGAGGCCTGTCATCCAAGCCAGCTGCTAATTGAATGAGTTCACTCTTTTGCATTTATTCAGTTCCTCTGGAATCTGTGGGGGAAACCTCAGTAGGACTGTGTGAAGAACTTTTGTCCGACTCTTGTCTCTTTATTTACGTGGGTACTCTGCTTTTTTGCGATGTTGACAGTCATAATGGTATAAATATGGGGTGGGAGGTACACATTTTCCACATGAGATGTCACTGGGGAAGTGGGCCCTGTCGTTTCAGGATAGGACGGTGCTTGTGTGGTACCTCTATTCGGGGCTTTGCAGCTCCGGTGTTACAGTGCAGCCTGCCAGCTCAGTGCCGCAGCGTCTCTGGACGAAGCTTTGCAGGCGACTGGCACGGTGGCTGTGATTGCACCTTGAGTCACTCCTCGCTCCTCACACCTCCAAGCGAAACAGATCCGTGCCACAGAGCGCAGGCACCCGGGAAAAAAACATCTCACCTATTGGTGTGCTGACTGGGGAGACTTGGTATCTCTTTTCCCAGCCTGCTTTTGATTACGACCCTAATGGTTTCGGACCGGGACGGTCATTTGAAGCTCATCCTTTGGACTTTACAGTTAAGCATTCGCAGTAGTGAGTTAGCTCTAGCTTCAGCTAAACTTCACTCCCAGTGCTCAGCGTTTCTGAACAGAGCGGGTGCAGCATCTTCAAACAAATAACGGAAGTTCATTAGCACAGTACCGCACAGTTAAAAGCGTTGCAACTGTGCAACTGCTTTGTGATGACTGGTATTTTATCACCCTGAGGCCACACAGCTGGGATTATAAAAAATAAGTGTAGCAGATGACGCCGCTCAGCTTCTTTTGTTTGCAAGGTCATCAGTGACAGCTAAGAGCTATTTATCCACTTTGTTCTTTTTAGACTGCTGTGTATCATTAAACGAAATCTGACTCCCAGCGTGACAAATTCTCACAGTTTTCTGGAACACAGAACAAACAGATGTTTCCTGTAGGTTATCTGGAATTTCCCACTTTTAATGAAATATTATGCGAATCAAGTTAGCACCAGGTCCCAGTGCAAGGTGGGTAGAGTCAGCCAGCCTTAGAAAACTTCCACATTTGTCTTCTTGATGGGTTTTCATAGTAGTTGTTTGCTTATTTAAAAGCAACATTACAGGAGTATGTTTTATATTTAAACTAATCCAAGTCTTCATGTAAACTTATGAAGCCTGTGTTAAATAAGAAACTTTGGTTAAAAAACTCATGTGGGTGTACTATCTTTTGGGTGAATAACATATTTTTCTTGCTGACAAAGAAGAGATTGAAGAGAAGAACAAATAAATTGTGTTTTATGTATTTCTGGAAGAAAAACGTCTGTCAGTCGTACAGACAATATGAAAATCTTAGTGAGAAACAAAGAGCTGCAGCTGGAAGGCGTCTTTATACAAATGAGCTGGGCAAGAAAACGTGTTGCTATCAGGGCACGTTGCCATGAGAAGAGGCTTTGCTCAGACAGTGTCATATGTTGAGGTGAAACAATAGCAGAAGGTCATGTGCAGTTTTTATAAGAAATCTAGAACTTCTCCAGGAATTGAGCAGCACAAAACAGCTGATCAGTGATGGAGTCTCACTTGAACAAAACATGCTTTCAAACCACTTCTTTGTTGACTATGATTTGGTAATTGACAGCTTTCTGTAATTTGACTATATTTTTTAATATAGATGACTCAAACATTTCTCCACAGCACTGAGATCAGACTTTGACTTTAAGGTTAAACACATCACACCAGTGTAGTGCCATTCATGCTATCAGTTAGCTAGTTCCTAGATGGGTCAGACTTTAAAGAATTGGGGTGTTGCAGTTGTTCAGGGAAGCTGCATTTGGTCCATATACAGCCTGTTGTCTGGGAATGTTTGTGTTGTGTCCCTGATGCCCATCAACACAACCCGATTATCACCATCATTCAGCTACTTGCTACTGTAAACAAATGTTTCCTTTGAGTCTCTATAAGTCTTGACCGTAAAGAATTTAAGGTCTTAATTTACCTCCTGAGAGCAGAACAGACTATAAAAGGTAGCTTTCCATTTAAAAAAAACGTATTAAGGTTCTAATTGATGCTATTTGGAATACGATTATAACTTGAACATGTTGAAAATATCAATAAGATAAATGAAATCTTAATTAAACTCGACTCATTCGTGTTTTCGATGTATCCTTGTCTCAAACAGAGGAGTTTAGGTATCTTCAGATGACGTTCACAAGCAAAAGAGAGTGTGAGCAGTACAGGAGCATATCAGGATCCCCCCCATGATGAGCTGGAGAGCATGCCTGCGGAGGGGGGGGGGGGGGGGTTGCCAGGGTTTCCCTCCCAGGACCATGACATTGATACTAATGAATCAATATTACCCTGCCATTCAAGTGCTTTTAGTTCATTTAAAAGTTCCAAAGGGACATGAAATATTTTATAGATTACCTATGTGTACATTTTTCAAGTTTTTATTCATTGGATTTTCCCTTGAAGATCATTTAGTTTTAATGATTTTAAAGAGGGGGCGGCACGGTGGTGTGGTGGTTAGCACTGTCGCCTCCCAGCAAGAGGGTTCTGGGTTCGAATCCCGGGGGAACCAGGGCCCTTCTGGGTGGAGTTTGCATGTTCTCCCTGTGTCTGCGTGGGTTCTCTCCGGGTTCTCCGGCTTCCTCCCACAGTCCAAAAACCTGCATGTTAGGTTGATTGGAGATTGGGGAAATTGCCCTTAGGAGTGAATGTGAGTGTGAGTGGTTGTTTGTCCATGTATGTCCTGTGTGTGGCCCTGCGATGGACTGGCGGACTGTCCAGGGTGTACCCTGCCTCTCGCCCGTTGACCACTGGGATAGGCTCCAGTTCCCCCCGCGACCCCATGAGGGAATAAGCGGCATTGATAATGGATGGATGGATGGATTTTAAAGAGCAGGGTTTCTTTGAGGTGGTATCCAAATGACCATCTTTTGATTGGTCATTGTGGTATGTGACCCATACTCATTGTCATACTGTACATTAAAATATTGGCATAGTTTACAAATGATTGAAATATTACACGGAACATTATCAGATAATGTATTCCCTATTCACAGTATCGCTTCTGACATTTTCACGCCTCGCAGTGTCTCAGCGGAGCTTCACAGGCAGAACGGTTACCAAGGAGCCCTGACTCTTTGCATTTCCTGTCCAATGAATACTTCGCTGAGCATTTTTATGGAAATGGGAACGCTGGCCTGCTGCAGTGTAGCGACTGGCTCTGTGAAATCTGCCTTGCTCGATAAGTGGGCCGATTTGCCAGCAAAAGCCCTGGATCCATCCTCACCAGACATCTAATAACAGCCTTCGTAACTTCTAGGGATTACCACTGTATGAGCCCCGTGTGGAGAATGGTCTGCATCTGTGATTCGTCATTAGGCGTCCAATGCCGGCTGCCTCTTTGCTCTGCAGCTGCTGCTCTGAGCTTTGGAAAAGAAAAACTCAACAACCTCCAGCATTGGTTTGCCTATTCTACCCAGTTGGACTGTAGAAGTCCAAATGGTCTATGTTGGAATACAAACTGTGCATGCTCTACTGCACGGGTAGCAGTTGAGATCAGTGTATGTGGGCTTGAATGGTTTTGGCAGTAACGGCGCAGTAGAAAGGTCCAAGATCAGGGAATTTGTGCTTGTTTGTTTCTGGACCTTTTTTTAAAGCTCCCTGGTGTATTTTGTTGGATAAAGTATTTGTTGTTTATCTAAAAATGTTGGTTCGAAATATAGTTTTTGCTCTTCCATCGCATCTGTCTGTACATGATCTACTCTTAGGCTTTATTTGTTTCTGTAATCATACTTATTTGTAGCCCATCGCAACTGTCTATACAGCAAAAAGTATTAAAGATTCATCTACATTGTGGGTGTATCGGTACTGTCTCAGACTGATCTGTTCAGGAAAAAACTGTAAGGGCAAAATCAGGGAATTCTTATTCCAACAGTGCTGTCAAGGGCTTGGTAACCGAATAATGAAATAATGCAATGTTCCGACAGAACCAACACTGCACTGCATCTACAATAAGATGCAACAACAGCAGATGAGTATAAATAATATTCAAAGTTTAAACTGAAAAACTGAAATTTTGGTGAAAAATATGGCATTTCTATGCAAAATATGACTTATTAAGACAAGGAAATATTATATTTTTGTTTTGTTCAGTCTAAGTTTTGCAAATGGGGGTATTTTTTAAGCATAATGTAGCATTTAAGTCTTGCAAGGAAGCATGGAGAAAAGAGCAGGGTGAGCAGACTGTAACTCAGATTGCTTCTTTTATTCTCCCACTGTGGGTTACCAGATCCCTTTTTAAAGGACTTAACATCATCCAGCCTGACGGGCTTAAGACTGGAAAATGACGTCGGTACTAACAAGCACTCTCACTAATGGATCCACTTCCAACAGAATACAAGGGCAGTACAGTTTGCTTTTCAACCTTCACCGGAGGTCTCGTGTTTCTTGACCATTAAACTCATACAACATTATCGGTGGGTGGTAGAGGGGGCTGTGGCCTGCTGGGCCTGGGTTAGTAAAACCGAGGAATGGCTTCCAACAGTGAAGAGTTGATGATTTTGACTTGAACTGTGGAGCAGACATCGCAACAAAATGATCCGCTAAGTTGAATGGGATCCTTTTTAAGAGCATGTGCCATAGTTTTTTTCTTCAGTTTTAGCCCTATTCAAGTTCCATGAACTTATTGGCAGAAACAGCTACATACATTTAAAACTCAATGGGTGAGGTTAAGTCAGTCTGTTCACTTTTGTCTTTGGCACTAGTTGAATAAGTAGCAGTCATTGTGTGAAGAACAAGCTCTTAGCTACAAGAATCTTCCAGCTCCGGTCATTACGCTGGCCTTTTCAGCGAAAACTTACAGTTGCTCGTATCAACTTGATTTCAACTCTGTCTTGTCATTTCTTTTCTCAGGCAGAGCCACAATTGCAGAGGAAGTCCAAAGAAAAATTGAATGTTGCCGCTCCGCACAGTCATGTGACTGACTTGGCCTTTCCATTTCCCGTGGGACACCCCCCCCTCGTGCCGGCTTCCCCCCGTTGCCTTGTTTGCACCATGAGAGGATCCACCAGGTGCCTGAGCGCTGCGCCATCGTACTGGCGCTGCGGTTGTGCTGCGTGAGTGCCACCCCC
>CAJRST010013335.1:492585-659701 GCA_907169785.1 Menidia menidia | reverse complement strand
CCCCCCCCCCCCCCCCCCCCTCCGGCAGCCGCTGCGCGGAATGGCCTCTCTGGACCTGCCCTACCGCTGTCCTCGCTGCGGGGAGCACAAGCGCTTCCGGAGCCTGTCGTCCCTACGCGCCCACCTGGAGTACAACCACACGTACGAGACCCTCTACGTCCTCTCCAAGTCCAACAGTGTATGCGACGCCGCCGCTCTGCTGCCCCTGGTGGCGGAGGGAGCCCTCCTGGCCCCTGCCAACAACAACGACCCTTTCGAGCCTCTCCGGCCCTCCGCTTTAAAGGAGCGGCATTTCGCCTGCCGCGAGCTCCCGTGCGCCGACGACCTGAGCCTGACCCCGGCCAACTCTAGCTCCGCGGCCGGGTACATCCCGAATGTGGAATTCCCTCTGGGGGATATTTTCATGAAGAAAGCAATGACTTCTACAGATCCAGGTCCCCATGGAAACACGAGCACGGCCGTAGCGGTGGCGGCCAATGTGGCGGCCAGTGCGGTGGAAGCCGCGTACGAGGAGGGCCTCGCCAGGCTGAAGGCTCGCGCATTCGAGCGGCTGGAGCTTGATGAGAGGCTGGAGAAGCTGTCAGAAGAGGTGAGTACGATCACTTTGGGTATCGCGATCAGTTTAGAACTTTCACACAGTGCAGATTTGAAATCTACAGGGATTAATTGCGTGGTCAAGGAGGACTCTGGGGAAACACCTAACCCCCATTTGTCTTTGTGTTTGACATTAACTTTATCAACAGCCCCCTTCTTGACATCTTTAGCCTGCCCTCAACATCTTCAACTCAGCAGCAGATAAAAGTAATGAGCTCATTAGAGCTGCATTAAATGTGATCAGATACACTGTGGCCAGTTCTTCAAGTTGACAAATCCTACCATTTGAGAATAAGTAAGAAGTTGCCTGTTAGGACCTTAGCATCTCTGCAACTGCATCTAAACATTAGTGTGGAAATGTCATATAGAGCTTATAAACCTGAAGAAACTCAGATATAGTTCTAGTTTTACGGCCAGCAAAGCATGAACTTTTAACTTCTTCCAGGTTAGAGTTTTCCTATATGTCAAAGAAAAGAAGGAGGAAGACTGTCGTATTCTTTAAGACTTTTAGAACAAAAATTGTATTTTATGAACTTCAGGGGGATCTGAGCTTTAGCTGTTTTTGTCAGATTATTTCATATATCTTTAGACAATCTCAAGGGCTTCTAAATTTTTGTTTTACTAATTTAGTCAAGACATATCCACAGAAACATGTCTGTGCCATATTTCCTCTTATGTAATGATGGCTTTGCTTTACTCAACTGTAATCATGCAGGACACTTTGTCTTTGCTGTAAATTATGCTGATATGTTTCTGCACATTGGACATTGCAGATACTGTCAGCTGAACAATTTTCAACCACACAACAGCAGAACAGTCTTTTTTAGGAAGAACTACCCTTCCCTTTCACGCCCAGGACTCCCTGTGATATAAGACTATGAAATACAATGAAATAATTATTTGTCAACTAATACATGTAGTACTTGCACCACTGTAATTTGCACTACTTTTATTTTTTGTGGTGTCATATGGTTGCACATCAGGCAGCTCAAGTCCTTTTTTTTGCTTTGAAGGTGGAGCAGAAAATAGCAGCTCGTGTAGGCCGGCTTCAGGCAGAGCTGGAGAGGAAGAGCTCTGAGCTGGAGCGGGCCAAGCAGGAGAGCGAGCGACTGAGCCAGGAGAAACAGGACCTTGAGAACAAGGCCTCCGAGCTCTCGCGGCAGGTGGACGTCTCAGTGGAAATGCTGGCGAACCTAAAGCAGGACCTGGTGAACAAAGAGACGGAGCTGAACCACAAACAGCAGTGAGTGAGATGCACTGGTTTCTTTCTCTGCTTTTGAGCCGAAACAAGCCACAGGTTATATTCTGACACAACTAGTGTTTACAGTGCGCTGGCAGCTGGAAATCCACAATCCGTTCATACAAAATGCTGTTTGAACGAGAAGCGACGTAAGTTGTCATGTCAAGAACGAAAAGGAGAACAGAAGATCAAACCTTTTTATTGCATGGAACTAGAAGTTAAACATCAAAGTGCACGTTCAGGGAACTTTGAAAATAGTCTGAAAGTGTAACTCCCATTTCTGATGTTGGAAAATGTAGTAGGGAGTTGTTTCTCAATCTGTTTGTACTTCTAACCACACGATAATGTCCATCCATCCGTTGCCCTCACCACTTATTCCTAGTATGCTGGACATGTTGCCAGTCAATTACAGGACCACACAGAGACAAACAACCACATCAGTTAACCTGTGGAACCTTCTTCCTGTGAGGCAACAGTGCAAAACACCACACCACCATGCAGACCCAAATAATGACATGTTTTCTGTATTCCTTTTATATATCACATGAGCAGTTGTGGTCTAAATCTGTCCAACAGCCACTACTTCATAGCCACGATCTCTGGGTTGGTCAGTGGCTCATGCTGACGGTAGTAGCCGGCACCTCTTGCTGCATCCTGTCATCTTGGAAAGGCACGTTTTCTAGAACATTTCACGTCAGAAAACTTCCTGTCATCCCTCCATAAAGCTGTCATAAGACTTTGTGACCCCATGTGGCTGTTGTAAATGAACTCATATGTAAATCACTGAATTAAGAAGCAAGTACAGTACGATTTGGAGCTACCTAGCCACATGGGACACAGACAATGAGTACCGGCAGACCAGGTTTTCAGAGTTATTGAAATGAAACCCAGGATAATTTGTTGTGGGCTACAAACATCAATGTTGATTTTAGTTTGGGTGGATGTTAAAAATCAGAAGACACTTCTACAGAGAATAGTTCTGTGTTAAAATGTACTAGTTCTACCCGATCCCATCTCACTATTAAGGTATTTGTTGGATGCGTGGAATTAAACATCAGAGAGTCATTCACTTTATTGTTCTGCACTAAATTCAAATCATTACAACTAGGAATTATGAGGCCCAACTGAGTGAGCAACTGCCTCAATACTACAGTAAAAATGCAGTTATGAGAAGGTTACCTGCAGAATCCACATTTTCTCCAAAGGTATCAAGATACTAAAGCAATCAGCAGCTGGAACATTTGACATTTTACCGTCATTCAAACGTTATTTGAATAAGATAAATGACATATAACAATAATAACACATAAATTACTTTTGACTTATTTTATTAACAACTATAGATGAAAAAAACACCTTAATGTACTAGCAGCTTTTAAAGAGGCATCCTTTTTGTGTTTTCTTTTTATTTCTTTATTTGTAATTGAGGGGTTGTGTAGTACTCATAAGTGGTCAGCATACATCGATCGGAATGCTTTCAGTCTGGAGAAACAGTAAGGAATTGTTTTAGAGGAGTAAAGCTAAGAGCTACTCAGTGCAGAACAGGAAAGGATGGTATACATCACATACTAATGCAGCTAAAACCTCAAAAATTCCATAGCGGTTTGAATGAAGGCTATGATGTGGATTTCTATGTCAGAACAATTTTCATCTGATGGATGTTTAACACTGCATTTTCTAAACCACAGAACATTTGAGTTACAACAGTCTTTGTTCCTGGCTGCCCGGGCCCAGTCGGTTCAACAGCGTGATGTAAACATGATGCAGCAGAAACTAAATTCTTTAATGAAGCTTGTTGTGATTACGCTGAATGAGAAACGTGGCCCCTCCCCTCTCGTCTTACAGTGTCCTCAGTCATGTATTCTGGAAGCATCAGACTGCAGCCGTAAAATCCTCGACCCCAAGACACCTCCTTCCCCGCTCTCTGTCTGTCTGTCTCTCTCTTTCACACACACACATACACACATACACACTCCTTGTGTGTCTCAGAGGAGAAGCTGGCAGTCAAACAGGGAGCTCATTCAGACTCTAAAGTACAGAGTAGGCCTGAGGTGGAAAAAGAGCATCACAGGCGGTGAATGTTCAGCAGGGTTGATGACTAAGCAGACACAAAGCAACTTACTGGTTTCAAGTAAGTTAACCCGACCATCTCTTCCATTCAGCCCAAACTTTTTCTGTCAACAACGATACTGTTCAGGCTCAATAACTCCAACAAGGGGTTACGAATCATGTTTGACATCAAATCTGTCACTTAAAAAAACAAAAAAACAGTCACCTAGCTGTGTGTTGCTATGCAACCATGAATAACTCCCACGATCTGCCTTTAGCTGCTAGAAATTCCATGAATAAAGATATAACCCTGATGTGAGACTGGTACCCCTTCTTTCAGCCTTTGTAAGGAATTATGGAGAGTGAACATTGTGCCTGAGATCCAGATGCTCATTTTTGGTCATGCTTCATTACCCTGTCATCATCTCACACACCTAGTACTGTAATACTTACTTAAGACTGATAGTATAGAAGTTAAGGTAATAAGGATTGCTTGAGAACAGCTGTTTGGTGGTTGAATGAGAACCAAAGCCAGAGGAACAATGAAAACTGATTTTCTCCATAATGGAGTCAGTAGCTTCAGTTTGGGTCAGGTACATCTTGAATACATTTGAAATCTGTGCAACCTTTAATCAAGACTCTGTGGCATTCAGTGCATTGCATTTTGAAATCTTCATGATTGCTTTGAAATATCCCAGAAATAGTATTGTATGTGCCATAAAGATTCTCAGTATATTTTGAGGGATCAAAGTCTGATTTAAGGTCATTCCAAAAAGCCCACATTTGAATAAGACAGATCTCTGCCTTTAGAACCATTTCAGGGGACTAGAGTGAATGTGTTTTTTATGTTTCTTTTATCTGTGTGAACTCTTCGACACACAGCTGCAGAAGTTGACGGCTTGCTTTACAGGGTACTCCTGTGGGAAGACATAATGGTGCAAGATCTACCTGCAGCCTGTCGTATGATGTGAGCTGTGTCTAGACATTGGATGGAAATTTGGAAGAGTAGGAAACTGTCAGGGCTTTATACCATATTCGGAACACACATGCACACCCAGACGCGCCTAGACCCCGAGGCTTGATCTATTCCTACACCCAGCTGTGGCGAAGAGAGAGTGGCCTGCGCAGCATAAGAACTCTGTGGTATCCAAAAGTAATGCAGGATACAGCCATATTGGCATTCACCACGTGTTGGCCAGGAAATGTCTGTTTCTCTTTTAGCAGCACTGCATAGGGAATGTGTCCGAGAGGAGAGAGCCATCTCATTAACAGCAGTGTTTCAGAGCAAACTGCACAGTGAGATCAGATCGGATCATGAAAATAAATTAGCTGGAATGTGATCTGAAGCATGAATAAGGACGATATATGGACTGTATGTTTTTCTTGTTCCATAAAGCTGAATACTAAGGCTGTAAAATCTGAACAAACACTCTGAGAATTATGTAATCTTTGAAGTCTATTTTATGTCAAAACAGTGATGAAGTGCTCTATTTGCCCAAATCTCAGAGAGAAGGGTGATTTGAATATGTCAGCAAACTGTTTGGAACGAAAGTCCTGGCTTTGCAGTGCTGATTTTGCACAATATGAAGACGGCTTGTAGAGAGCGTGCTACCGACTCTTCATTTTAGGAATATATTAGATAACAAAAACACACAGTGAATGTACAACTAAACTAACCACAGTTTACAGATCCATGGCATTTTCTAGAGAATTGTGCTCTGTGAATCCATTTTTTGTGGATTTTGGTAGGGCATTCAGGTTTCCTGGGGTGAGATGAAGGGGCTTCCAAAAAAAAAGGGACTCTGGACTATAAATAATCAGTGTGTGTGTGCATGGTTTGGTCGATATTGGTAGTAATTTAGTTCAGGATTTGTGAACAGATGGCTGTGTTCATCATTAGATGAAAGAAGTTGACACAAGTGTCCTTGAGCCTGGTTGAAATTATTTGGAGAGAGTGGAAAGGAAGCAGGAAGGATGCTGACAGCCATTATTTGGTTGGCCACATCTTTTTACACAGTAGAGAAAAAACAGTTTAGGATAGAAACTGGATATACACTGAAATATATATATATACAGTCTCGTAGTCGTATATAAATCTCACTAGAGTCAAAACCTTACAGTTGAGGCCCCATTTTAAAGACTTCTTTTAAGATGGCTTAGATGTAACGATACATCTTTGGCTCATTTCCTGCTGGTAGGTCTGTAAGTGTGTGAAGAAACCACTAGTTGTATCATTGCTCACTAAGGTGCTGGTTGTTGTGTGTCTGTTATGTTAGTAATTGTATAATATTGTGTCACATGCTTGATTGATGCTGTTCCTGATTACCTGCTCTGACAAATCCAGCCTCATTAATGGGATCGTCTGCCTTAAACCTGAGGAAGAGCAGAGGTAATTTGGAAGCTGTTCCTATGAATTATTGTTATATTCTTTGGAAAAAGGCTGCTTCTATGTGGCCTGGTTTACTGCACTGCTCCAATTTGTGTGCGTGTGTGTGTGTGTGTGTGTGTGTTGTGTCAGACAGTGAAAGAGAAACACTTCTGCACCTTATTTAAAATACATGTAATGGATTATCATGGTTCAAGTGGAGAGCAGAACACACATTTAGTTTGTTATATAATGAACCTAATAATATGATATAATGACTCTAGTAAATAATGAATGAACTATTGTTTATTTCTTGTCTGTACATTTACAGAGAGAGGTTGTCCACCTACAATTAGTAGCTTGGAAGTAATCTTTTATTCCTTCTCTTTTTTCAAAGCTGCATGCTTCCACTTGCTTTACTCTAATCTCTTATCTTTTCGCCCTTTTCTAGCTCATGTCCCCTTTCATGTCACAGCACACTTCACCCCAGCTGCTCGTGTTTTCCTCTTGTGCAAAGTTTGTATATAATGCATACAAATGTGTGACATGGAGCAGGGACAGCCTAAGAGGCCACCTTGTTTCCCCCATCCATTCCCTTCAGCCATCTTCAGGTGAAATGTGTTTTCAATGTGATGGCACAACAACTCTGGGTAATAACTAACCTCTTCAGACAAAAAAAAGAAAGCTCTCCACAGCCTCCAAGATTTTAAATTGAGCATGAGAAGAAAATAATGAATGTCTTTCTTGAAAGCCTATTAAACATACTTGCCCTTTGTTCCGTTCTGTCGAGAAAAAGCACAAAAGAGCATGATTTAATTTGTGCTTTGACCTCAAATTGGAAGTAAAATTGGCACAAAAAGAATGTTTTTCTTTTGCATCAGTCTGTGTGTTTTATCTCAATTTCGTTGCTTTTATTCAGGATTGAACTCTGGTCTGTGTATAGTTTTTGACCATTCTCTTATCTCCTGCCTTTGCCTATCCAATAGCTTACTAAGCCTGCCACATCTGGCCTTCACAACAACTGTGCCTGCAGCCTTACATTTCATCACTATGTTCCTCACAGTAGAAACTGACAGCTGAAATCTCTGATATAGCTTTTTGTAGGCTTCCCCTAAACCATGATGCTCCACAATCTTTGTTCTCAGGTGTTTTTAGAGTTGTAGAGTTGGAGAAGAGTTTAGGAGAACAAAAGCCTACCATAAGTTCTCTTGTGTGGATGGATGCATCTGTCATGAGGTCCAGTGCTTAAACAGCAGGTTTTTGAATAAATACAATGACATGTTTATATTAAATTGTGGGCACACATAACTATATTCTTATAAGTGGATTTGTGTATGTTTTTGAAAATGATAGGCAGTTGATGTGATTCTGTACAACATGACTGAGTAGTGATGCTTGGTCTGCTTTGATGTCCACAAATGAAAACAAACCCAAATGACAAACTTCGCCGCACTGCCTGTTAAGAGAGTGAACACGAGGTCACATATAGTTGTCGTGAGGTATTTTTGCTCAGAAACATGTCGCACATCAACACATTGCTTGCATCACCTAGAAAAGATGGCGGTCTGTTTTCCCAGCTGCCCGAGTGTATGTGTCCTTGAGGCGTTAGTTTTTTATGAGTTGTAAGTGAGTCACAATCATGAGGCGGGTGTGTGTGCGTATGTCTGTGTGGGTCTTGGAAAATTAGGATTGACAAAAAGAAGCGGGCACATCCCATCTCCCCCCCTTTTCTCTATCAATCCCCCTGTGCCTTCTGCCCCTCTGCTTCCACATGACTGCAGATTTCTGTTAGCTGTCTGTTGACATAGCGTCTGCAGTGGACCCCCCCCCTTAAACCTCATGGTACTTGTGCCCTTTTTCTCTTAGCAGCTTCAGTGACTTCTGTCTGCCCTTCATTTGGTTTTACTCTTAGCTCTTTGTTATGTTACTTGGGCTCAAACCTGGGTCGCCTGAATCAAATAGCTTAAGTGTCTGTTTATGGGCTGTCCATGACGCGAGATCCCCTCTTCAGTCAAAAGGACGCATTGATTCTTCTGACCACACAGCCATTTCCTGCAGTGCTCCTGGGCCCATGTTGGGATTGCAATGACAGAATCACTCTTGTTTTTAATACATCCCCACATCTTTACTCCTCAGACCCTGTCTGTCATCACCGTGCTCTTTTTATATCCAGTCATTTTCCCGACCTGCTTCCAGTTTACTTTGTTAGGTGCAACTTACTCCTCCACACGTCTATTTATAGTACAGTAGCGGTTGCTAATTTTTTGTTAATGCGATTTGTACACAGTATACCACTGTCTCTTTCGCTCCCACCCATTTATAATCCATTGTTTTTGGGAGAGTTTCCAGCCGACTGAACTTTCTTCTTTTGAGTGGAAGGGCTGGCAGGCATTTCTCCCCGTGCAATAGTCGGAACATCTTTCCTGTTACTCCCTCATGTTCCTCTTCATGTGATTAGTCTTCCTTTTCCCCAGAGAAACAAAATGCCACTGGAGTTGAATAATTAATAAAGACAAACTGCATGAATATGCACTGGAAAATGGCCTAAATTTGGTTGTATACAAACTCATCTCAACCCTGACTGTTTGTAAAAGTTGTGCTGAATGCCACTCAACTGTGCACAAAGCTAAGCTGGGCTTATGCATTGTTTTTTTTATGTATCAACTTAAATAATGACTCAAAAGTATCTACCTCACTGTTAAATGATACAACACATTAGGCACGGCTTTGATTATTGAATCAAAATAAATTATACTGGCAGTCATTATTTATAATGAGATGCAGCCTGCACTGCAGGATGTGGCAGTTTGCTGCTTCATCTATTTTGTAAATTCTGCATCTGTCGTTCTGCCTTTCGTTATTTATTTTTGATAATAGCTGTGGTCTCATGCGTCTTCACTACTTTAACTGTCCAAAAATTAGCCAAGCAGTGTTCTATACAAGTCTGATCCCATTCTGCATGGATATTGATCTTTTTTTAACTGAAAATAGGACATATTTACAGAAAGAAAACACTATCAATGTGTTTTTCCATTGTGTTCAGACATTTGCTGCTGAAAAACTGAGATAAGGTCTATAAGAGCAGATATTAATATGGCAACATATGATGCACCTGAAAATGAAAATATATCAAACAAAGTGACACAAAGAGTGCTACTGTATAAGGCCAACTGTTAGCATTTGTAAAACTGGTCTGGGTTCAACATATCCTGTTCTGATGCATCTTTTTTGCCAACTATTTAGAAGTCAATGAAGAGGCATGACCTCCATGTCTGATCTCAAACATTCAGAAAGCTCAAGCTAATGGCACACAATCAAGTGAAGTGTGTTTAATCAGCTTTTTGGGGAAATGTGGTTTGTAGGTGTGCGTTCAATATTTTCTTGTGATAAACTAATCTAATATATTTAACAGTAGAAAAAAAGAATCATATAGAGTAGACTGAGTATGACTTCCACAGAGTCTTTTGGACCTTAAAGATCTGTGTTTCAAACTGTCATGTTCATGTGCATCGTCACAATAGATGAAATCATGAGGACCCTTTTTGTAGGTGTGGAACAAGATAACTGGCATCCCATCAGCCATTTCATGGTCAGCTAACTAGCCGGACTGTTACCCAGAATACTGGGATTATGGATTTTAACTGAGGGATGTGACTCAAACAAACAAAACACTAAACTGCTCAGGAAGTGAATTGAAACTGATTACAGATTGCATTTAACTACCCTTCAAAACACAGAACATCAGGAAAATACTAGAGGAATGACACATTAGTAAATTATATTTTTATTATGATAAAGCTGCTTGGAAAGACACAAAACAATTTCACCTATTAGGAAAGTGTGCTCTCCAAGTGAGTTTCTCGGAGAAATTATGAGAGCCTAAAATAACTGTGAATAGCAAGTGATCCAGTTTCAGGATTGAGGAAACATGCAAACAAGTCTAAGGAAAATTATTATACGTGAAGCTGTTGATCCCAGAGGATTCTACTGCCCTCGAGTGGCAAGAAATCAGGTAATGAGGCCCTAAGGTTCATTTGAGGTAAGTGCAGAACATGAAATCTGTACCTAGATGTACAGAACGAATAATCCTCTGGTGGCTTCACCTGACTTCATGTGGCTATACTTGAGCCTGCCACCTGTCTGTATTTTTTTGTTTGTCTTCTCTGTAGTAAAGGTCGGCCTCTTGAGGTGGCTTTGCACTCAGTTTTATGTGTCTTCATTTGCCCATTTTTCATTTTTCTTCAGATTGCAAACAATTGAAAGGAATGAATGTGATGATTGCTCACTTTTATATCTTTACTGTCAGCACTTGAATAATTTTGGATTATTATTTTTATCTTCCTCGCCTGAAGATAAGAAAAGTTAACTGTGTCAGACTAGATTATTTTTAGCTCAGAATGTCCCCATTTCATGGAAATTCATCATGTGCGTTATTGCTGTTTCGGAGAGGACTCTAAGCTTTATGATGGTTTGTTTCTGTGTTCATATGATTGGAGATGAATGTGAAATATCTGGCTGGCCTGAATTCATGAGCACAGACCTTTTGGAAGTGAACGGGCACAGACTGTCTGTCCTACTAATACTAAGCTTTTTAGGTTATGGTCTGAGTTTATAACATGACTACAATAGCTTTTTAAACTATTCTGACAGCACTGATTTAGACAAAGAGGACTTTTTGCATTAGAAAAAACCTTTTCATGCTTTAAAATAGAGTTTGTACAGGTGAGAAGAAATATATCTCCATATGATAAAAAATACTTCCTCTCATTTGATGGATCTACTTTAGATGCTTCTGCTTTCTATATGCGATTGCTCCCATGATTCTCAAATTTCCACAACATCCGACACTGCAAATGTCATTAAATGCGCTGATTTGCACATTTTGAAATTGTTTAAATTGGGTGTGCATTCTTGCTGCGTATATCACCTAAAAAAAGCATTTTCAAAGATTCCCCAACAATGTGCATGCATCATTATAACTTTATGTATTGCTCTTTCAGATTGCACAGCAGAGTAGCTGCAGGGGAAGCAAGAAACATGTCACAAGCAGTCACCAGACAGAAACAGACTCAGAATTCCTGCCTTTGTTTGCCTCTGTATCTGGGTAACACATTTTCCTTTGAAATGACAGGAACTTTGCCCTGCTGCGTCTGTGGTGTAGACATCCAGCTGCTTCTGTGTTTTTCTTTCTCGCTCTCTCTCTCTCTTCATCTGTGTTACCATTGCCATTTCACAAATCTGTTGTAAGGAAAAAAAGGCTAAACAGCTGGTATGAGTGCAAGAGATTTTCTTTTCTTAAATAAGTAGAAGGAAGTGCCCCGCAGTCAAACAAGGACCATTTGTTAAGCACATAGTAATCTATATAGAATACATAACGTCTTCCTACAACAGGGGCTACTGGGTCTGGGGTCTGTTGCAGTCTTCAAGCAAGCCTACCCTAAATAAGGCTGTAGCCTTCATTATGGAAAATGTCTCGTTGATATTTTTCTGTCCACCTCTGTCTCTGCAGGGAAGTGGCCCAGATTGACCAGTTCCTTCAGGAAACAGCGGCACGTGAAGCCAATGCTAAGGTACGCTTGCAGGAGTTTATCGAGGAGCTGTTGGACCGAGCCGACCGTGCTGAGAAGCAGCTGCAGATCATCAGCAGCTGTGGCACCACACCCAACGGCAGCCTGGGACGCTGCAGCCTGCAGGCTTCAAAGGGCACTGGACGCCAGGTTTGGGTCTTTGAGCATACATCTGCGCACTATAAAAGCACAGAGCCTTTGAGAGTTGCACTTTACACCACTTCTAATATATCTGCGATTCGATATATATTTTTTGAGATATGTCAAACACTCAACAAAATCAGCTATCGTACAGAATACTGTTAGTAATAACACTAAATTGGAAGATTCTACTGAAATAAATGTCCGACTTCATGACATTATAGCAGCTGCAACATAATAATACTCTTACCAGTTCATATTGTATCACACCGTATAAGTTTTTCCCCCTGTTTTTAATCAATCAGAAATTGATAAAAAGAATAGTTTTTAACATAAACTGAAATTAGAATTGAATGCTCAGTAAGCTCGATTTGAAATAATTGAGCTGAATTTTCAAGAGTACCATTAAATAAAAAAGAAATGTATACACATGATATTTTCTTTCTTTATCTTAGAAAGTAGAAGTATTGCAACCTGGCCTCATTTATTTGTTCCCATAGAGTTATGATAGTATTTGGAATATTAGGCATACATGATGGAAATTCAGGAAATTCGGGTCAACAATATGAGAAAGGTTTTGGTGGAAGGCCAAAACACGTGAAGTCAGTGTTGCACCTTAAAAATTGATAATAAGAAAGTTGTTTGGAGTGACTCAAACTTTCGACACTTCTGACATGCAGGCCTCCGGAGCACCTGAACCGATATCTTTGATTGGTTTTTACTACAAAAAAGCATTATAAAAGTAGGTATGTTTACTTGGTGAAATAAGAGACTGAATCTGAACAGCACTAAAGCACTAAATCTAAAGGAATAGTGAGGCTCTGCAGTAGAGTTAATTCTTTCCAGAAAGTGTACACGTATGAAAAGCAACCTCTTTTCATGATTTGAGATTAACTGAAATGAGCTCTTCCCTCCAGCTTCAGTACTTGAGCCACTTTGCCCTCTTTGCTTTAATGTATTATACTATAATGAACGAAAACGAAAAAGCAGGTGGAAACTCTTGTTAAAATCCATTTATTGAAATTGATATCCAATACCTTTGGAAAAAGGGTGAGCTTTTTCAAATTGAGCATGTGTGTTACCACGGAAACAGACCTTTCCTCTCTCTGAAGCCTTGTGCTTTATTTGATCAGATGTGATCTGGTATAGAGACAGATTTACTCTTTCCATTCCAACATTCATTTTGAATCTCAGCACCTTAGTGGGTTCGCTTGTTTTCCCTTCCCAGCGCAGGTTTTTACGGGCTTTTATTGGCACACCACACAGCCTCAGTGAGGCAAAGTTTGTTTTTGTTTGTCTCTTTAGACTAGAGACCTGTATTCCTTATATGGCTGCTCCTGTTCAGGGTTGTACAGTATTGTACTGTTAAAATAAAGCACAGGCTCGTAATTTTTTTTATCAGATGCTAACATAAGGCCATCAGATAAACACCCCAGACACATGACATTTTACCCAATGTTGTTTTGTATTGAGCAATGCTAAACCACAGCAACAGAAGCACTGAGTGAACCCATCATTCAGACACCCCAAAAGGTTCCATCTTTAGAGGAGTGATGGCCACGTTTGAGCGTGTTTGCAGTGCAGGACTGAGTCAAGGTGTTGTGATAGGCCAGACCTCAATCTGAATCAAATTTGGCATCATAAGAAAGAGGTGCGTGAGGAAATACTGCAAAATGAAATTAGCTGAAGCAACAGTGCATAATAAGTGGGCCAAAATTTCTCCAACATGATGTGAGCCAATACATCATAGAGAAAAACTTCTGCATTCTGGCTTCATTAGGACCAGATTATTTTGTTAAATGTTTTCCCCCCTGATACATAAGATTAGCATTTCAAATCCAAGACATGGATTATATTGTGTTTATTTTAACAACACAGAAGTTTATCCTAAACAGGATAAAGCATCCCAGAAATGCATCCCTTTAAATGCATTTTCTTACAAACCAGGCTCCATATTTGCTGATAATCAAAAGAAACACATATTCATCTTTCCTAAGGCAGTCATACAACTCAAACTAATCACTAAACTTACATATACTGTCTGGATTTTTACATCTCTTAACCTCATGCGTGAATGCTTGTGCATCGTGTGGAAGCTGAGATGATCACCATGACAAGTATGCACGAGGAGTCGCCTGGTTAGCACCTTGTTAAGCTGTCAAGGGAAGCCTGACTCCCACTCTTTCCATCCAGCATCAGTAAGGGTGCCCTCATCACCTCAGAGATGGGTTGCAGAAACACACACGTATTTTAGGATCGCCAGTGAGCTCAGGAAGGGATGACTCGTTTCTTGCTCACTTTGTCGTTCGCTGAAGTATTTCTACACAGGAAACAAGAGAATCACAGCTTAAATAAGACCGCTGTGTTTTGTAAGCTTTTGGCTTTGCCGCAGTGGGAGAGAATGAGAGGTAAAAAGCTAAGATACCTTGAATTGTGACCAGACCTCTCCAGATGAATGCATTTTTATTCCTTCCATTTTTTCAGAGATGTGTCAATGTTTTGCCTTCGACACATTCTGTCCAGGAATACTCGGTTTTGCACTGGATGAAGGCCAGAAACATGCTGTTAGAGTAAAGCAGGGAAAGAGAGAGGCGCCTGTGTTTGTGCACATTTTCCCTCTGCGGCACGCCGGCGGTCTGGTACAAAGAGTTCCACCTGGCGTCGCTTCACACACACACACATAAATGTACCCACTTGTGAAAACACCTCATGCTTCATTGGACGGGCAGTTTCAAAACGACGAGCAAAAGAGTGACAAGAGGAATTTGTTCTCCGGGCAAATAGAGTTAGATTGCACGCCTCATTTCAAACTCCCAACTGATTTCAGAGCAGCTACCGGACATCTTAGGTTTCACTTTTACAGACAGATTTGTTGTAATTTTCAACTAAATTTGAATTACGTCAAATTAGGACGTTCTGCCAGTGAATCACTGGCAGAACGTATCCTGAATGTAATCCACCACACTGCCTTTTCTCATCTACCCTCTTCTGGTTAAGCAGTATTCCTTGACTAGCTTTCCATGAAATGTAGATTTTGTTTCTTTTCTTTTTTGTAGATTTACTGTTTGCGGTTTTATGCATTTTCATTTCTAAACTTTTGCTTCCCGGTCTTCACAGCTAAGGTGGTCTGGCAGTGCCATTAAGAAAAAGATGATTTAATGAAGTAATCTGTCTTAGAAATCATCCAGTAGTCTGATGTCAAACGTCCTCTGGTCAGTCGTAATTGGCAGCAGATCGATTTTAAGATGGCTGTCTTTTTACGTGTTTCAGAGGTCAATTCAGTCACTCTCCGTTCTTGCTCCTCAGAGGATTGACCTTCTACTGTGTATTGTATTTTTTTTCTTTTTCGCCATCATGAGAGTAATTCTTTCAGTCCGGATAATTCCCCGCCTGTTGTTGACTGAACATCACGAACCATCATTACCTTTGTTCAGAATGTGCTCCAATCTGGAAACAAGATACAGAATTTTTACAATCAAACCACTAATCCTTGCAAAAAATAACGTTTTCCCAATTTTTTTCATTCATCAATAAAAAAAAAACACTGTCAAATTCTCGTGCAAGTGCAAAGCAGACCAGAGTTTAATAACTTAATGTCTCATGTAGTTCTTCTGTTGGACAATAAGGAAATATTTTTTTACTTATCTTAGATATAATATCTGTCACATTGCTTTGATATTCATTAACATCCATACTTCTGGATGAAAATCAATCATAAACAGCAAAACTACATGTAAACAGCATATTCAATACCAAGTCATTTTATAACCAAAGGCTCGTGCACTCATCAGATGCAGAGCAGGGATTTCTGTTATCTCACATGACAACAAATATATTTACACTTGGCTGTAAAAATAACAAAGTTTTTGTCTGTTTTGACTTGCGTCTCTTCAGAGAAACTCCAGCATCTCGGGGAGCACTCGAGGAATGTATCAAGTGTCGGAGAGGCGCTCGTCCCCCAGCACAGGGTAGGTCAAAACCACGCTGTCCTTAGGACGCATTCACATTGATTAGATTGAGACTAAGATATGATTAGTCGACAATGCTACTGTGCCTTATGTGGCATTATATGTACAACAGATTCTGACATACTTGTTCTTCGGTATAAAAGAAACTTATCCACGCTTTTAAGTGCCAAATTACATGCAGCATAAAAAGTCATTTAACTCGTGCACTAGATGATTAGGGAAGTGTGAAGTGTCTGTTCACTGGCTTTATCGTCCACGAGGAGATTTTATAGCTTAAGGCTGTTGAATGAATTTACTACACCTCAGTTTGCTCACCTGCTTTGGGGCTCCCATAGTGAAACACAATCTGCCAGTGATGCAGAATTGGAGGCACAGAGCTGTAAATCAGCATACGCTGTGCTTGCTTGCTTCGGCTGGGGTGCAACTTGTCTCACTTTTCTGAAAATGTTTGTAAGCAGAAATGCTCTGTCCCAGACACCGTATTGAAAAAAGCCCATACAAGTAGCACAGTTAAAGTTTTTTTGACATCATAATCTCATTGCCTTAAAATCTAATAGAATTCTTTAGAACAAAATATGTCGGATGTACCTAGGCAGATATACAGAAATGATTTCCTTTCATTCTTCATGATGGCACTTTAACCTGCGTTTGGGGGTGGCAACGCGAACTGTGTTCAGTTATTTCTTTATTAAGTGTTCCTGAGTCTTAGAAGTTATCTCCATCTGCTGATCCAGATTTTTTATCTGTTTACACATGCAGATTTGTAATAATTTGTTCAACAGATTTTTTAATCTTTACACATTTTTACTCAAGAAAAACTCAGAGGTTTTCTAAGGTATTATTTCTATAGTGAGTCATGCTACTCAAATCCAGGTCATCAAATCTGTGTTTTATTGTTTTAAAATCTTTGTATCTGAGATTTGCACATTACTTTTCTAATTTTACATTTTACATATTGTCCAAACTCTTTTGCAAAGAAGACAGTTGCACAGAATAAACAGTATGTTTTAAGTTGAAACCATTTTCAGTTATAGTCAGGCTAGGACTGGGGTGCAGCAGTGCATCATGGGTATCTCACCGAATGAGGTGTGATTGAAGTATTTCTGGGTCTCTGCTGCCAACTTCAGACACATGGCTGTGCTGTAGTACTCTGACTAACCCAACTGTCATCCCCAGTCGCTATGTGAATGTGTTTCCTGCCGTGACGTCACTAAAGACCTGTCAGGCCTTCCCCACTGAATCATGTACAGCACGACACACACACATGTATAGACGCATACGTGCAACACAGCGTGAACAACGTCTAACCTCTAAGCCTTCTGCTTACAGTTATTAATAGCTCTTAGTCAAGGATCGATACAGCCAAACAAGAAGTTGAAGTAAAGGTCATCTCCAAAAGTAATCAAAAGTGTTTGTGACTTATTGATCATGATGTCAACAGATATTCATGGAAGAATCATCAGTGTACATGCATCAGTTTGCAGCACGTTGTCAGACAGAGTTGAGATAATTCAGTAATAGCTTTACACAGCTTGTATAACCAGTGTCAAATAAGGGGTTTCCATTATTACCTTTTCTGCCCTCCCCAGGTCTATGTGAGACCACAATGAAGGTGTCAAGTGTGAACGTCTTGCGAAGTATTTTGGTTTTGTGGCTTTGTTAAGTTTGCCATTGACAGTTTGCCATTGACCCAGCAGGTTCTAAAATCCTAACTGTTAGGAGGCACCATTCCTTAAAGGAAACGCTAAGAACGAGTAGAGTTGAGCTGAGTAGTTACTAGTGGAAAAGCCTCAAAGGTAAAGTGAACAGAGTCAACAGAACCTTCAGAATGATTTAAACTGGATCCAAACAATACTCTGAAATGATGAATAGTAATTGGTAATGGCAGAATAGTGTCACATTTTGGTTTCTTGTTAAGTCAGAATGTAGGCAGTTTGTCTTACAGATTTCTACGCATTGTTAGACTGTAAACAACACAAATTACCATTTTGTCACAACATTCCTCTTCTCATCATGACAGGTGGGGGTTGCATTATCGCCACACATGTTTTAAATGATACGTGCAGATCCTCTCCATATTACTGACAGAAGAGTAGGGAGCCATGAGGGGGAGGAAGAGGAGGGAGAAGCTAGAAATCTGTAACTGTTTATCAGTTGTGGTGACATTGAAAATACTTCAGTTTGCAGTTTCAAAAGATACCCAGATTCCGTCTGAACTGAACTGAACTGAACTGAACTAAACTCCATATCAGACATTCATTGTGTTACTTTTTACACATTAAAACTGTTGTTTTGACGTGTAAATGATAAAAATAGTCATTAGTCATTTGATTAGTTGATCCGCAGTGGGAGCCTTTCTGTCTGTTTCACTGGACGATTGTTTTGCTTTGTTAATATTTGACCAAAGGTTTGTCAAATTCAGCAGATTCTCTGATAATGTCTGGAGGAATGTGTCTTGTGTTGTGTTGCAGATTGTGGTTTATCCAACATTTAGAAAAACATTTCTTTTCTTGGCACTGCGAGTTCTTACGGTTTCCATTGGTTTCCTAGCAACCTTATGGCGACTGTGCCTGGCCAAGAAACGTTCCTTCATTTAACCCCTGCTAAATTCACAATCTGCCATGCTCACAGGGATTTTGAATTTTAAATAGGATATTTAACTGACTTCAACATTTATCTAGTTCTACAAACACAGATGAAGACAATTGTTTATATCGACACTTCTTTTATATCTATAATGACTGAAGTGAATTTCTAGAATGGGAGTAAAGTATGTGTTTGATTCTCAAATTGAATGAGGAAAAAAAGCATTTGAATAGCTTGGTTCCCTCTGTTCTGCTGCAGAGCCTCAGGAAGGATCAAGTCTGTCTCGCAGGGCTCTGGAGGGTACGACAGTGACAGTGTTGAGATGCATCCCATGGAGGAGTGCCCGGAGGCACAGTACTATCACATGCAGTGCCGGATGAACGAGGGGGGTTATGAGCGTTCCCCCAGTTGTGGATCCAGAAACTGGGGCCTGCGTAAACAGGCCATCCAGAACTGGCAGCGGCGACCTTACAGGAACAGCACGGAAGGGGAGGAGGGAGACGTGTCCGACGTGGGCTCCCGGACCACCGAGTCCGAAGTGGAGATGTGGGAACAAGAGAGGAGGGCTGTGGCTGAGGTCCAGCAGTCTGCTGCTCCCTATCCTCACCACAGCAGGGCAGCATATCGCTCAAACGCAGGTAACCGCCCTCTGAAAAGTCGCTCAAGGCAAGGAAGAGACTCTTAGAAATCCACGCCATGGATCTCACATTTCAAACTAGTAACTCAGACCATTTGAGGTGTGTTGAAGTCTTTAAATATTTTTTTTTCTCGTCCTGCAAAGTGATCGGAGTCAAGTCTTAAAACATAAACAAAAAAGGCCCCAAATGCGAGAAATATATCACATAAAAGTGGTTTAAAGCATGAAAATGATATGACCATAGGCCAGACATGCAGGCACTGTCCGATCAGAGTGAGAAATGGGAAATCAGAGAGTTAGGATTTAGCATATTTTGAGGTATAAAGTCAAATACATTTCAGTTTTGTAATCTGGGAGCTAAAAAGCAGCCTCAGACATATTCTGATGCCATCTCTCTTCTGTATTGTCTCTCGCTCTGTCTGGCTGTACACTGCAGCATCTGTGTTTTATATTACCTTTCGTGTAACTTACTCTTTACATTTTGCTTATTGAGCTTTGGGTGACAGCTCCGCTCTAACATCGATTCACAGAACCTTCTCTGTCAGCAGATTTAAAATCTCAAGCTGGAATTTTTTTTAAAATGGTGTGACATTTTATATCGGTGGATCTTGTATGTTTGCGAAATAGTCAAATCGGGCCGGGACCTTGTGAAATGATAAAACAAAGCACTGTTGATTAGCCGAAAGGCGTCCTGTCGCATAACACTCCACATGCCACTGGCATCCCTGTGCTCTGACGTAGTTCTCCTTATTGAGAGAATCTCTATGAGGGCTTATTGGGTGGTATGTATCTGCAAGCGCAGTCTCTGTCTCATCAAGTAACTCACAGCTTGGCTTTTTTTGTTCATTTAGCAATCTTGAGTGTAGGTGGTTTGTGTGTGTGTGTGTGTGTGTATGTTTGACAGTGAGAGAAACTGAAAGAGTGGAAAAGCAAAGCTCTGGTTCACAGCCCTGATGGCTGTCATCAGACACCTTCCAAGGCCAAGGATGACGTGAGTCATGTCGGAGCAATCTTGCTCGGAGGGGTACGCCGCGCTCAGATTGGACACATTGTATAAGCCAGTAGATAGTAATAGACAAGATGAAAAAAAGGACAGATCTGTATTCATTTTTGGTTGATGGTTGGCGCCACCATGTGACTAAATAGTAAAGACATTTTTCAAAGGAGAGGTTTTTTTTGGTTCTTATGAAGGACTCAAAAGTAGTTATGAACAGATTCACCTTTTTAAAATGTATTCTTTTTAGATTAGCAGGCAAATGTCGTGAAACTGATTCAAATAGAGCTTTTTTCATTGGTCACTGCAAACCAGCACTCATAGAAGCTTTTCATTCAAACAAAATATGGTTTTCCGACACTAAAAAGAAAGAGGCTTGATTCCACAATTAAAACAAATGAAAAATCAAACACACATACACATGGACACAGAAAACTACCATGATTTTGAAAGATAAAGAAGTGAGAGAGCTGGGTCTCCCCCTAAAATCAGACGTTCTTTTTATACAATCTCACCAGTTAATTCCATATTTGTGGCTGGCACCTGTCCTGGAAATATCACACGATCAGTGCAAAAGGCTTTAAAGACTATTTCCTCCTTCAGGTCGGTCTGAAGGTGTTTACTCCAAGCAATGTCGCCACGAAAAGAGCCCATCCAAATCCAACGAGGTGATCAGCCCAGAGATCCTAAAGATGCGCGCAGCCCTCTTTTGCATCTTCACGTATCTGGACACCAAAACGCTGCTCAGAGCTGCCGAGGTCTGCCGCAACTGGAGGTTTGTGGCCCGCCACCCAGCTGTGTGGACCAGAGTGCTGCTCGAGAACGCTCGCATTTCATCCAAGGTGGATTGTCCATGTCTTGTTGTCATGTTTGTTTCATTGTCTAAAGCACTTTCAAAGCGCAGGTGAATGTAGACGCAAGAGTAACTGCTGTGGCAGGAGCTTTTCATCTCTGCATTACTTCTTTTCTAGTTCCTGAGCACCTTGTCTCAGTGGTGCACTCAGACACACTCTCTGATCCTTCAAAACCTTAAGCCAAGACAGCGGGGCAAGAAGGAAACGAAGGAGGACTACCTTAAAAGCACACGGTGAGACACACACACACAGTTGGTTACAGTAGCAGAAGGTTTTGTCAAATTATTTACTTGTAATCTATATTATTCTTCGTTTTTCTTTGATTTCAATGCAATCATTACTTTACGATGTGTTCTATCCAACTGAGCAATGTGCCAAATAACTCCTAAAACACTCATCTGAGTTCAAGGGGCTGCAGACACAGAAATGAGCCAGCTTTGTCTGTCCTTCATTGTTGCAGAAATAGCAGGAGCACTTCTGTTATGTGCTGGACATGATAGAGGTGTTGGCTCAGACCAAGTGCAGAAGGTCGGAAGAATTACTTCATCTCTTCTTAGTCTTGACCTTTTATTTCATTTCTATCCAAGTGGCTGTCTTGAAGAAGGTCTGGAGGCGTTGTTAAAGGCCACAGGAAGTAACTTGTTAATTCTGAAGATTTCCCACTGCCCAAACCTGCTGACGGATCGCTCCCTTTGGCTGGCAAGCTGCTATTGCCGAGCCCTGCAGGCTGTAACTTACAGGTAAAACGCCTCAACGCATCAAGTCTTTTGAAATTCAAAAACCATTCCAACAATCAGTGATATATTCAAGTTATAAACTCCGTCTGTTTTCCTCCAGGAGTGCCACAGATCCAGTTGGTCAGGAGGTGATTTGGGCCCTTGGGGCAGGTTGCAGAGACATTATTTCTCTTCAGGTGGCACCTCTACACCCTTGGTAATATATGGATAAATATGCAGTATCTTTTTTAAGTTACTTGGAACTTATCGTAACCTATACGTTTTGTGAGCTATTTGTTTAATACCAAAAGAAATAACCGACTGCAAACTCAGTGAGTTGCTTGTTGATGTTTTTTTTCCAGCCAACAACCCGCCCGCTTCAGCAACCGATGTCTGCAGACTATTGGAAGATGCTGGCCACACCTCCGGGCTCTCGGCGTGGGTGGAGCTGGATGTGGGATTCAGGGACTGGCCTCGCTGGGTAAATATGCAGCATAAGCCTACGGATTCACTTGTACTAGACTCTATTTTAAAGTCAGAGCAAAGCAGAAATACGTTACATAACAGAAACATGAGCAATGGGTCCAGCAGTTGATCCCAACTATTTCCAAATGAAAAATAAACCAATTTCCCCAATTTTAATGAAAGCAGCTGCTCACAGAAGATAAAACAATCTGCTGAATGTCACTGCTTTAAGTCCACATATAGACTAAATGCTGTGCAAGATTTTCTCATTGTTCCTTCAGTCCTCGGAAGAAAAATATCTTTTAGTTTACTTTAGTTCGAGCCTCTTTTTACTAAACTGATCAAATTCCTCTTTGTCTTAATATTCCTCTGTCCTTTAAATGAGCAGTCACAGAAAAATTTCCTTCAGACAGGACAACTGCCTGCAGCTGATATAAAGAGTTGGAGGCTGCAGGGGTAGTTCCATCACAGGATTTCATGCCAACCTTTAAAAAACCCTGAATAAATAAATCTGTTTGAGTCCAATTCAAATCCAGCTAAGCACAGTCTTCCTTCTTGTGTTTTTTAAGATTTAAAACGCATTTTAAATTAGTTTTATTCTAACTTTTAGCCACAGTCAGTCTTGAGTGGCCTTCATTTGCCTCGCTTTGCTTTAGCTGAAAAATGAATTCACATTTATCAATTGCTGCTTCTTTGAAACGAGCTGACTCAGCAGGTATCTGCTGTAGAACGTGCTACTCGGAGGAACCTTTCAACTTTGCTATCTGCTTGTCTCAGACTTCAAAACCTTGGTTACTGTTTCCTACCTTAAACTTTAAACTTTCTATGGTTTTCAATGCCCCTCATCTTCATCTTCCTCGTTTTTGCAGCAAGGAACTGCATGCGTCTGCAAGTGTTAGAGCTGGACCATGTGAGTGAAATCAACCAGGAGGTGGCAGCAGAGGTTTGCAGAGAGGGTCTAAAAGGCCTGGAGATGCTGGTCCTCACCTCCACGCCCGTCACCCCAAAAGCTTTGCTGCACTTTAACAGTGAGTATAAGACACTGGGCTTGGGAGATTGTCTCAAAAATAACACAAACACTGCTTCTTGCTTCACATATTTTTTGTTTTAGCGATGATTAGAAGTGCATGTTAAAATAAAAATTAATAAAAAAAGAGATCTTTCACACATTAATGTTGCTCGAATCCTCCCTCTAATCACGCAGGTGTTTGCCGCAACCTCAAGTCCATCGTGGTTCAGATTGGTATTGAGGACTACTTTGAGGACCCCAATAGCCCAGAGGCGAGAAAGCTGTTTGACGAGATGGTCAACAAGCTGCAGGTAACAGCTGCTCTGTGTCTGGGAGCACACCCGGCACATGGGCCATTATGCATGGGCGGACATTAAGTACCAACATAATACAAAATCGAGTTCTAGATTTTGTATTATTATTATTTTTTTTTAAGATTTCTTCTGAATGAATCGTTGTGGTTATCAGAGAAAAGTTCTTGCTTTATGCCACATGCAGGCCTCACTTTGGGTTACTACTTCCATGCTTTGCATTTACAGCTGTGTAAATGTAATGGCTAAGGTAGCAGTCAGACACCTTACTGTGGCTTTGTGAAGCAGTTTGTTGGGCATTTAGTTGCTGTTTTTAGAAAATTGCACGCTGTTGGGAGGTGGGTACGATGCATTTATTTTTATGGCAGTAAAATCATGAGTCAGTCCTTAGTCCCAGCAAGGACTGTTTGTAGATGTGCTGCTACAAACCCACTCGAGCAGAGGCTTTCTGCAGGGGTGTTTTTGTGGCTGACCACTCATGGTCAGAGATACGAAAAGGCTTTGAAGCACCAGTTTTTGGTTATGTTTGTTTTGATGAGTCATGTTGCAGTATCCTACAGTCAGGATAGAGAGGTGGCTCGTAGCTGCGACCTCTCAAAAAAGTGTGAATACCTGTGATCCATTTTTATTCCTCCCCCTACGAAACTTGGATACAGTAAAGTTTGCAGTTAAGTCACGTCCACTTATTAAATTAGGCTTTCTGGAGCTGAACGTTAGGGAGCCACATAGCCATCCTTAAGCTGCTGCATTAGGTGTTCAAAACATTTCATGCTGATGGAAGAGTAAAGAAGAAACCGAGATGAGACATACAGTAAGTCAGAGGGATATCTGGTCTTGGTGGTTATTCTCATATTTATCCCTTGTGTCTTTTCCAGGCTTTAAAGAAAAGACCGGGCTTCTCCAAAATCCTCCACGTGAAAGCCGACAGCCTCTGCTAACACCTTTTCTGCAGTCTTAGCTCCCTGAAAGGCCCAGTCGCGTCTTGAGTCAACCTAAAGGACCCTGCAGGTGTTAGCCCTCTCACTGGAGTTGAATGCATTTGCTGCACAAACGAGATGCGATCGACGCGTTGAAGAAGGACCAATGCTCAGTGGGCTATTTTTCAGTGGTACAAATCTAAAACAGAAAAAACTAGTATGCTAAATATGTTCTTAATGTCGGTGAGGCCGTTAGACTTAAAGTGGCATTTGGGATCCAGTGAAGTTTGAACTTTGCATTCTGGAGAAACAGATCTCTGATTCCTCCCTCTGCTGTCATTCGCTTTCACCATAAAAGTGACTGTGTCATGGCACAGTCAGATCCCTTCCTTCAGAACTTTAGAGGTTGTCGGCGGTGCTGCGTTTTTACCGCGTGCGTCACACAACGGCCGATTACAATACCACTCGCCGCCAACATCTAATGAGCAGGAACACATTATTAAGCCTATGTACTTTCCACAAGTGTTTCTCAACAGAGTCTCGTATGTGAGGGTTAACAGGAGCTTTATGTCTGAGGGAGTAAAGAGGAAGTGAAGAAATACCCAGCCTTTCCCGCACAACTGTACATTGAAACATCGTGAACACTCACCGCTTCCACCCTGAACCGAAATGTGCTGCGCTCCGGAGGGTGTAAAGACACATGGACCTGCTCCCAGTGCATGGCAACGCTGTTTTGCCTCATCCCTTTTCTCTGCTTCCCTCTGCGATCAGGATAATATCACTAATCTGGATGCTCTGCTCGCATCACTGGACCGGTTTGTGTCAGAGGGCCCATGGTAAGCGGTGCCACTTGTGACAGCATCTGTTCCCTACCCCTGCGAGCGTTTTCTCCAATGTGCCATTAATGAGGGGAGAGGGACCACACAATGCAGATGTTGAATCACCACAGCTTAAAGAAAAAAAAAAGTTCTGCAGTTTGATTTGAGTGGATGCAAATATAACATAAGGTGTTGTTGTGTTTCTTATAGAACAAAAGGTCCAGGTTTGTACTGGTGTTGTCGTGTTTGTATTTCACTTGTTTTCTCCAAAGTAAATGGTGCCATTCTAATCGGCGGGCCTCACAATGACTAGCCCTGAATCTCAACACCTGACATCCTGTGCCTCCCTCTGCTGGTGATCCCGTGCAAAAACACAGTTGGGGAGACGTCCCATTTTGCGGCATGGAGCAAGTATTATCATTTCTGTGCAGAACTTGGACTCAAGTGATCAGATTTTGGAATTGGGAAACTCATATTATTGCTGTCTAGAGTATCTTGCCGGAATTCTATCAGAGTATGATCAGCAAAACCTACTGAAAAATAGTGCTTGTGGTCTGGGGTTTGTGTCGGTTTAGATTTATCTTTCAACTGACAAACTGGGAGACAGATTGAGTGCTGAAGAGATATGTGTTTATTTGGTTTTAGTTTTCTAAGGGTTTTCAGGAACTTATGTGTCATCTTTGTCTTTGATACATTAGACAGCGGTCAGAATGCTCTCGAGCTATATTCACACTACCCGTGGCATTGTTTAGTGGTGATCCAGCTCCAATTCACTGATGGTCAGATTTGACAGTTCACAGGAGCCGTGCATCTGATTTCCCTCTGATCTTGACTGCCTATGCTGAGATTCCCTTTTGTGTGTCCCAGAAGGTCCAGAAAACATCATATTTGTTTGTGATATAACCACTGTGGAGTATATGTGAAAACATGCAAAAAAAGTAAAGGGAATGCATCCAAATATTTTAATGGCATTAAGCCCTTAAAGAAAAAAAAATGTGTTCAATTGTGAAGGAAAACATTAAGAATAGTGACAGCGAGAACCTTAACATTTGCAGTTTCAGTGGTTAGTGGTTAGTGGCGTTATTAGACTGCTGCAGCAACAACTTTCAGCTCATGCATGTAAGCAAAAAGCCACGTGAAATCTCATGGGTTTTTACGCCGCATCGCCTGTGCTTCAGACCACTCTTCATTTGAGAGAATTCAGTGGCAAAGTAGATTCAAACTGTTGAAGAAATGGTGTAAAAATGGTGGTATATAAAATCCCAGATTCTCTGTTTAAGCCTCTTCTTGTGTAACATTTGCCTTGGCTCACACATTAGAACTTGTTTCTGATTCTTGGAACTGACAAAGCTTGGGCCGCTGCCTACTGTAACCAAGACAGTACTTGCTCATAAGTAATTATCACAACTCCATGTAAAAGAAACTAAAATACTACTTAAAATGTGGGCCATAAGAAACCGATTATGGACAGGCCAGATCTCACATTTTCATTGAGCTTTTTTAAGTTGATACACAATATGGACCAAAAACCTGAATTTGTCTTCTTCAGGCCATCCAAGCTTATGACATACGAAAATAGCTTATGCTCATAAGAACCATTTTGAGTGGGGAAAAAAATCAACAGTTTGAAAACGGATTCGAAAATAAATCATTCTCAAGGCTCATTTACCACTAGCTCACCACCTGTTTCCTGACAGCAGTTCTCTTCTCTCAGTGGTTGAAAGTCTTAACAATGCTGTGGAGGCTTCCAGGTTGACACTGTCCTCTGGTAACAAAGGCCAACTTCTGTTTTTTCAGACTACTTATGAGAAGTGTAACTACTTATTGCTGATGAGATGGGAGAAGTGTCATGGGTAACCATTTCCACATGTTCCTCCACTTCTGCATATAATTGATCTACATTAGTTCTGACTTTCTGCTCAGTTTAACTAAAGGACATAGGTTGGGGGGGTGGGGGGTTGTTGGGGGGAGGGGGTGCCCATTTATGCCCACACTATGGAGAAAACACAAAGCACTTGTTGATTTTAAGTTTTAGACAATCCTGCCTTTGTTATCAGCTACTCTGTATATAATGTTTGTAAAAAAAAAAAAAAACGAAAAAAAAGAGTTGACGTGTGTTGTTAACATGAAATATTAAGGTCATGCGTCAGGATGGAACAGTGGAAGTTTACTGGCCTTCATCCTGTCAGAATTTTCTCTCCAAAGCTGAACGAAAGACAAACATAGAGAATTATATTATGTATAACAGTAGTGTTGAAATTGCAGTTGTGTATTAGATACTTTATATTAAATGTGCATCAGAGTCATATAGAGATGGAAATTATTTAAGAAGAGGACAAAAATGATAATTGAGCTATTTATTTCTATAAAAGCGGCGCTGTGTATACTGTTGGCATGTTTGTGTTCATGCATCAATCATTACGTTGCCTTCTTAAATGTTCTGCTACTGTGGCAAGGAAATTATTAGATGTTTAAAGAGCTTTGATTGCCTGCAGGTTAATTCTTTATTTTATCGCGTCTGTTGTTGCACTATAGAAAAAAAAGAAATGGATATTTCAGATGTTTATTATAAGAGTGTTGTTTTAAATGTTTCTCAGTATTTGACAAAAATATATATATAAAATGCACTTTTTTCTTGAACACTGTCCTCGGCCAGCTGGTCGTCCGCTTAATCAGAAGTTTCTGTTGGCAGAACATCTGTCGACGTCCACTCGTGTGGAACATGCATGTTGGATTCCATGAGAGGAAGACATGGGAAATGCATTGACAACTTGCAAACCTGTAATAGAAGAACAGTTTGTCTTATTTCTCTTAACACCATTAGTCATTTGATTGGGAGGTCGACTATCGAAACCGATTTAAATACATTCAAGTGCTTTTTAAGTTGCCATTATGACCTTACACTCAGCTCAGCTCTTTCTGTTTTACACTCTAAATGTAGCGTTCATAGCATCGGCCCATTTGTTTTGGCGGTGAAAGCGACCTGCTGCGGGTGCTGCGTGGTCTGTACGCTCTCGACATGCAGATTGGGAAGGCCAATTACACTGGAATAACTTTGGCCTCCGTTTCCAAATGTCTGCCTCGTGTGGTGAAAGTTTGAAACGTCACCTGAATCGAGATCGTTCTCCCATTCACATGTTTGTTATATCTTGTAATCGGGGATCCCCAGTGGCAGTTGCACCAGCTCATCTCCATGTGCAATCCAAAACTTTGTTTGAGTGCTCAAGTATGTACCCCCCTGTACATATTTTACACATGAATGATTGTACTGTCCATTAATCTGAACAGTGTTTTACGCATTACCTCAACACTTAACGGGGAAAAAACAAGTGTTCGTTTTTTTTTGTGTTTGTATTCATTCTGATTGCTGTTGACAGCTGATCCAGGAACTTCCTCCATTTTGCTCTGGAGATGACGTGAAATTTGTTGTTTAACAACACTTCCCGAAAAGAATGATAAGCCTTCTATGATGACTGTGTTAGATGGGAATGTTTCAGATCTCATTTTCACTCATTTGTTGTCATCAATAAAAACCGCTTTAAATTGTTCTTGTTCTTCATTCATTTTGAGGTTCCTCGTGTTTTTTATTATGTTTATTTAGTTTTCCATGTTTAGTTATCAGAAGAATCACAGAATTTGAAAATCAGATCAGTGGATCTTCCTGGATTAGGAATATTCAGGATGGAAATATTTTTTAGAATTCAATAGTTTTTATTGAATTCTCCAAGTTTTTTTGTTTCTTTTTAAACTTGCAGTAGCTGCATAATGGTATAATAAATATGGAGAATAAAGTCTTCTCTTGTGGCTATTCCTTTAGCCTCAGTACCTGTGTGTGTCTGTGTGTATGTGTGTGTGTGAGATCCTTGTGTGAAGCTGTGTGAGTGTGAGTGTGTGGGTGTGGCCCTCTGTTCTCTGGCAGGTTTCCAGTTCTCTCAGCTGTAGCTCATCAAGTCATCAGATGCCTGGGACACATCTGTTGGCCTTCGCCACATCTGCTTATCTGCCCCGGTGCGATCTCCATTCTTTGTCTGAATGTTTAGTTTCTCTCCGTGGTCAACATTAGCTGAGTTCCTCATGGCCGGTTTCTGTTGACCCTGTCTAACTGACCTTGTGCTATTTGCGAACCAACCAGAAAATATTCATACTTACCACAGCAAATCCTCAGATATCCTGATGGATTCACCTCACCTGGTGGCCTGAAGTAGTGTCTTCATTGTAAGTCTTAAGAGTCAGAGCTGCCAATGTTCACTGATGGTCTATTTTAAGTGACAGTCACCATGATAAACAATAATATGTCACTTTTACCATTTGTATATAAAAAGCTCAATCATATCCACATAGATTTTTATGAACAAAAAAAAACATTTTTTTATCTGTTTAGACTTTTGGCACTTTGTCTCTTTAAAACAGCTCATTAAAAGTGCCATCCTTTGAATACAGCTTGAAACAGAGCTGAAAACGCTACTACTGTTTGACGGGGAAATCTGGAGCTGAACAGTTAAGTCTTCAGCTGCCTCACGTGATCGTGCTGGAGCAGGACTCCTGCCAGGACTTTTTCTCAGTGTTTTCCTCTCGGCTGTCTCAGTGTCTGAATGAAGGTGCAGGGTGAGCGAGTACACTGCCAACAGAAAACAAGGTTTCGCCTTACAGACGCTCACAATGCATGACAATCCACTTCACCCCACCGATCTCAGAACTTTCTCCGTAAAATGGATTAATGTTTTCATAACTAACATCTGAAGTGATATTTTAATGTCTATTTATAAAAGTATGAATCCAAAGAATATGCATCTAATGAATCTAAAGAATATGCAGCCAGATTTCCTTTTGTTCGTGACCCAAATTTTTCTTTTTTCTTACTTGGCTTACGACATAAGATGTTATCAGATGTTCTTCGTTTTTTTTGCAAACCTGTGTTGCAATAAATCTTTGATGTCCTATGAGAGGAAGTAACTCTGGCATTAGAGAAGTCGGTTGGTGGTGGTGCCTTGTTTGTACTTAACCCAAACAGGATACAGAATTTTGTCTTGTGTCTTGTTGCAGCCGATAAATGTTTTTTGCCACAACACATCGCCTGGAAGACCAGCCATTGAAGTCACCCAAGTGATAACTCCACAGGTGATTTCATACCCTTAATTTAGAAGCATATTTGTTTCTGTAAAGTATTGCCTCCTCCAGTCTTTCACTTTACGTCAAACTCTGCTGTAGCCATTTATGCCAAATTCTAAAGAAAAAGCCCTTGTGGGCCCTTGTCTCAGACAACAGGCTCAGGTATCATCTAACACTGTAATTTTTGCACCACTTTGTACAGTGTAGCCGTAGAACCTCCTCTGTTTTTCCATGTGTGCGCATTTTCAGCTTCCTCTCCCGGAATCAAACAGATACGAAAATGACAAGAGAATGGAAAGTGCTCTCATCTGTGGTTGTCCTTTCCAAGAATATAACCTAAAGAGGAGCTACCTAGTTCTGTGTGTACCAAAAATGTTCCAAAATCATTAATTAAAATAAGAGGTACCGCTGGATCATAGAACTTTTTATTTTGTTTAAATTTTCTCAATTTTTGTTTAGTATTTCCATTATTCTTTATTACATAGTATTACAGAAGGCACTTACAAAAACAAAGTAAATCAAAGATTGTTATAAACATTACATTACTGATTTTCTTTTAAAAAAACAGAATGGCAAAGACAGGAAATGACAGCACCATTGGCAACTTCTGAACAGTACATCTCAAAGAAAAATTTAGCATGATTCAAACCTACAGTACAATAGAAATTATGCTCATTTGTTCTCGGTGTAATAATGCCCGAGCTATGCTTTTCAGTATAACTTAATCATGAGGATAAAAAAACTTGAACTCAACATTTATTCATTTATTTATTTCTCTTCACTAGTCAAAGGTTTGTCTTATGTTCAATGTTAGGCTATGTGGTTTCCGCTCCATGCAAGTCCTGGTACATCTCTATCAGACGAGTGGCCTCTCTCTGCCCTGACAGCAAAGCACCATGTGTAGTGGAATAGTATTTTCTGTGGGTGGCCTCTCCAGCGAACAGGACCTGCAGGGGCTAAATGGAGGGAGGGGGAGATGAGGGAAAAAGATGTAAGTGTAGAAAACCTGATTCAAAACCAGCTCGGTCAATAGCATCTTGTGTTTTTTTGGCCTCTCCTTGCAGCACTGTGGTCTATTTCTGCAATTCCCTGTTAACACTTGCCATGTAGGAGGCAGTGGTTGCTGTCCTGAGGGCTACAGTGTGATTTCAGCTTGACAGAGCTGAAGGACTCTCTGCAGAGGGGTCATACCGTTCCTTCAGCAGTGTCAAGTATGCATAAAACACCCTCCAGCCCCTCCTCCCACTCCCAATCAAATGCACCTCCGACCCCTTCTCCCGTTCGTCCAGAATGCTTCGGATTTCATGGTCTCGATTCCTGGCATGTAATGAGCATTCACAAGCCCTCTGACACATCCTGCCCTGCAGAGCCCGAACTGGCTCTCTGCACGGCCAGGAACGGTGAACACTAACGCACAGACCAAACAATACTTTGATTATTTTATGATGACGCGGTGTTGCTTACTGGAGCCTTGGTGCTGTTGTCGTAAGGCAGAGGCATGGCCAGCTTTTCACAGTCCGCCCCGCTGGATCCGACCCTGGTGAAGGAGTAGGAGCCTCGGATGTAAGGGTTACTGCCCCAAGACGAGCGCAGGACACGGCGGGGCTTTGGAATGTCAGGGTTCCCTGAGAGCGGGTGGCAGAGAAAGGTCAGCCCGGGTTTGTGCAAAACTGTTAAGTACTATGGGACCACGTTCAGTCTGATCGGGAGGACAGCACGGCTACGACAGATGCCCTGTTACAAACTCGCCATGTGAGCCTGCTCAGGCTGGAAAGGAAATGAAGATGATAATGTTTAGCAGAGGTCTGCTAATGTGTTCTAAATGTGTTAAATAAAAGCCCTGGATTCCAAGAAAACCTCATCTGGAGGATTTCCTTTTAAGCAAATGACAAAATGTCCACATACGAATGTTAGAGGGTTGTATAAACTTCGGACTTTGTCATGACACTTTTCAGATTTTCAATCATTTTGTCCCTTGCATTTTTTTTAGAAATGTTATTAAACTGCATACTACAGCGTTATAGCTCCAGCTCAAACTGTAATGACGTTGTTGATGCCCATTGTTGCTAAAAAAAATTTGAAAGCTCTTCTCGTGGTCTGCTGAGGGGCACTGAGTCTAGTTTGCCGATCAGAATATGTGACAAGCTATTGATATACTTTAGAATTATGGCGGACCAAAGCATTGTATAGTCTATAGAGTGCCACTCGATTTTACAGTCAAGCCAACTGGAAAATGAATGGGGAAACAGAGATGAGATGCTTTGCTTTTGGCCTTCTGATACCAGAGACACTGGTCACTGACCTAAATGAAGGCTGTATGTGTGCACGTGTAATTCACATCCTGCATACATAGGAAGTCCACTGACCTAATCATGAGGTGGCAGTCTGTATTCACATTGTGACCTACTTCTGAGGCAGCCGCTGGCGTTTTCTCTTTTCCCTTCCTTCCTGGACTTCTTGCCAAATGACTAACAATGCGTCAGTCCACGGAATGGTTAATGTATTAAACTGGAATTGACTTGATGCCGTTAAGTCCTTTTTTTTTTCTTTCTATCCCTGATTTTGTCCCCCTAGGACTGAAATGAAGTGCTTTATATAACAAGTGACAGCTAATACTAGACTAACCTCGGGGGAAAATACTGCATCCACTGTACTTGTGTGTCTGTGTGTGTGGGTCAAGAAAAAAGAGGACTGATCAAATGTCAGTTACTGTACAGAGCGCTTCGCCTTATCTAACACCCAATCAATCATTTTGATCTGTTTTATCTGTTTTGATTTTGCTGCTCTGAACACAGATTAGTTGGTTACTAATCATTCGAAACATGAGTATAACCCTCGTGACCATTTTTTTTTTCTTTTAGAAACAGCTACTTACAACACAACACAATGACCCAGACTTTCATTTTATGAGTCACTAAGCTAATATATCAGAAGGTTACTGTATTTGTTTTAGATTACTGACTTCCAAAAAGTGCTTGAAACGATTAGTTTTACTCTGGTAAAATCAACCCAAGCTGTGGTGGTGTTCATTAAGAATCAAAAATAAATTAATCTATATATATATTTTTTTTTTCTTAGAATTTTCATTAGTTTTAAAAGAAATTTGAAGTTGGATATTTTTTTAAAAGCCCCATAAAACTGCTGATGGAACCCGGTGTCCTCACCTGTAAAGCGCCTCAGCAGCTCAGTGCAGGTCTCAGCTACGGTTTCGTCATCACAGCGCTCCATGTACAGCGCCTCCTGCCCGCAGATCCAGCCGCTCAGCATGTGGCCGTAGCGCTCGGGTGGGTAGAGGACGTCGAAGCTACAGATCTTCTTATACCACAGCTCCTCGGGGTAGGCCAGCTGTTCAAGCTGGGCCTCGTCCTCCCACACAAACTGGATGCTGTTGCACTCTGGGCTCCAGAAGGGCTCCTCAAACTCTAAAAAAATCTTGTCAGTGGTGCTGATGCCCAGCTTCTCGACGGCGAGCACCTTGTCCTTAGGAAGAGATGGTAAGAACATGGCCTCATGATTCTGCTTCAGAACACCTAAAGAGGTCGTCACGATCACGTGATCCGCTGCAATCCACTCCTCATCCTCGCACTCCACGTAGATGGGGTGACCCAGGATGAGAGGGTCCTCGTGGGTCTGGCTTCCATGACTGTTGTCATTGTGGTTGTTCTGGTTGGGACCGCTGCTTTTGGCAATGACTTCCCGATGCTGGGCCGAGTAGTTCCAGTGGATGCAGCGGACTGGTTTGCCGAGGGAAATGGTGTGGGATGGGATGTCCTTGGCCAGGAGCTCCACAATCTTCATAAAACCTTCAGGAATGACATAATGTGCACCAGGGATCTCTGTCCACTCACCAAATTCGCTTAGAGACACCTCATCCATGCTGGGAGAGCTGCTCTCACAACTCTCCACCTGAGACGTAACACCATAGCAACAGTGGCTGTTCAGTCATATTTAAAGTCCACATCAGAAGTCACATCACATGTTAATAAACTGGATCACACAAGTCCAAACAACTATTAAACTGAAAGGAAATAGCTGGATGCCTTTTTAAACATTCCCCTGGCATTACACATCAGCTCGACCATGGCAATTAAAAACTATGCAAAAGGTCTGTGAGTCCCAGGACTACAGCCAAAATCGGAACAGCAAGCTTGAACTGGTTTAAACATGTCGGGAACATGTACATCGTTAGGTCAGTTTGAAAAATATGCAGCGGTTTGATTCCGCATATTTGCATTTTCACAATACACCTTGTTTCATGTGTGGGTGGGAGCACATGCAGGAGGGCCCGGACACGAATACATCACACTTCTACTCGTTTTAAACTTGACACGATTTTGCTTGCTGCTAGTGCTCACTTGAACAAAATACAGCTAACTGGATTATTGCCTAATTAAGCTCCATTATTAGAGCCAGCAAGAAAATAGACATGTGATACATAAATAGGTCTACCAATACATTTTCCACAAGGACATATAAGAAATGGATTCACTGAAGACACACCTTGAGGTACTGTTGAAGCATTGACAGTTTGAGCTTCTTGATGTTCTCGGAATCATACGGATCCAACATGATCTTCTTGCGCACCACATCTCGGGTAAAAACTCCAACACTGTTCTGGCTCTCAGCACAAACTGGCTTCCCACTCTGGAAGAATTCCTGAGTCAGCTCATACACCTAAAGGAGGGCAAAAAATAAAAGGGGAAATCAGAAGATTTGAGGGGGGGAGTAATCATTTGAGTTCAGTGCAGAATCCCCAGGGGTAAAACATTTTTTTTATTAAAACACTATGTACAGTATAAATAAGAATAACATTAACTAATTGATAACAAATTAATTGCAGTTCTGTGATAGAGAACTAAAAACAATTTATTAAAAAAGGTGGTAGAATGTAAATATACTTGTACATTTCTTCTGAGAAACAGATTCATCAGTTATTCATCAACATGTTTGTGTGACAACAGCTCATTATCCAAAGGTATCAACTTCCACTGAAAGCTGCACCTTAATTCCAAGAATGAATTGCATCACGTCCAAATTTTACAGGAAAAAACTTGAACGAGTTGAAGGTGTATTTTTTATAAGAGGCATTAGCCAGAGTCAAACACTATTTTATGTAGACATAAAATGATTCATTAATGAAACTCAGTATCTGCTGGACCACTATTACATCTTTTTTAGAAAGTATGTAGAAAAATGGCCAAATTGAACCTAAAAGACAAGAAAAAGAAAACACCCGATATTGGTGCAATAAGATAATTTTATTTTGTTTTTCTAAAGGTGGGAGAATAATGATGTGCTGAAGAAGATCAGGGACAGATTTCTCTCTCAGTAGCTGACAAACCATTTTTTCTTTGAAAAATGGTTAATTCCTTTAACAAAAACTGCGTGTATTCTGGCCTTTTGTCTTACTTAAAAAAATTGTTTCAGTAATTCTTGTTATCTCATAAACACGTTTTTAAAACGTCACAAAACTTTTTGGTTTTTATTTTTTTAAATAGACCCAACGATTAAACAAAAGCTTTGGACAAAACAAAAACATTTTCCGTTTTACTTTGGAAGGTATTGTGTGGGTTTTTACCCTCCACTCCCTTCACAAGAAATGACTGATGCCTTGTGGACATTTCCGTTTGTGCGTGACATTCAGTGTGTGTGAACATGTTCTCCAGTATGACGTAAACTCTCTGGATTGGGCCTTAAGAGCAACCCACACCAGCACATAATGACTCATTCTCTAATGGCATGCGAACAAAGCAGTTACCAGGATGCTCATTGGTCAAAAGCATGTCAGTCAGAGCTGAATGACATCATTTGGCACAGTGGGGGCAGAATAATCCCGAAACTTAGTGTCAAGTCTGAGAAAGCATTTTCTGAAGGTCCTGTTAAGGATAAATTCAGGGGGGAAAAACAAGCAGAACAGCAGAGCTTCTCAGTGACAGCAAACAAGTATTGGGACACCATTAGCCTTTATTCTGGTTTATGGTAAAGGAAAATATGTATTTTTCAATCAGTATGTCTAAAGATTAAAAATGTACAACCAGTAAAAAATCTGAACTAATTAAACTGAAATCATGCTTTAAGATATCACCGTTTTAAGAGGGACTTTTCCCTTAATTTTCTTGAATGATGCAGATGACTGTTATACGCCCCATGGAAATTCACTTTATCAGCTTTAGGCAGGAAAACTTAAAAAAATGTCTTTAAAAAGGTCTTTAACCAAAAAAAACACTATTAAACATAAATTAAGATCTCCTTGAGCTTTCCAATCCCCCACCAGAATTTCAAACATAGATTTAGGCTACAAATAATGTTTTGTTGTACAGTCACCTGATTTATGGCTGGCCAGTGAGTTTATACAATTAGTGTGAGCCTATGTGAGTGCTTTTGAACTCTATATGTGACACAATCATCCGTTCTAGTGTTATGCAAGCTGAGTACCAAGTGAACCTGTGGTTTCCATTTATGCATGTAAGGGTAAATTAAAATTTTTCCCCTTTTAGTGTATGAGCACATGCACGTCCTCACCTCATTGTACAGGTCACTGAACTCCTCCACCAGGTCCTTGGGGATCCTTTTGCCCACATTGGTCTGGTAGTGAGCCACACCGTTCTTGGTGTACAGACTGATGCGTCCCACACTCCTCTCGCCATCTGTGGTGTGCTCCAGGAGGCCATTTTCCTCAGCCAAGTGATACACGGGGTTCCCATTAGCACCATGGATCCACGTGGCTCCGAGCTCCAAAGTTGTTTTTCCTATAAATGAAGAAGAAATAAAGAGATATCAGAATTATATCATGAAACATTCAGCATCTCAGTATATCTCTTGTCTGATTAGCTTTCACAGACACTCCTCAGTGTTGGATAATGGAAAGTTGAAGAAGGAGGTTAACATAGTTAATATTCAGGAACTGTTCAGGCTCTTTGAATAACTTTGCATTTACTATTTATGTTTAGCACTACACATTATGTGTGCAGGCTGGCACAAAAAGAAATGGATGGATACCATTTTCACACATTAACATGCATTTCAATAACAGACATGTATAAAAGCACCTGCCATTTCATTTGATTGGATTTCTCAGTGACAGCGTTGTGATGCATGCCCTCCTTCACGTGCAAAAATGTATTTGAATGCTATTCTCTTTTAGCAGATTCATTAGCATATTCGCTAAAATTACATGGTTTAAAATTAAGGACGGGTTCATGTGAGTAGGTGTGACACTGAACTGAGAAATACAGGATGCAGACGTTCCACTCCACTTCTATGTAATGCCCATTAAAGTACAGTTACATCTTCTTACCGTGTTGAACACTCTGAACTCTCCCGCCGATGTGGTCGGACGCTTCTAGGATGGTGACATCCGTGAAGCCGTTTTTCAGCAGGTACTTAGTTGCAGCAAGGCCAGCCAAGCCGGCACCAATCACTACTATTCGAGGCTGCCGATGAATGCGTAGGCCACTACTAAGAGGATCATCAGTGCTGTCTGAGGAAATTTCACAACTTTGCATGCCGTCCAAGCTCCTCTTCGGTTAATTCTGAGAACAAATTAAAGACATGGGCCAAATTAACACGCAGTATAATTAAGTTGGGCTCATTTGGAGTTGACATCTCTTGTTAACGGCACGTAACATCCTGCCGTCTGTTTTCCACATCCGTTTTATCCAGTTTGATGAAGAATGTGTCTCTCAGCTTTGAGAAAGCTGGCTGTTCTTTTTGGCTGTCAGTCACATTGCTGATTAGGGCCAAAAACATGACCCGAAAACGAAAGATTAATCACCTTGGTGTTTGAACGACTTACACCACTCCTACTAAAAACACTAATCAGGATCAGTTATTATATATTATATAAGGCACCATCATGGGCATACAATACACCATGAAAAGATTATCTGTTCCCACATTTTAATATGTATCCACCATACACCAAAATAAATATTTTACAACAATATTTGTGTTATTGGGAATGTAAAAGAAAATATCATACATAGATTTCAATGGGATTAATACCAGGAAAACCTTTGACACAGAAAGATATGTCAAATTGAAATTGAAAAAAGAAAGGTGGAATTCCCCTTCATTTTTGTGACTGACAGCCAAAAAGAAGGTTGTAATTCCACTTTCTTTTTTCAGCTTCTTTGAGCACCTGAGACAAAATGACACTCCGTTGTATTGAACTTCGGTAGGTGTATGAAAAATGTATCAAACTTGATCTGAAAATTCCTGTTGTGGCCGTTTTCTTGTTAACATGGGCCGAACTAATCCTTTAAAACTCACAGTCTTTTGGTAAAGCACCTGTTAATTCGGTCCACATAATTTAGCCCCTTTAGAATTCTACTGTGCAGCCAATTATGTGCTGATTACAAAAACCTCTTTCATGGGTAATACACTCTACTTATAGGCATTCTGCTTACTATGACCCACATTTACAACCACGTTTATGACTGTGATTAACTTAATTTGAGTTTTTTTTCCATCACATGTTTACACTGTTCTGTCTATCTGCTGCTTACTTAGCATAAGACCAAATTAAAAGGTCCTAAGAGAACCCTGTTATTTCCATCAGAGAACAGACTGTACACAGAAAAAAAAAGGATCACTAATTACAGACCCCTCAATTGCTGTAAAATTGCTCAGACATTGGCATTAAAACTGAAGAAAGGCTAAACTGGCGAGCTCTGTTACACAAACACAAGCTTACTTGTGAATGTAAGGACAGCTGGGTGTCTGGGTGACACACTGGAGGTCTGTCCAAAGGACAATGCCGATAACCCGGTGAATAAAGCATCCGCTGGAATAGCACATATAAGCAAACTAGCACAACAGTCATCCTTTTTTACCTTCATTTTTTTAATGAGTCAGTGTCCTTCTGTCATAACCAAACTACAGCCATTCTTAACACAGCAGAAGCACATACAGAACTAGATCTAGAACTGTTTGATTTCTCCAGCCCAAAAAATCCTTGAATAAAATAGCTTAAACTGACTATTGTGTTAAACATGGGCCACACTATTAAAAGTGAACCTCCAACAGGTGACTCATCTTAACATTTTAACCTATATTCCCCATAGAGGCACAAGAAAGAAAATCTTTACTGATTTCAACTTTGATTCAGCCTAAACATCTGAGAAACAGAGATGTAAGCAAGTTCTTAATGCTGACAAGCCAGCGGGACGAGTCACCTGATGTGCATATAGCTGACGGTGTCAAAGAGGAAACCGCGAGGGAGCACTTCAAGAAAAACATGTGTGAGAAACACATGAGTCTGTGAGTTCAACACAAAGCATTTCCAGATAATCGGGTGCGAATTTCTGGTTGAAACCACCAGAGTCTTGGCTTGCCAGTGGCTTTCGCAACAGATGTGGGTTAAACCTGTTAATCCGTCACCACACCACCACGTTACATCTGACCCCACTTCCCGCCTCTCATCCCGAATCTGGGTCAGACATCTGAGATTTACAGGACAAGCAATTTATATTGGGAAACCATTAGAATTGGTGGATACAAAGTCATTTTATCTTATCTGAAAAGGCTTGAGCTGTTGTTGCAAATATGCCAAAGACAATTTGTCAGAGATTGTCAGGCATTTTTCATCAGTACTATATATTCCCTCCAGAACTGGCCTGACAGAAACACTGATTTGAATTTATATTTTATCCATAAACAGTTTACCAACTCTGGAGTGTAATTGAAAAATATTATTAATGCGTTCAGTATTAATTCTCCCCAAAAACCTTTTTTTTCACTTCATACTGAGAATATACTGATAACCAAATCCCCTGAAACGGTGGTAGCTGTAATATTCGGTGTACTGACTGGTTGGGACTTTTGATGTGTGGTCTTGGCTTGAGACAAATTATGGTCTGGTATGTACAGCACCGGTCAATGATTTTGTGTGGGTGTAACAAAACCTTTCGCTGACTCGTCACACCATATCTATATAATAGGTGTGGTTCCTGATGTTTCAGAAAGAATTTCTTCCCGTTCAAGTCCAGATCACGCCCCTAAAGAAGACTGAGTACACTTGTTTCATCACAGGATATTGTGCATTGTTGTCTACTATATCTGATAGCTTGCAAAAAAAAATTATCCCCAGGAGTTTCAGAGCACACAAAATACACAGTTGACTATATAATGTGTAACTCTTAAAAACTAAAACCTCTGACACTGTCATTTTTTATAATCATACACCAGGTTTGAAGCTATGGCTGTCATTCAAAGCTTTTTCAAGTTGCTGAGCTCCTTTGTTTGACCCAAAACCAAAACGTAGCCCACAACGTTGCTCCAGTGTTTGGCTTTGGAACTCATCTCATGACATTTATGTCAGCAAATGGCCACTGAAAGGTAGTGAAAGATATACAAACTAAAGGATAAAAATGTCTTGACTCACATGAAACTGACCTTCTACAGATCACAGGGCCCAATAAAGAGTTGCCACTGAAAGGCCAACTCAGATAAAGATCAGTGATTTCAGATGTAATGCAAAATAACTTCAGAGAAATAATTGTGAGTAAGCTATTAGGCCTGTAGGTGTCCCCTGGGCACAGTATTATAAAAGCTTTCAAAATCCAACTCCAAGTTCTACTTTAATATTTACTACATATTTTTCTACATAAAGCAATAAATTGGGTTACGCTCTGATAAATTACCTCTTAGTTTTATTAGAATTTTGTGTACTTTATATGCTCACAATCATGTGTTTGTAATTTCACATGTGATGATGATATCTGGACTCTCAGAAACAGAGTAGCTAAACAGTTTTGCTCATTACTCTTAATCAGATAAATAAAAGAAAGGCGAAACATTGCATCGCCACAATGGAATGCAGGAAACTAGCGATTTCACAGAGGAATTGATTAAGATTTCCTGATTTACAATCATTTGACCTAAAGCTTGTCTCTGATAAATCTGTGCATCACAGAGTCCATATTTACTCAGAGTAATATGCAGGCTCTTGCTTGACCTATATATGAAATCATATTTCATTTTGATATCGACCAAATTCAATAAATGCTATTAAATGAATTCTGCTCCTCCTTGACAAAGACCATTTGGATCTCTTAAACTGCCCTTAGTGACAGACCGTACATCCCTCCCTGCTTCCTTGTAATTCCATGGCTGCTTAATAGACTCGCCACATGTCACTGCTCCATGCCAGCAGGGCAGACTAATGTATGGGCTGGCCTTGGGTTAACAGCCGGCCAAGGGAGGGGAGAAGTGAGGAGAGGAGACGGAGGAAGAGAAGGGGCTACCGCTGACCTAGAAATGGCAAACCACAGAGCAGTGTGTCTGCTGGTAGATGAGAAGAACAGGGCCAGCCTCCAGCAGGAATGTCTTAAATGCTGGGTCTGAGCGCGCCTCTCTCTCATCTTAACCGTTCCTCCTCCGCTCCGACTGTGGACACGGCTCTTTCCAGCTGTGTACACACTCACATCTGCATTTCCTCCATCAGTCCCGTGTGACTGCGCTGGAAAAAGATATTTCATCATCTCGACATGAAAAAGTTGCCGTGTGGTCAAGGGGATTCGTGCCAAGGCCCAGACATTCCACACTCCTCTCCCAGCTTTGATTTTCCCAAAGCTGGGATGATGGAGTGGAGGCAGACACACACACACACACACACACACACACACACATCACAGCTGCACCAGAGTGCATCACCCTGCTTGATGAGGATGAGGAAAATGGTGCTTAGTAAGACTGTTGTAGACTATAGTAAAATAGCCACCAAGTTAAAGAGAAGAACTAAACAGTGACGATGGCCAAATAATATATACACTGGATATAAATATAAAAGATGCATGGATGAAACATTATAAGCGAATACTAAAATAATTAAATACGACAAGTCATTTCAAACATTGTTCAGAGGCAGATGAATACGAGTATTTCTACTCTAAGTTTCTATTCATTAAGGGTTCTGGGGCAACTTTTAAGGAGTGATGTTGCTCAGTAAGAGCAGAAAACCCACCGAAAATAACCATAAAAAAACATAAACTTTTAGCAGCAGATAAAAGAAGCCAGGGGGCTGGAAATCTGAGAACAAAGACGGTGACAATCAGCCGGTTGGATCCCTTCTTTATCCTGCTTGGAACAGCTGTGTGGCCACAGCCTGCCACGTCTGAGCCGCGATGCCAAAGTGGCGGCAGTTTGACACAAAGCAAAACCGCTCCACAGACGGACTCCGACCAAAAAAAAGTCTGGACGTCACAAAGCCCTGGAAGCATCATATGGCGGAGAAATAAAGCGGGATAATGTGTCATTTCTCCATCCGTGTGGGACTGGAGCTGGATTTGGATCTGGATCTGGATCTGGAGCCGCTGCGCGCTGCGCGCCGCCGTGACTCAGGTTGGCTCTGTGCGTTTCGCCTTCTATCGGCACAAACACCTGTGTGACAGCTGCCCTGCTCTGCTCACGGTCAACTGACAGCAAACAAGCCGCTCTGACAGTATTTCCTCCGCTATCTGACCCGCCACTGTACGTTGTTTTTTTTTTTTTAGTTCTCATTTCCCATCACCGCTTCCCGTCATCACCGTCCCGGCCCGGTCAAAAAAAAACAAAACAAACGCTAACTCTGGCCGAATGCCGTCTGAGTAAGAGCAGCTGGTTACCTGACTCTCGGTCTTCAGTTTTTTAAAAACCTCAGAATGCCCCGCTTTCCTTTGTGCCGCTGCTCTCAGACCCGGCTCCGCTTTGTATTTATGCCTGGAAACCAGAAGCAGCCAGTTTTTTCCGAGGCCGCTGCCTCCTCATTGATTATACATGAGCAGCGATGACGGCGGAGACCAGCCCTCCGGTGAGTAAGCCTGCTGTCGCAGGGCTGCAAGCAGCTGCCTGCACACACTCACACACACACACACACGCACACACTACAGCACGCACAGTCATATGCACAGTCAATGTCAATATTGCGCGTACTCATAACGCGAGTATTATCATTTATGTTGATCCGTACACGTCATCGCTTGTCACAGCTTACTTCTCTGTGTGATATGAACTGCAATCCGTTGCCTTCAGCCCCAATTTCTCTTTCACACAGGACAGCAGCTTGAGGTGCAGACAGGGAGACACCGAGGCCAGGTTCCAAAATACAACAGGACCGCTGTCAAAGGGGAACAGAGAAACTTAAATAAAGAAGATAAGGACGGTTAAAAAGGAAAACAGCTACACTTTTTTTCTAATTCATATCCTGACTCGGTTGCGTAAAAGATAGGTATTCAAACACACAATTCAGCACAACTGGTGACTGAACCTGCTCCAGGCCTGGATGTTCTGTCCTGCAGGTTTTAGAGGTTTCCCTGTTTATGCTCACCTGATTAACATCGACGCATAATCAGCTGTCCCGTGAGGAGCTGAACGACCTTTAGAGGAGATCCATTTTATTTGATTAATGTGTAGAAGCGGGCAGGCCTCTAGAACCTGCAGTACGGCGGCCCTCCAGGCCTGGAGGAGCCCACTCCTGCATCAGACAGTCATTCATTGTAGTAGAGGTTGTAGTGAAAGGTGAAATGTTTGTACAAACCTTGTTACAGAATAACCCTCTCTTTGCCTTCCTTGATCGGCTATTCAGACCATTTAATCCAACCACCTCTTTCTACCAGGAGCAAAGCCCCTCTGCACAGCATCCGCCACAGCTGCACGTTCCCAGGGGGAAACCTTGCAAAGCTCTGTGGGACAACTTACTGGTAAGTACCCTCCTTTCCTTTTGGAAAATGGTCCATTTTTGAAACTCTTACCAACACATTAACCACTGCCTCTTCATCAAAAGAGCTAGACTAATGAGTGAAACTGAGCCAAAGAGAGGCCTCCCCTTGGGTCTTCTCTTGCAGACAGCATTTAGATACACCATGTGGCAGATGAATACACTAAGACGATTATCCACTGCCGTTACACAGCACAGTTTACAAGTACGTGACAAGGCATAGGTAGTCTGTGCAATCAGAAAGAGCCCTGTCCTCCTATACAACACTGATACTACCAACTTGGCAATAAATAGATTTTATGGTGAACTGAACATGCAGAACGGTGCACACCAGAGACTTCAAACGAATTAGCAATGCAAGAGAGAGAGAGAGGGATATCGGCCAACAGCTGGCTGTCAGGCTAGTGTAAAGGAGGGCGAACGCACCATCGGTTCTCTGTGACCCTGTTGTCTTTTCAGCTGATTCGCCTCTCACAACGTCAAAGAGGACTCGGAGCGGAACCTTTCGCCCCACTGATTCTTCACATCGAAATGGTGAATAAAAGCACCCATGGATGTCGACTTTTTCAAGGTGGGAGGGAATTATTCATATTCACAAAAACACACAATGGGCTAAAACAAAACGAACAAATAAACATCTAACCCTATATTATTATATTAATAACTATTTTAAAAGTTGTAGAAATGGGCAAGTTTTTAAAAGTTTTTTTGAAAGGAGTGGGTAGGTTTCCTGGAAATTGCGACAGCAGAACTTTATAGATGGAGTTGCTACATCCCAGTAGGGCCGTCCGTCCAGTGCTGTTGTGACAACAGTGACATGAAATTTGTCATCAGTGATGAAACAAGTACGTGTTTGATCATTACAGCCTGAAGCTCAGGCATAATTGCTGTTTTACTTGGGTTCATAAATTCTGTGTATTTCACGTTTGTCTTTCATTTGAAACAAGTGCAGAGCAGCTAATGAGGAATTCTCCGGAGTCCTCCAAGGCCAACAGAAGACATTTAAAACTTTGTCTCCACTGGAACAGTGAGGTTTATGGGTATTATTTTCTTAAGATGACTTGTAGGCTTATGAAATGTTTTAAATGTGAAACCTTGACCTTGGTAGCAGTTCATTATTTACGGCAATCCAAGTGATATAAAGGAAATAAGCAGCCATACACAAGTATACGCAACTACCTAATTAACTGAAAATGCCCAGTATGTTATCCATCACTAATTAGAACAGCAATTAAATTGAAAGATAAAGTTAGAGTATAAAGTTAAAGTTGATGCTTATCTCTGTCTCTGACAGTTTCACAAAATGCTACATTTCCATCTTCCGCTTTATAGTTGATGATGTATCCACGTGGGATGGAAAAAGCCTCCTTGCTAAGCTAATAAAAATAACACATTTGGTTATATTTCATTGAATTTTGGTAGACTGGCAACAGATAGCCATCTCTGGTCTTTCCATCATTTGGTTCTAATGCTGTATATTTAAACCTCACCATCTCTATCTTTTCACTTCTGAAAACCACTTTGCTATTTACAATTTAGTAGTTTGTTAGATATTCAGCACCACTACTATGTGAAAAACTCATGTAATTCATGTAATAATATGAAAATAGTTAGTCCACTGAAATCTGCAAAATAAGCAATAAAAGAGGAAGTCCTGACTACATTAATAAGCCCTCTTTAATCTATATTTGCAGTTTTCATTTAAATCCGATGTATGCAAAGCGATAGATTGGTTTAAGCTGCTCCAGTATGCTCCTATACAGGAAAGCCCTGACTTTCTCAAAGATGCAGTGCTCTCCTTTACAACCGTGTCAAAATGTATGAGCTACCATTATGGGAAAATGGAGATAGAAAAGGAAGAGCAAGCACACCTAATATAAAGCAGGGTGTCAGAATGGAACTATGACTTGAACCCAAAAGCACAACACACTATCTTTAATGCAAAAGTGTAAATGAAAATCAATTTTCATGAGGAAGGCAACTATTGGAAACCAGCAAAATAAAAAAGAATGCAAAGACCGATAAATGGATTGATGTATGTTCTCTGACTACATAGACCAGACAAACAAGTACAGCTCAAAGGGAAACACAAACTGCATATACGGGCATAATAGAATGGGGGACAGGTGGAAATCATCAGTGTGGGACAGGCAATTAGACCATTCGGAAACACAAGAGGAAGGAACAAATTGCCTATAATAAAAGGAGGATTACATGTCAAAATAAACAAGAAGGCACAGGACAACATAGACACAAGACAAAATGAAATCTTAATTGTTTTTTTTTAATGCGACATATGAGTCTTTGAACACATAGCAGGTTTGTTTCACAAGATCTATATTAAACAAAAGATTATCAGTGGAATTTGTCAGTGCCTCATTGGAACAAACTCTGTTGCATGTGAGGGAACGAGAGAAACTGCCTTCCCTCAGGAGGGCCTTCAATCACTCGCTCAGCTTGATAGGATGGTGATTGCTGGAGAGACTTATGACAGAAATAATAAACAACAGTTTCTATCTATTATAGAGCCGGGATGATTCCCAGATGTAATGAACTTCAACTGTAGTGTGATGAAAAGGTGTGAACAAGCTGCTGGTAAAATGATTTCAAAGGTCTTTTGGTAATTAAGACAGAGACCCAGGAATGTGCTGTTCTGTGTCCTGCAGGTCAACCTATCTTATTTTTTAATAAAGACTCAAATATTCTCCGGTAGCTGTGCTGGTAGCTTTTCTGAACAGTATCACCCCTTTTATGTTTTTGCTCTTGAAGCATAGAGAGGTCACTATCCAAAAGTGTGACAATGAAATTATGAATTACTGAATGAGACCAAAAATCAATAACTTAAAAGTTTAGTCATTAATAGCTTTAACCCACGATTAATCACCGACTCCATTAAAGTGAATAAGAAGTGAAAAAGAAAATGGTGAACAAATCAGTGGGGGGTTGGGACCATTGACACAAACTGATCTCATAATAAGATGTTGTGATTCACACTGCTCCTCCACTCCCATCCCTCTTCTTTATCAGCTATTATTATTTTTCTTCACTACCGGCTACTACAACATCATGCTACAATAAGACCAAAGGCCGAGATTTGCATATGCCAGCCACTTCTTGAGTATTAATAAAACGACAGTGTCCGCTGCCCTTGGAATGACAACGGTTTGCTGCTACACAACGCCGCAGGTCTTAGTGAGAGGTCAGCGTGGCAGAACAAAATGGATGTGGTCATCTGTTGTAAAAGAAGTGCCAAAAACAGCAGCTGAATCAGCTTAAAAACATCTTTGAGTCAAATGGACTCCCAAAGTCATCATTTTCTCTTATTAAACATGAAGTTGGAATTTTATTTCAGGAACCTCACTGATTTCTTTCTCAGTCTAAAAAAACTTTAATTTATGAGCCTCACATGGTTGTAGCCTAACGTAGACACGCATCAACAATGTTGAACATATTTACAGCAATGATATCACCATCAAAGTTTAATAGAAGTAGAAGGTTTGTTTAATAATCAATTGACTTTACATAACTGAGAAATGATCATGTGAGTAATAACAGTTAAGCTCTGTGTGACAAAGTATCAAATGACCCTATTTAACTTCATGTAGCCTGTTTAGTAGATTTGACCTTTAGCAAAATGAGCTCTTTTTCATCAAGTGGACAACAAGCTTCTGCATGACAGAATGGTAATTCTCTTTGATCAGAGTTGTAAGTCACAAGCTCCTAAATGGATTAAACATGCTCACATATGTTTTCCTCCTCTGTGGTTAGAAGAGAATGGTTTAATGTTAGCAGTCAGATTTGGACTCAGTTTAACTCATCCACCTATCTTTATTGAAATTCAACTCTCAGTTGATTCAGTAATAAATTTCAGATTTGATTTGCCAATGTTTTTGTGTTAACCTTAATTCCTCTCGCAGGTTCCATCTGCTCCTCATAGTTTATGCTGGTGTACATTCTCAATCATCAACATCATGCTAATCCCTAGAGATTGAATTACGGTCACTGAACACATAAGAAAAAGTCTGCTTGATTTCCTTTAGGCTTTTAGGATCAAAGTGTATGGACAGCAGAAACTCTCATAGTGTTAAACCAATAAGTACTCATGAACAGTGAAAGTCGTAAAAGCTCACATGCCCACCTCTGCCCACCATACCAGCAACAGCATGATATGACGCACAAACCTCAGTGAGAGAAAGTTTTTGCTAATAGTTAGGAGCAGGTTATTCTATTCTATTATTCTATTCTATTGATCCGGTAGAGTGGTGGTAAACCACTAAATACCGACGTCTGAGGAGCCAACGTTGCCAGAAGCTTACCAGTTTCACAACAAAAGTTAGTTAACTAAAGTAGTTTGGGAATTTAGGATTTGGCTTATTCTCTGTTCTTCTAGCAGATTATCCTTTTAGTTTTTTAGAAATTCAGAGGAATTTCCATGATTAAAGGGCAAGGGTGCAAGCAAACACCTTTGATCTGTTGTATCAGTAGCTGATTTAACTACAAAGACAATTGATTATTGCTGGAAACCTTCATCAATCATTGCGGTGGTTAAATGAATTAACACCACTTCAGAATTTATGCAAAAAAAAGAAAAAGGATGAAAAAGACTTAGGATGACCAGAGATGGCCTTGAGGACACGTATCTAAGGAACATGCTGCATTTTTCAAGAGGTCAATGCAAAAGCTACACTGTGAACACATTGCAAACGTGTGGCTGTGAAGAGGAGGGATCTGGTACTGGACAGGCCTCAGTGTAGCCCTGACCTGAACCAACACAACTGTGTGGAGAATATTGTGATTAGAAATGCCATCCTTGCTTTGTTATTGTACTCTGGTTTGTAGGACAAATTGGAAAAAATGAAAGTCTTAATTTCTTGTTTCTTTTCAGCGCTGTAAAACCTTGAAAATGTCAGATGTTACAAAGTTACAAAGTGTTATGCTTTAAAACTAATGTTGTGCAGCAACATTTTCAGAGATTTACAGAAAATTGTTGAAACAGTAAAGTGTGTCGAGACTCGTGAGAGATTTTTTGTAGCATTTTGGTTTTTTCTTAGCAGATTGTTAAAAGTTGTTCCATGTTTTTATGGTTGCTACTCATGAGGATGAGTTGCTTCTTGCAAAACGGACACATCCACAAGATTAGAAATCGAACGTCTCACAACCCGTCATGCAAAAAGAACGAGCAAAACCCAAGGTCACTTTTCAGAATCGGAGACCGCCACACAAAAAACAGCTTAACCACTAGCTTATGGATCTCCTCCATACTGTCCAGTTAAACAACTCTCTCTATACTGCCATATGTGGCTTCACCTGCTGAGCATCTCTAACAGGTTGTAAACATCTGTATGTGACCATTTTTCAGTCTTTTAGATAAAGAGCTACCAGAAAGAGAACAAAACTGTAACTGCAGGAACATTTGATAGTTAAATCCAACATGGATAGAAGCTATGTGGTCTAAAGCATTAACCTATGTCCACATGAGAGCATTGGCCCAAATTATGGCTTACTAAAGAGTCTGTTAAAAAAAATCCAATGTTCTGAATATCTCACACTTCCTCTGTGGTAGTAACATGAGATGGAGTCATGCTCTTGCCATGATAGCTAAGACAGGAACTCCCACGCAGCCCACACCGCATAGTTAACAATCAGCCAGTCCTCTACTGAACGATTACGTAATCCCAGGACAATTAACGTACCTTCCACAGTATGTACTGATCCACTTTGATCACATGTTGCTCTGCTTTCTTAATTACTCAACGGCTTTTCAGCAGAGGTGACATGATTAGCACGTGTAGAAGCACGTGCCAGCTCTGTAATTAAAGTGTGGAGAAATGCTGGCGTGGGATTGGCAAATCTGTTGCATCCTGAGAAAGGCCTCTCTGTTTGTAGACCCACCAGGGGCACAGAGACCTCACATTGTGTGCCCGGGCCAGTGCTGGGTTACTGTATTGTCCATGGCTTTCCACACCACCCTCTCGTTCTCCTGCACAGCCACACACCAGAGTGGGGGGAAGAAAGTGGCTTTTCATGATGGGTCAGTTGGAGCATGCACAGGAACTCAGTGAAGAGGGCAGTCAGAGAGCTGGCTACAACTGCCTTTCATGATCTCGAGCCATTTCCCAGCAACAAGGAACCTCCATGAAGGCAACGCAGGCGCTCATTACCTCCAGAAACAACGGGAAGCAGCGGGGGAGGAGGGTGCAAAAGACCCCTGAGAGCGCAGTCATTACTGGTATTGTTATAGTGTAACTTTTGTCAGACTTTGCTCACAGGAACAGTCAGTTCTAAGTCGCGTACGAACTTATGTAAGAGAAGATGCGTTGGCAATAACCTTTGTGATATAGATTGTATGATGTCAGAGCACACACATCTAAATTCTGAATGACAGAACTCACTGCTCCATACAAATAAAACAGTAAACCGGGGATTGATAGTGGCTCCATTCTGTACAGACACACAACGTTGTTCCTTTTTTAGTGTTTTTCAGACAAAGATCAGACAGCTCAGCCCGGTCATTGAGGCATTTTAGATTTGAAAGCCTTCTTTTGTACGTTTCTTTGTGGAACAGTAGCTTGCAAGCCTACGTTGCTTCCAGACGAACACAGAGAGTGTAACTCTCCAGCTCTGATTCACCTTTTTCAAATTAGCTTTGATTGTATTTATTTTTCTACAGAGAAAGCTACAGTTCATTTGAATGTTTGCCATAAGGCACAGTCCACACAACACCATTGTTGTTAAATGGCTGTCACACATTTGATGTTTATTGGTTTGCTTCCATGTTATTCTTAAACTTGTGCATTTTGTACAATGAATAACAGCTGAAGGTGAGATATACAGAGATACATTAAATGCTAGAAGACTTTTCATATTTTTCATGTTACTCTGAAGAAAGACACACTATCGGACGACTGATTTGTGCATAGGAGCATTATCCCAAAATGATGGTAAGTTCTGAATGTACATATGAAATTAAAATCTATCTTATGTATATATACAGTATATATATATATATTAAGCTTCAATGCACCTTACAATTCTGGAAAGATTTCCCAGTCAGCTTCAGGTCACATTTTCTCTACTCTATTTATCTTTTCTGCCCCTTATTCTGTTTCACTCTCTTTTGTGTATAGTATCACACCATCTGTTGCGCAACAGGTCTTGGCCAGAGGTCTGAGTTTTCTGTTGTTTTAGTTTAACAAGGAGCCCTGTCACAAAGTGTTTTGGCCGAACCCCGTCCTCCCTCACTGAAACTGATGCTGCCTTCCTCCCCTTCTCCCCCCTCCACTTTCAAGTCTCTCTGTCAGACATGTTAACTCCTTAGCTGCTTCAGCTCCATGTTAACTCCTTAACTCATTAGAAACACACAGTCAATAAACATGAGCCAGACATGCCTCTTGAACATTATTCTGTTATTGTTGAAAGATAAAGATTATTGTTAAACATGCTCAGTTGGACAAATAGTGTAAACTCTAATGTAACCCAACTGATAGAGTATTCGCCTCTCAAAGGGAAATTCTTAACCTTTAACACACTGTACATTTGGATCAAATGGTAAGCTGCAACCCTAACTCGTCTTTTGCTCAGCTTTTCATTTCTTTTATTAATTGCACATCTATTATATCAGTGACTTTATGGAAATTTTATGCATGTTTTATTGTTTAAGAATAAACAAAGGCTAAATTACATTCTCATAATATAGCTAATTACTTTTTTTATGTATGGTGTCTGTGTACCAGATAGCACACTGACAGATAAGGAAAGTCATAGATACCAACTTTTAAAGTTCCCAACAGTCAATTCAAGTCTTCAAAAATGCTTTAACTTTCTAAAATTCCTGGAAGTTCATTAAAGAAATGGCTGGATGATGAACAGAACCTAAATTTAAGAGAGAAAAAACAGCCCAGTGGCCAAAATCCCCATTCCTTATCACATGGCAGTTCTTTTAGATCATGAATGAGTAACACGCCTGCATTTGTTTTTAATTTATTTTACATTCCTACTTCGATCTTATTCGGGATCACAGGAAGGTCGAGACAAACAACTAAACCTATAAATACTACACAGCCTCACATAAAACATAATCCATCTTGCTTGTGTTTTATGACCTGCTTCAACTGATCTGTGGAAACTGCTCTCTGCCCGTATCCTCCGCATTTTTGATCATTTTCCTGTGATGAAGTCTGTCCTTTATACATACATATTTAAACATTTTTCCTCTTATCAAGTGATTCATCGTTGATTATTCCCCACACATATGAATCATCATTGTATCAGTGTGTCTTCGTCAAATATTTCAAAAGTTTACATACCAAGAGACAGAGGTGGGGGAAACTGTCAACCTGTATAGCACACATTTCTTTTTAATATATTTATGTATTCCTGCACATACAGTAAATGTATATATCAGACCAGTAGCACACTGATATACTTAAAGATTATCTCTATATGAGGGCCAAACCTGTTGGTCTGAATGCTGGTTTTCAGTCAGCAAATTCAACTCCTTAGTCCTCTCTCGTTCTGCGTCTGATTCAGCTGAGAGGAGACAACTCCCCTCAGGCATTTTTTTCCAATGATGTCTGTCCCAATGGAAGAAGCGAAAGTGCAGGTGCAAACACTCAAGAAATAAAATAAAGTTTCAAACTAAAGTGTTTGAATGAACAAGTATAAATGAATAGACAGAGGACACAAATCTGTCACTTTTGGATCACCTTCACCATTTAAGATATTTCCTATAAATTGAGACTTTTTGTCTCTGTTTGATTTCTTCTACACTCAAATTAAATGACTCAGAATATACTGGAACTACCCATCAAGATAATGTGTTCTTTTGTGCGCATTGCGTGGAAAGCCGGGGCTTGACTATGTTTTTGGCTGGTTTACAGCTGTGTTTTTTTTGCAACTCCACATTTAAAGATATCCCAACAAATGAGTTAAAGAGCGCAAAGCCAGCACGACCCTTAGGCCACAGCACAATGGCCACATTTATTTGAAAGTTGAACTTTAGCATGCCATGAAAAAAAAATCGGTATTACAAATACAAGCAAGAGTGTGTGGAAAAAGAAGTTGCTACAGAATGATTTTTTTTGGGAAATGCTTGGATTTACAGCTTTCATAAATGACTACATTACTATTTAGAAAATGAAAGGTGGGGCAGGTTGATCATTTACACTGTGTACTTTTGAACAGCTGCTGGACCTTGGAGAGGAATGTTGTACCCTTCTTGACTGATAAAACATTCTAACTTTCTTGGTTCCAGTTTCGCAATTCTTTAAATCATTTCTGTGTTTCAGAATGAACTTTTTTCAGTTGTTTTTCTTTTTCCTGTCATTCTTTTCACCCTTTTTTAAATTCCAATCGACTTTTTTGACAATTAGGTTATAATAAAACTGAAAAATCAATGTTAATTTGAGGCACCAACTAACAGTTGTTCAATTTTTCAAAGAAAATATGTCTTTGAAAAATTGAACAACTGTTAGTTGGTTGAAGATAACCTATCTGTCATTTAGTTGTCTCATCTAATCTCCACTGTTATTTTGAATGATTCTTCTTTGAAAACCTTTAACTGTAACTGACGAATTAGACAGTTGTGTGTCATTTTGTTTTACATATGTTTTGCATTTCTAAATTCCCTCTGCCTCCAATGAATCCTCCAAAGCAACAAAGACCTGCAGGTGGAAGTCTAGTTACAAGGATTTTGCTCATTTTTATGAAAAAAACAAGATAAAAAGGATTCAGTTTGAGGTAAAACGTCACCTTGCGGTTGACATTCTTGATTTGGACATCAAAGATTGGGAAAATCTTTTATCTAAATTGGGAGCCTGGAGCCAGACATTACTATATACCCCAGCTCAGACAACTAGTACAGAGGGTAGAAAACAATGGCACAATAATATGGATGTTGCGTTTCCAGGATGCAGCAGACAAAGATAGACAAGATGAGGGAGGGGTGTGATAATAAATATAGCTTCCTGTCTTATCTTATGCTTGAAGGACAAAAAAAGAGGACATACAATGATTACATTTTTATCCAAGTCTCCGGTGTCTCATCCGGTGGTCAGACAGTGGGGAAAGGAAGGCCAGTGATAACCCTCTGACCTGGGCTGTGCACGATTGTGGGTTATTTTAATCTCCAGAAAGAGGATGAGTGACCAACGCCCAGATGCTGTGACCAAGCGTCAACTGCATGTTTCAAACACCAGTGGACAAACCCCCACTGAAGCTCAGCAAATACCACCAATACAGCCAAAAGGGTTGGAACAGGGATCAATTATATCTGAAAAATATGAAAATTCTGTCACATATTTCTCGTTTAACAATCTTACAGCAGACAGAGTGGAAGACAATAACTCATCTGGAGCCAGAGTATTGTTCTTGGCTTGTACAATGCTTGTCACAGCTCTGGAAATCACCCTTACACATGTCGACTTATTAGTTGGACATTTATAAATGTGAAAAGGTATTTCAATAACAAAACAATAACAACCTTTTTACTGGTTTTCTATTACATTTCTTATGCTGTCAGACAACTAGTCTGCCTTTGGACACCCCTTGACCTTATATGTTTGTCTATGTATTTACATGGTATTACATAGTGTAAAAACATTTTTATTTCTCAATAATTGAATAGATTTTTCTTGAAGTAGTATATTTACTAATCTGTTCAGTTGCATATTTTAAAGTCAAACTGCCAGGACATCTATCTATGTAGGTATTTTAATTTTCAGTCCTCACGGATAAGGACTCACTGGAGTAGATTAGGTGTGCAGCGCATTTATCAGATCATTTTCAGCTGAAACAGCACTCTGCTGCTGCTGGAGACCATGCAGCTGAGCAGAGACACGGAACCACAAGTATAAAGTTGCAATGGACTAAAGAGCTTCAAAAGTCAGATGGACATCGCAGACATGAGTGGATATTTGGGAGTGCCATTTTAGAAAATATGTATTTGTTTTTTTTTTCAGTGCAGCTTTCTGTGGTGCTGTGTGGACAGAAACCAATGAAAACAGGTTTCAGTTTCTTTTCTTTTTTTCAATTTCAAAAGACGAAACAGTGAAATAAATCTGCAGTTGTTTGCAAACACTTTGCAGCAATGATAGTTGCAGTTGTATATTTCCTGCCGTAATCCTCAGTGTGAGGTCAGAACATAGTGTCATGTCCATCTGGCCAGTGTTTGTCACTGGATACGCCGCCTTGTCGCGGGCCTCTCTGTTGTGTGTGTCATGGTGTGAAGAGCTCGGGGTACGGCGCGGTGTTGTGTGACTGTGGACCTCTCCTGTTTCAAAACACACACTGCAGCTGAGAGACCTTGCTGATTCTAAATGTCACGCAGACTTCAGGGGATGCTGACTCGCTCACATGTAGCGCATGCAGCATGACCTTCGCATTTTCAGTCCGAGCAGCTAGTAAACACGGAACAAAGTCTTGACTGTCGCTGAACTGTAACTACAGCAGTAGGATTTGACTTACAGTGGAAGGAATGTTGACCCCTTGTGGGCCTGTCCTAAAATAAGTTACTTCACCAGTGTTGTGAAGGAGATAAGAAGCAGTGAAATGTATCATCTCTAACAGCTCGAGTAAACATTGAAGAAAGTCGTGGTAGTTCAGAACCATAAGCAAATTTAACTGACATTAAAGATAATATAGCCAAAGTGATCTACTGTTAACAGGGAGCTAACAGCCAAACAGCAGAAGAATGATATCAGCCATCACTAGCTATCTGATCACCTGATGCAAACATGTAGCAGAGTGTTTGCATTAAAAATTACACCTGAATGCAACCCTTTGTCATCTCATCCCAGTGGCTCTGATGGTACTGTTTATCAAAACATCCATAACTTCATGGGAAAATACGGAAATTATTTTTTCAGGAGCATAACTGGAGCGTCATTTCAATCACTTTCAGGCTGTTGAAACAATTCTTAAGACATCAGCAGACCCTAGTGCTATTTTCAACTGTTTCTCTCTGTGCTGATGTAGCATAACCAGACCACATAAGATTACATCTTCCGGTATGTACTGTCATCGATACTTTACACAAAGATTGCTCTAATACTACAGTCACTTTTTCCTTTGGAAATTTCCTTGTATTTAAAAGACACAGCTGCAAAAGTATTTTGTTACCACAATAACATAAGTGGATTTAACCCACACACTCAGACGGACAGAAAGGTCAATGTACTTTTATGTTACACAACTCCACTGAATGAAAAGCCCCGAACTCACGTCACATCTATGAAATGCGTCTTCCTTAATTTGATCCTCTGAGAACAACGTGAAAAATATAGCGATCCCAAAGGTATTGGGGAGCACTCATTCTTCGTAACAAAGCATTTCATGATTACAGTGAAAACTGGGCTTCAAAAGAGGCCCTTAAAGTGGCATTTACCCGAATGTGAATAAGTGATAGGTATTATACTGAGCTTCTTCTTTTGAAAGAACAAGAATCTGGCACAAGAGTCCGGTCCTACTGCAGTTACCTCCAATGAGTTTCGGTTACAACACACAACACCACAACCAACCAGGACTCTGCCCTCTGTAGGCAAAGCACCTGACAACTGCAGGAACTTTACCACAAGAGTCCTAAAGATTCTCAGACTGTAATGTCTGACATCAAATTACTGATAGAAAGCAGAGAATCGCCTCAGTTTTGTTGTCTTTTCAGCTCCAGAGCTGAAAGTGCATTTTTTTACCATTTCCCACTCTGAAATAAAGATCATGTCTGATATATCAGTGAGAATGTCCATTCATCCATTTTCATAACCGCTTATTCCCTAATGGGGTCGCAGTGGGATTGGAGCCTAACCCAGTAGTCAATGGGCAAGAGGCGGGGTACACCCTGGACTGTCCTCCAGTCCATAACAGGGCCTCACAGAGACACACAACCACTCACACAGGGAATTTGGACTGTCCAATCAAACAAACATACAGGTTTTTGGGTGGAGGGAGGAAGCCGGAGAACCCAGAGAGAACCCACGCAGACACAGGGAGAACATGCAAACTCCACACAGAAAGGTCCTGGTTCCCCCGGGGACTCAAACCCAGAACCCTCATGCTGTGAGGCGACAGTGCTAACCACCACACCACCGTGCCACCAGTGAGAACATATTTGTGCAAAAAATGTAAGAAAGAGATTTTGTTACATTAGTATATATGCTTCTAAAAACAAAGCCCATGCATGGGTACTATAACTGCTCACAAACTGACTGACACTGTTTTTATTCCCAAATCCTGCATCTAATTTGCATGTCACATACAGACGAATTACAGACACAACAAACAACTTTCTTTTAGGTTTTGAGTTCCCTCATGTTCAGCTATGTCACTTTGCATGAAAAGTTTTTATTAGGACAGCAAAAACCTTTATTAAATTGTACATTTGTAATACATGTAAGTCCCTTCAGTGCCTACTAGGGGGCAGCAAATACACACTGTAGGAGAAATAAATTTTGGAGTCGTAAAGACGGACATTATACACACAACTATTGAATGTTATTTATTAACAATGGTGCTAAAGATGTTAGGCATATTCTGTGACCTTCATAAATGACACTGTGAAATGTTTTTTAGGTGATCAGACAGACACAAAAGCATTCATTAAAAAAAAAGTATAACAATTTTATAGATTAGTTCAAGTGTCTGTGGTCTTTTAGTCTGTGAGACTCGTCCATATGGGGGACAGCATTTCATGGTTACAGTTCACGTTAACATGTGGTGTAAAGTGTTTAATACATAGCTGTGTGTATATGCAAAATTATGTAAAAGTGCGAGGAGCTACCTTAATGAATTCCTGAGATTGAGTGTTATTTGTACAGAAGTTACATACTGTTGACAAATAGTACCGACAAGACAGTTTAATCATTAATCACTCTTCACCAGAAATTTCTATGACAACAAACACATTTTGAAAGAAAAACAAAAGATATGACTGAAAAGCAAGCCCTGACCTGCCAGACTGGGTAGAATTTCTCACAGTGTGTCGTTTGAGGAGTAAAAAGAATGTAAATATACATATTTATGTTAAGTTAATATTGATCCAGATATTGATCACAAGTCTCTGTCTCAGAGTTACCGAAGCATTTCCTGGAGGAAATGTTTGCAGTGAAAACAAGTATTTAGCTATTTCTGTAGGACTCCAGTGTATTTGTGTCTGTGAAGAGTTTGCTGGATGGAGAATTCAACAATGCAGTGTTTCAGGCTTTATGAATAAGACAATGTCTTAGATAGCAAAAGACATTGGTGACAGAATGGTGATCAACAGCGCAGAGGAAGTGTAATATGGTGTTAATAAGCCTTCTTGCTCCAATTCTTTTATAAAATAATCACCCTATTCATTCAGTACCAAGCAGCAGCCTCCTTCTGCCATCCCATGGAAGGGAAGGAGGACTAGTGCCAGTCTTGTACCTAGTCTGCAGTCCTTCAATGGGCCTTTGTGGATGCTACCATCCTCTTCCCCTGGCCCACCCCCGGCAGCCCATTCACAAGTGTCACATGGCACTCTCAGTCCTCACCCATCTCACAATGCACTCCTGTCATCCGCACCTCATTGACATGCACTCATAGTGATGCGCATCAGGGAATGATCGTGCCCTTCCACTGGTTTCAAAGTAAATGAAGTACCGGCCTGGGTGGCCAAAGTGTGGCTTCCTGGATACAGGCTTCATATTTCTTGGGAGGAAGTGTGTGAGTGGATGTGTGTGTGTGGGAGCAAATGCAAAGTGTAAACCACTTACGAAACTGGTAGAGACATGATAAATAATGGTGAATTACTGAGGACTGCTTTTCATTGGCAGCTCTACTATAAAGGTAGTTTTTTTATGGAAATCCTTTAATTTGTCTGAACTAATAAACATAATCACATAACATTTTATATTTGCCATTCACGATGCAGCAAAAATGACAGGGTGTCGCCAGCCACAGAGTTGAGGCTGAGATCAGTCTTCATGTTACAAATACTAAACATGCCCTAAATATTTATCAAACTACTGATTTATTTCTGTATTTATTTGGAATAGACTGAATGGATGGTAACAGTACTTGAATAGTGTTCAAGTTTCTCTGTATAGTCAGTTTTTATTAAAACAGTGTATGAACAGTAATTCACAGGATTCAGTGGAAGAGAGAATATAGAAGTCTAAAATGCTTGTCATTAATGGAATAATACAATGTTTAAGCACTTATATAAGAATTAAAAGACAATTATCACATTAAAAAACATTTCAAAGAATGTTTTTTTAATACAAATTGTCATACATCAGTGTTTGGAGGTGCACATAAAGTATGCTAACAGTTTACATTTTTTAGCAAGATATCAATGTTTCTGCGTGCGTATTACTTTCGTAAGTATTTTTGTTTGTCTTTAACACTTCATACCAATCACCATTCTCCCCACATCATCATCACCAAAAGAGACCAGCAGTGCACAGCTCACTATACACGGACATGAATACACAATGCAGCTATCAATACAACAACCCCCTTCGAATAAAGGATTCCATTTATGGCCAATGATGGCTTTTTGACAGCAGAGAGACCCATCACATACTGTTTTGTGATTTTGGTTTAAAAAAATAAAGAACAAAATTCAACCTGAATGGGGCACTTTTACAATAATGTCAAAAAACGTTCACACAACAGTTACAAATCCAACAAATGGCTCTTGAATGATGAACTTATAGCAATTTAAGTATTGCTTTATTAATGAAAAACAAAATACAGGTGGGTTGTCATGGCAAAACCCTTTTCATAACATCTATAATTAGTTTTTATTGCAAAATACTCCAAATGTAATTATCCTTACAAATGTGTTACTTACCCTAAAATAAGAAAATATTTGAACTTGTTGGGGTCTATGTTTCATTTTTGGGCTTTCTGTCTTTTGTTTTCTTTGTTTTTATCTGCTCTGGTTAACTTATTTCTCTTTTCCATGAAATCAAGTCAGTGATCCATGTTCATGTTTGTAATTTGTATACTCTGAAGGCTGTTCCATTTGTCCTGCTATCAATACAGAGAAAGATTCTCATTCTTGTCTTTACCCCTAGATGTCCTCAGTTTTCTTCATCTAGACCTCTGCTCTCATTCACACCTGTCTCCTGCTAGTCACTCACCTGTTGTCACTCTATTCATCAAAGCTCCCGAATGAATCCTGTTCATTTTAGAGAGCTGCTCATGACTAGACTTTGATTCAGAGGTTAGATTTTTTTCAAAAGGAAAAAGCATGAATATTTCATTGCAGTTATTTTTAAACAATCTGATACCAGACAAAGATTTTCAGAGGTAGAAAACAATAAAGAAAGTTATTCTTACTGGCAAAATATGTCATATAAGACATATTGAGGATCTTCAGTTGCAATGTTGATAATATGCATGTTGATAATGTGAAATTGGCAATATTCGAAATATTGTGGATACCTAATTGTATCTACGTGTTTTCCTAAGAGATAAGAATTTACATTAGAAATTCAGCTGAAATTCACTTTGCCCCTCAGCCAAGTAGTGGATTTTTGTAACCCCTGGGAAGATAAAGATGGATCAAATCATCATCTGGTCCATTTAAACACATTGTCAAACACATTGACCCCGATTCTCTCCAGGCAAATTTGGATGTTTTTATTGGAGTATACAACCTGCTCTGGAAAGAGTGAGGCAGGCTTTTCTTAACTATGGTGTTTTCCAATTTACAGTTTGTGCCACTAGATGTTAGTACATGTCACAAATGGACTTGATTTCTTCTGTTTATTTATCAAATAGTCATTTTATAGCTTAAAATTGTGGAAGCTCCATCGTTAACATCCAACAGTGACAGTTGATCATTAAAAATCAATCAGGTTACTTACAAAACCTGCGTACCTTTGCAAGTTGACCGTTTGTTGTCTATCTCAGTAGCTTCTTGTAAATGTTTAACTGATGCTGTGCACCATCACCTGGTCAGAACCATTGTTGGTTCCAACTAAAGCCATTATTTGTCTGAATGAGTAGCAGTCCCCCTATAACGAGCCCATGAGCAGCGTTTTCTACCCATTTTTCAGTCTGGCATCACAACCACCGGAGGCCCAGTCCTCAGAAAAACCCCTCAGCGACACTCCCTCCATCCACCGGTCTGTGTGTAGGCTGAGCTGACTGGGAGGAGGTGGGATCTAGCCACTGGTGGTCGTGGGCGAGTAAAACGTGTACGTGCGAATCGTGCTGACTATACCGAGAGAGGCGACTGCGACTGGCAGTGACGTGATTTACGCAAACCGCACCGAGTCCTGCCCGGGCGCATTCGGTCTCACCGGGTTATCCACACCTGACGTCTCGTCCTTCTCGTCTCTGTTTGCCACTCGGATCCCCGTTAGATTCGTGTCTATCAGAGCCGTGAACACCGCGCACAGCAGGATTCACCGGGGGGGGAGAAGGAGAAGGCGGAGACGGGCTCTTCTGATGAGGAGATCACCCTGCAGAAGCGCTTTGCGTAACATTAAGATAGTACGTTTTTTTTTCTTCTTCCTTCCCTCCCTCCCCGTTAGAACCGCTCTCGCCTCGGGTGTGCGTGTCGCTTTCTGAACCTCCGGCTGTGTGAACGAACACACTCCAGAAGAATAAAGCTGCCACCGGGGGGCTGGGGGAGTCGCTGGTGAGTCTATGGTTATTTTCCACTCTCTTATCGGGCGCAGTCCAGCTCGCTGGGAACTGTGAGCCAATATGCCGAGATGTGCAACGGGCGCTGATGCTGTCCACTTCTGAATTGGTCCCCACCACTCGTGGCTCTTCTTAAGCTTCGAAGCCGGGATTTCTCCGACGCCAGGACCTCACGCAACGACATTGCTAAGGTTTCTGTACCAGCTGAAAGCTATTTACGCTGTTATTCTAATAAGTTGACTTGAGACCGCCGGGGTTAGGTCGGGCTGTGTTTGGGGCTAAGCGTAGCGCTGCTAGCTAGCGAGCCTACGCCCATTCGCCCACGGTCCCGTTAAAGCAAAACATTAAAGAGAAACAAACAAACACATTAGACTGGCTTCACAAAAATATTGATACGGGTAACATTACGCATGTAAACTGTGTATCCCCCCCCCGTTTGGCTAAAAGTCCACCGGCCCTTGTTATAGTTCCGCGTGCGGCTCCGCAACGAGGAGCCGCACGCGACCGGGAGCGCGCGCTCGGTGCTCGGCTCCTTCCTCCGTCAGTCACATTGTTCTGACGGCGGCGAGGGACAAGCCCTCAAAGCTTCGCCTTTACCGCGGAGACGGAACCCCTCAGACGTGTTTAACTGTCTCTGTGTGCGCTGAGCTCCAGGTGAGGCGAGAGGGGAGAGGGTTCCGTCGTGTCATGATGAAGTTGTCGCCGGGCTTGAAGATGCTCGCCCGGGAGGTGTTGCCCGTAAAGGCCCCTCTAAAAACGCGCTTTAATGTCGTGCTATCTGAGCATGGGTGGGTGGTTTGACCTGTGGGCTTGACTGCCTGAGCAGCCTGGTGGGGGGCTTGTAGGACTGCACTCCTACAAGGTCAGCTTGTGGATCATTTTCACATTGCTTTCAAAGCAGGACAAGCCCGAACCTCTGTAAGGGTCAGCACACAGAGAGCCAGCGAGTCTGGATTTATCCAAAGAGCTAATTATCCAGTTCAACCATACCGTGTGTTTACATTTATTTATCTACTTTTATAGTTAGCCAGCCAGCCAAGTGTAACCTGGCACAGTGACCTGTGCTGTTTTTTGCGGCCGCCTGTGCTCTGGCTGGAATTGCTTTAACACTCTCCAAACCACTATAAGAACATTTCACATAACCTCTGGAGGCTTGACAGATTTTTTTCTGAGTTGTTTTTGCACAGTTTGACATATAAATATTCTCAGATTCTATTAGAACTTTAGACTTGTACTTCACTAGTGTTGTCTAGTCTCATGGGAATGGCGGACAGCCGTGCGCCCTGTCCCATCCGTTTGCAGTTATTTCTAACATAAGCTGTGAGAAAAACGAGTGTCTATTTGCTTTCCCGCTTTCCAAAGCCGTGCGTTCTAGACCCGTCCTATAGATTCAGTCGAGGCTGCGTGACTGACGCGTGGTGTGTGCCGCAGACGCGTGTGGCAAAAGTTCAAAATGAGTTGAACTCTCAGAACGCTGGCCTCTGGACGCAAGCTCTTTACACAAGACCAGATGTTTGTGGAAACGGAGCCATGGCGCTTCTAGGTTTTGGCACCACAGTTAATCCCTTACATCCTTCTCTTTTTGGTTATCCATTTCTTTTACTGTTAACCTCTTGACATGCACCTCTCAGAGAACCAGCTTGGTTTGGTTTAGGGCCTGGTGAACCATTACCCATAGCGTGCTGGAAACCAGCGCAGGCGACTGATTGGCTGAGGACAGTATCATTGTGTAAGGTCACCAAGGTAACGCTGAACTCCTGTGCACACCCGTGCCGCTCTCTTTTCCTTATTGCATAAAAAAAGAGCCTGTAACAGCCTCTGTGAACAGTTTACAAATCTGTAGGTAGGAGTTTCAAAACAGCTGGCACGGCCTGCACTGCTACTTTTCCCCCAGGGGGAAAACCGAGCTCAGAAAGTGACCTGACAGCACTTGCAAGTAGAGCAGAATTGGGCAGTATCATGCAAAGATTATTGCACCACACGTTGGCGTGGAGAGGTGGCTTCACCGGAGCGGCTTCGTTTTCCTAATCCAGTCTATTTGATAGCCATTCTGATGATGAAAAAGCTCAGTTGATAATTAGATTATTCCAAGTTCAGACATGTGACTTCATAGTTTTGGTTCAAATGAGTCCTTGGCGTAGACTCGGTGAGCACTACCGTTGACATCTGATGGGTATCTACCCAGAATTTCTATTTCCTTTTGAAAGTGAGAGAAGGAAACCTTAGATATGTTGTGCTTTTAAAGACCACTGTTACAGTGTAAGCCAATCTCATACATTACTCAGGAAAGCTTTTGATGGCTCAGTGCCATCCATCAGATACAACAACCCATTCATAAAGTTTTAATTTGAGACAGCATGGGTCGGGATCAAAGGTCCCTCACAGCATAAGCATCAGCACTGGCCTAAACTTGATTTAGTACCAACCTATGAATAGATGGTGCAGCCCCGGACTGGGAACACATTCTAAAAGAGGATGAGTGAAAGCTGGGCTTTAATTTGCTCATTCAGACTAAAGCAGGCGTTCATTCAAATATACTTTATTTTTTTTTTTTTTTTTTCTCTCATGAGAGATTACATCAGTGCGGCACCGGGCTTATACGCTTGCTAAGGTGCTTACCTCATCTGCATCCACTGCTTTTGTTAATTGCCTTTTAAATGGGTGCTATGCGATTCATGTTTTTTTTTCAAAGGTTCTCATAAAGTATTTAGATGATTAGAAAGAGAGACGTCAGCATGTTTCTTGACTTTTCCTATTAGTAACCATGAATAAATCTGTATTCATGATTTGGAGGAGCAAAGCTCCTAATGCCGGCCAGCCAATGGCTGCGCATTAATGCATTTTATCACCGCTTCTGCGTTAATACCAGTTGTGTAATTGTCCAGTTAAAGTGCACTCCAAGTGTAGGAAACTTCCTTCAGGCGCAGGCTTACGTACTCAACTTATGTAACAAGTTCAAATGTGTAGCTTTAAATACGCAGAGGCGGTCCGGCACTTTCCCACTCAACTGCTGCACCAATTTCAGATGTGATTTATTTTGATATTCATTTCAGGGGTCATAACTCATGCACTGCAGTCTTATTCAAATTGGATTCAACATTTCGGGAATTGATTGCACGTGTCCACACAACGTCTGCGGCGTTTGCACCAGACTGATTGAGGACAGGAGTGAGTGGAAAAGGTAGTCTGCACAGCATTGAGGATTCATTCAAGCCAAAATCATCCAAAATAAGCCATTATCAGCCGTCCGTTGTTTACCTCACGTGTTGTGTGCCAGACCCAAACTGCTGAGATGATTTGCCTGATGTCTTCTCTCTCATGTGTTCTACTCAGGTGTCTCTCAAAGGGAGTTTCCAGCTTAGAGAGCAGTTCATCCTCAGCAAAATGAAGGTGTATCACCCTTTGTGTCTGTTACATAGCGCGTAACCTTGATGAGGGTGTGTAATGCTGGGGATTGTGTAGCTACTTGTCTTTGGTCATTTGAAGATGCAGAGCTCTATCAGTACTTTTTAAGTGGAAGGGCTCCCCTTATTATGGTTTCAGTAGTAACATATGTACAAAAAAAGCTGTTCATTTTTCTACAAAGAAACCCCAAATAGAATTGAAAAAGGCAACCAAAGGTGGCCCATATTTGCCTATTTTAAAAGTTTAGAAGTTTCTAATCATTATCACTTTGTGGCATTCAACCTGAAGGGAAAGTGGCACAAACTGAGCTGTTTTAACGAATGGATTAGGCCATTTATGTCATGCCAAAACGGAGCCTTATGTAGAATTAGTGAATTTGGCATATTTGCTCAACCAGCTCAGGCCGTTTGTTCACTTTGAGTTGGTCTGGTTATCCAATAAGAGGCGAAATGACTTGATTCAGCTAGTTTTCCTGTAACCACATATCCTGGTCACTCTGGAACAACTACAAGTTTTATTTTTAGTGCCTCTGGCCCTGCACTTTGCCAGATCAGTTTCTTTAGAGTAGATATGTCACAAGCAAAAGTATTCAGGTTCAAATTCTTTCTCACCGCAGCTGGGAAGAGACACTGCAGTCGCTAGTCTTCGGACAGCTTGACTGCAGTTTTGTTCGGTGTTACCATTTGTAACACTTGGTTTAAACTGAAATTACATACCGTTGTTTGATGGTGTATCCATGTGGCTACTAGAGGAACATGTAATTCACAGAAGCAGACTTGGAGGGAGCAGAAACCGATGTAAAATCTTGACTGCTAAATGGGAGTTGATGAGGGGACGTGGGTTACTGAGGGGAAGGTCTGAAATGTGCCACCGAATTCAGGGAGACTAGCCAAACAGGGACAGCTGTGTTTCATTTCTAAGTGTTTCTGTCAGCTTGTGTTACCATCGGAGTCCTCTGAGAGACGAAGGGCTCAAAGGAGCAGAGAGAAAACAGACAAGCAAATGCAGAAAGCGGCACTGGTAAAACTTGTTTTGCTTTCATTATCAGGAGATCACTCGTCACCTTTGAGGTTTACCATTCAATCAGAACAGAATAATTACTTCATATGGAATTTTACATCTAATGGCGCTGTAGCGGAATTCCCATTTGCCCTTTGAGGTTGATTTATATTTAATCAGATCATTCTCATGTGATTCTGAATTATCATAATTAAACATTTTAGGGAAATAATCATTATTATTTTTGCTTTAATAGGGTTTTGTCAAAGTTTACTTCTAGTTGGGAATTGAAAAGCACGGAAAATCAAATTAAATGGGTTCTCTTTCGCATAAATACTAAAAAACTGCTAAGGAAGTGATTACAGGCCTTTTGTGTCTGAGTTGGTGAAAAGCTGTTTTCTTTTGGCAGTATTTGTTGAGCTGAGCTAGTGAAGGATCTAATAGCTTGCCCCTCTCTGCTTACAAGGAAGTCCGATTGCGTGTGTGAACAGGAATCTTGTCATTAATAGGAAATGTTACAAAAGACTATGTGCATCTGTACTTCTGGAAAATTCCATGAATATTTGTAACTAAAAAGAGAGCTATTCAAATTTCGCTCTTTAGCTTAAACTAATCATTCCCATTTAAGGCCTACATTTGCACTTTTGGATTTATAGTTAAAGCAACCCATTTTCTTAAGAATTTGTGCCAAAGTTGCTCTCCGTTCCCTCTCCTTTCTGGTTAAATCAGTCGAGATGTTGCCTGAGTGAGGAATTCAGTGAGTCTGCATCACTGAATCCAGGGGTCCAAATGACATAAGGGAAACACAAGGGTAAAAACTAAACAGCTGTCTCCCAAAAAAGCAAAACAAAGTGAAAGTAGGTCCGGCCTGACAGTCAACAATGTGATTGGCCCTCGTGGAACTTAAGTGTCACATGAGTGTTGGCATTAAAGCCTCCCGCTCTGCCTCTGAGGCTCCGGGGTTTGATATGCCCTTTGGCATATAAAGTTTCAGAGCACATCTCATGGTCGACAAACGGCAGCTGGTGGAAATTTCCACTTCCTATCCAGACAGTACTTCATAAATGTGATGCTGTGATCTGCAAACAAAGGCAACCACACCAAGGGTTTAATGTGAACTGTAGTGGGAATAGAGTGCTGTCTCTGGAGTGGGTGTTAGGCATTTTACAGCTTCTCCCTTTCTGAAACCCAGTGGCTGTATTACTGTACTGCTACCTTAAACGACAATAACATGAAACGTTATGACTCGGGATGCTTTTGTTTTCCCGTGGATGAGTGTAATCAGTCACTACAGATGATGAGTTCCAAGAAGGATGACAGAAAGCTGTTTGAATCGGAATCTGGTTTTAATTTGACCTGGCAAAGTGGTTTCTGGTTACATTATGTGGTTGAGTGGGTCTTAAACACATTTATTTATCTGCGCTGAAAAACACTTTTGTATAGCTAGATGTTTGATTGCATCATTATAGAAATTATTTTGTCACAAAAGAATCCATGAGTCACCTGCCAGCTGGAAGAAGGGCCGATGTGTTGACCTCTGTGCTTACTTTGTTATCTACTATGCGGTATTGATCGTCCAGAGTTGTCTGAATGTGTGGAGCGGATGTTATCCTGTAGCATGACTCAGTTGTTGTTTTTGCTTTTAAGGAATTTATTTGAGGGGAATAAATCATAAATCAACTATCCCCAGCCAGCTTATGGAGTATGTGTCCCGGGCCAAACCGAAGCAGCAGAAATGGAAAATCTGCACAAATAACCCAAGTGTTTCTGTAAAAGGAATTAAAAAAAAACATAAAGCGAAGCTAAATAAATTTGTATTGGGGGAAAAAGTCACTGCGCGAAAACAAATGCGCATAGTATTGTTCCTGGTTATGTAACAGGGTGAGGCCATGTGAAAGTGCCAGAGGGAGAGAGGCTGATGGTGTGGGGAAAAAAAGCTGCAAGTGGAGAGCAGATGCAAATCAAGTTAGCCCTCACCAGCTGGAAGACACATGATATGTCATGTCTGACTGGATGCACGTATAGAAAATCACATGTGACTAGAATGATGTCAAGATTGAAAGTTTTGTACAACCCTCTTGTTATGATGTGCTTTACATCAATTTCACTGTGATGAAACTACTCAGTCATCACTAAATGGTGGCAGCTACTCGCTGTCTGTAGCCCGTCAAACTTTCTTTGTGCTCTGCTGTCTGCGTCAGGTCTTTTTATGACATCGCTCGATCAGGTGTCGCACCGCCTGGTCTTTGTGTTGCTCTCTGCAAGCAGGTTAGCTTTCCATCTCACTTTTTGTTTGCCACATGCAAATCAAAGATTGTGAGCAGCAATCCTGCTCCCACACATTTGCACAGATTTGCCTGTGAGGAGGGAGACACTCGCTTGGAGGGGTTAAAAAATTAGGAAGTGAAGGCGTGAAGGAGGCCGATGAGTCATGTTTGCATCATCAAGACGCACCTCAGCCAATTTCAGCATGAGTCATTAGTGTGAATGAGATGTATGATTAAAAAATAACGGCTTACAGGATTTTCTTTTCTCGTTTCAGACATTAGGTTGTTTTGTCCTGACCATAGGAACAATCAGAAATAAAGTGTCCAGATTGCTGGCTGAATGACAGCATTCTTCCACAGACATGGCTTTGTTGTTTATCTATTATTCAGAATGTATTGTCTCTCCCAAGGTTTCCGAGTGTCTTAAAGGCGTGTTGTGTTTGGCCATGTAGATAAGCAGGGGGAGGCTCTGTGACGACACCAAAAAGGAGACGGAGGAGAGAGGGGCTCAAGTTGAACTCGAGTCTCTCAAAAAGGGCAAAGAGGGTTCATAATTCAAACATAGAAGAAGGAAGCAGCGTGGCAAGTCTCTGCCTCTCACTCTCTCTTTTCTTTTTCACGGGAAAGTCCGGTCACTTTCCAAAGCTCTGTGTTGCAGAGCTTTACAGACTTTTCTGCTACTCAGCATGAAGGCACCACTTGGGTATGTGTATCTTATATGTGCATATGTGGGAGTTTTTCTATTTATCATATAGGAATTCTATTATGTAAGCTTTTCAATGTATTTACTATCATGCAGCTTTATTTTTTCAAACAAAAATAGGGCTGTTTTTTCTTGTGTTTTTTTTTTTTAAAGCATGTCCAGATAAGTGTGGGGTGAGTTTTTTGTAGGAAAACCAGTAAGACATTTTTGGCTCCAGTCTTTAGTTACAGAGCCTTAAATGTCAAAGATTCAGCTTTGAGTACAAGGCCTGCTCACAGAAACATGCCCCATGTAGATCCCATTCTAGATTTTTCGAGCTCCAGACACAGTGGGCTGAAGGCTTGGGGTGGGTAGTAAAAGAATGCCGTCCACAGTCCCAAGCATTTAGCTCCATTAGCCTGTGTCAACATCTGTTGGGTCTGTTGTGTTGATGGTGGGTGTGTTAACTCTGGGGTTTTGGACCTTTTAATGAATGCGCCACACTTGGTCCAGCCCTCGACCAACTTGTTTAAACGTTTTCCTCAATAGCTTGTTTTTCAGATCAGTCCACTAGACCAACAATTTTTCTTGTAATTTCTTGTACATAGCTACTAGTCATTAACCTAAGCCTAAATTCTTGCCTCAGCTTAAGTTGATGGTAGGATAGGAGAACATGCTGCTCTGGTTCCTCCCCCCTGTCATATGGCTATCTTATATCATGGGCCAAGTGTGAGAAGACTTCTCTTGCGTAAAACTGGAATGAGTTGGACATATCTTTTTTTTATTAGGGTGCCACTCTGCTGGCACTAAGTCAGGAAATGTTTTATGGAGGTTGAGGCGAAACCTCTTTATGTTACATAATGTTTGAGGGGACCGGCCTATGTGTTGTTCCCTTATAATCTGCTAAAGTTTCCACTAGATGAGTGTATGGGAATGAAGCTGTTTGAGAGGGGGAGGGCACTAGATAGGATCCCAAAAGGAGCAGAAGTTATTCCTGTCATTCCCTTCTCCTCCTCCTTGTCTGGCTGGAGACGTAAACATGTCCAGTCATGTCTCTCTGGGACTTAAAGAAAGGGAAATTGACCAGTAAATCCTTTTCGGGGAGCCTTGGCTTTTACAAACCAGCTATTAACATCTATCTAGATGATTGACAATGAGCTCCATATCTAAACATTTCAGTTCTTGTATTATGAATGAAACATCAGGCAGGTACCCTGTCGGCTTTAATAGCGATGAATCCGCATAATGAGTCGCCCCTGTATTCAGATCACTGCAGACGGCTGCATTAAAAGGTTAGAACAAAGCACAAGATGTACTTCAGCCATTAAAAATACAGGGTCGCATTAACTGCATATTTTAATGTTGCACATGAGTAATTTCTCTGCCGCTTGCTTCCTGTGCATAGTCTGTGAGTCTGGCCAATGTCAGCAAACCCTGAAAAGGGAAGGTTTCCCATCGTCAAACAGATTCTATGTAGTTCATTCATATCATGGATTATCGACATACGACTGTATGATGTTCAGGCTATTGTGGCCTAACTCGGCACCCGTTATTAAAGAAGGCAACGCCCAAGGAAACGTATTCGTTTGTCTATTTAATGTTGTTTTGTTTTCTGTCATCAATGTGCAGTGAGTGTAAGAAAGTCAGAGCACTGATGAACTCTCTCTCTCGTTCTCTCCATGCAGAATATCCATGAGCTCCGATTTCCCACATTACAGTTTCAGAATGCCAAATATAGGGTTCCAGAACCTTCCCCTCAACATCTACATTGTTGTCTTTGGAACAGCCATCTTTGTCTTCATCCTCAGCCTCCTCTTCTGTTGCTACCTGATAAGGTAAGAGCCATTAACTGTTTAGCTTTGAAATTAGAATAGAATTTTTTTTTTTAATTGTCTGAGACAATAAGTGTCATACGGGTTTCTTTTTTTCTTCTATACTTTGTACAACAAATCACAAATCTTAATGTTCAAAATTTGTATATTCTAGACAAGAGCTATTCCACTCAGCTTTGTTCAGAAAATATTTGGTGAAGCTTAGCTTAAAGGATCGCTTTTAGAAATTGGCGTCCCACATCTGACATCCTTTAAGTATCTTTGCTTCACGATTTTGTTGTTTTCTGAGTTCTCTAGAACTGTTTGACTGACGCTCTATCCAGGCTCTTCAAAAAGCGAGTACCTATCCTCAATTTGACTAATTTTTTTCCTATGGAGAATTTGGTAGATTTAAGTTTAAAAAGAAACTTGACACATCAGAGGGGATCAGGCCTACATACTTGCCTAGCAGTAGTTATGTTTCACTTGTTCCCATCACATTGTATGATACTTGCCCCAGTAGCTTTGTGCTGTGGCAGTATGGAAAGTCATATCTTTCTTCTTATTAAAATGGTTTGTTCTTTGGTATTTGGTATATTCTTTTTCTAAAATCTCTTCCAAAGTAGACTAAAAGTTTCAACAGCACAGTTTGGAGGATGTATCTCTCATTCTATGATTGATGACTGAACTATCTGAATATATTTGATTTATTAATTTATTTTTAAAAAGAGGTCAAATATTTCTACTTTCATAAATTTCTTGCCCACGTTGTTACGATCATGGCACTTGGCTTCAAAGAAGTAAAAAGTCTTGATGCTTTTTCGAAGACCTTGCTAACATCCGTTTCTTTGTTTTATAATTTATTACCTAAAGGTAACTCAAATAACACCTAAAAACTGCCTTTGGACATTTAAATCCCCAGCTCCTAACTCTTTATTTTTGATCTTGTGTAAGCTTCTTTAATCCAACACATCTTGAGTATAATCCAGTTATTGTTACTCATGGAAAACCAAAATATAGCCGTTTATATTTTTCTAAAGCTAGTGCCGTTGCCCCTTTCACAGGTGCAATCAGATTATGTCACCTGCTGCTGCTACTGCAGGGGTTTTCCTCTGGCAGCAGCAAACTGAAAGCAAATTATACCCTGCATTGTTTTATCTAAGACAGCGAGAAGCAGCAGGTCCCCCTAAAATCTCCCCTCGCCATGCTGTCATATCCTATCTTGCAAGGCAAATGGTAAGTAATTTATCTGCTCCCACAATAAATTATTAATCTGTGAGGAACAAACACCTCAACACTTTGATGCCGTACCATGATTCAATAGTGAAAATCGAGGTTTTTTTCATGAAAGGCAAAAAAGGGCAGTTTTTGCTCCTGAAATGGCTCCTAAAGATGCAGTCTCCCAAAGGAACTGGCCCAAAATGCACCATACTATATGCTAAGTATAATTATAATTCATTGTGACTTTACTGACATTTAATATATTGTAATGTATATAATGTAATATATTTTACTGGTCTCGTGCCAGAGAAAGGGAATCGTAGCCATTTTTTTTACATTCTGCCCTGAAACGTTGTTAGGGACACAAGCTTTGCCTGAAAAGGCTCCATAGAGGGGCCGAAGGGGACACCCTATTGTTTCTGTGCTAAAAAGCAGCATTGCTCTTGCTTTCATTGGCAGGTGAATGAACCAGTGTTGGAGCTGACACATAACATTCCTGCCGAGGTAGATTTGTGTACAATTTTTGACACTCGGCAGACCGTCACAGAAATGCTCAACCCCATCTCTCAGTGGGTCTCAACTCTGTACACACACGTGTAAAGTATGTGCATTGGTTTGCACAGGGACCCACTGCATTTCTCATACATTCCAGTGTGTGAGTAACCAACGGTTCATGCAGGTACAACCAAAAAATGAACAAAGATGGAACTTTTTATTTAAAGGTAGTAGATTTGTGATTTTTACTAATCAAAAGGGCAGCCAGTTGCGCCCCTACTTTTGCCCAAGGGTCTGGGACACACCCTAGTTCATCACCCCTGACCTTGTCCCCTACCATTGGGAGTCTCTGCACCTTTACCTGCTGACCTCTTTCAAAATGTCAGTTTTTCTCCTAGACTGTGCTGCTTGTTTTACAGATCCCTCTCACTCTGCTGCGAGAGGTTAAGGTTACTAGTAATGGAGGTAAATCTTACAAACCTATGATTTTTTCTCCTATCTCTCTTGCTCTCCCCCTCCCCCACCTATTTATTATTGTTTTATTCTCCCTCTCAGTGGCTAGATTCTCCCCTTATTCAGTGCTCTTCATGTTCTCTCTGTGTTTACTGGGATGTTTGTATCTTAAGTTGTTTCTGTTGGTTCTCTCCTTCTAACTTGGAGTTGTGCAAGCCTTTGTGCAGTGCCTCAGCAAACCTGCAGTCCTTAATGTCTGATCAAATGTATTTTGGTTTGACACTGTCAGTTGATGTTTTACCTCCAATTCTCTGTCTTAAAGCAAGAACAGTGCTTATGGTCCTCTAAGAACTCCATATGTTAATATTTAATTTAGTTCAGTGACATTGGTAAGAAAAGTAGATTTTTAACACGCATTGTTTGAGAAAACATTTAAAAAAAACGTTGCCTCCTAAATGTAAGTTGCTCTGTGAAATATTTCTGTTTTACAATAGACATTACATGTTTGCCAAATGATTATTAAATGCCAAGGTACACACATGGAGAATAGCTGATTATTATTCATTCATCTTTATTTCCCAGGATGGACATGTATCAGTGTTGTAAAATCAGTTGAAGGCCTCTCACTAATCAGAAAGATGTTGTGTCTTTACGTCTCTCCAGGTTACGGCACCAGGCCCACAAAGAGCTATATGCATACAAACAAGTAAGAACACGCACACTGACACACACACACACACACACACACACACACAAGCCGTAGATCTGAGATTTTAAGATGATGAATTACTAGTTATTACTAGTCATTTAAAGTTTTAGACCCCGACTGTGGTTTTATGGATAAAATCCTGAAAATTCACCTTATTCTCCAAAGATTCATTGAGCTTTTACCACTGGAGCTATTTCAGGGTCCATGTTCCTCATTGAATTTGGCTTTTTTTCAGAAAAGTAACCGCTAGGTTTAAACACTCCACATGTTTACTCAGAGAAGTTGGCAATTGTCCTGGAGCTGAAGCCCAGCGAGTGTCAGCTCAGCTGGAAAAATCAGGTTCGCAGCTGGTTTGAGCAGAGCGGAGCACAACCCGCCTGAGAGATGGAGGCGTGTCCCCCGGTTCCGTAACACTGTCATGAAAATAAAAACCCAAACGTGTGGAGTTATAGCGCGCCCATACCCACACTCTGGCAGAGCCGATGCCAGCGTTATCTCTGTAATTTGTGTTACTATAAATATAACTAAAGCTAAAAACAACATGTCCGTCTCCTCTCTCGTTTACGCAAGGTGATCTAGCTCAGTGGGCGCTCACACGTGCTGATAAATGTACCAAAAACTAGCAAGTTTACAAAAGATTGCCTGTTCTGTGTTTTTGCCATGACTTATTTTAAATTTTTCTAGTGGAGCTTCTCTGTCTAAATATGTTCATCATCTCTTATGCCTTTCAGGTCATCCAGAAGGAAAAAGTCAAAGAGTTAAATTTGCATGAGGTAAGCATTCACCATCTTCAACAGCTTCAAACTAAAGCCTTCTATGCCCACTACAGCGAGTTAGCAGCAGCAGAGATTAGGCAGATCTGAGGGATTCAGGATGTACTGCGGGTCAGTCAAACGGCAATTGTTCTGTTTTGAGAAGTTGTTTTCTGGGGAAGTTTGGAATGCACAGGACATCTAACAGCCATTACTTGCATGACTAATTTTCCTGTGAAAACTACCACGTCGTAGTGAAATCATCTCCTTCCGTCATTACATAAAACTGTGTCAGCTCGGCTTGGAAAATGACGAGCTGCCGGGAAAGCAGCAGGACTGGCTTTATCTGTGGAGCAAAGCAGCCCCAAGCTCCATTCTTATAACGCCATCGTGCTAATGAGATGTCCAGAATAGCGTCACATGTGCTTTTCGGTGCAGAGCTGTACGTGGCTTCTTGTCAGCAGAGGCGGAATTTCCCACCGTCTCGCTGGGCTTCACTCGTTCTTTGTTTATGTTCATAAAAGCCACAAGAAAACATTAGAGAGTCATGTGAGTGAAGTCTGTGACAAAGTAACCAAGCTGCATTTGGCTGAAGACAATAACGCACACGCTGGGTGGATGACCCACTTTTGAACGCAAATGACCCCCCCCCGGAGACGGGTGCAGCCTGAGCTACAACTCATCATTTCAGCGGAATGTTTACAAAATAAGGGACCTGAAGAATCAGTTTACAGGTCCAGACACGCTCAGATATTTTTGATGTGCGACCCGATCAGCCCTCTTAGAGCGGTTCTTGTTTTTAGCCAGAGTTTGACACTGTGTCCAGTTAGCTGACCTACATGTGCAGAAATAAACAAGGAAACAAAGATGAGTGTGGGATGACTGCAAGTGTGTATTTTTTTTTTTTTTAAACTCTTTCATCCAACATGATTCCACTGTCGCACACGTCCACTTGGCTGGTTGAGACATCCTCGTTTTATCTTCAGGCTAACAAATTGAATTGGTAGTACACACCTGTCTAAATAGGAGAGTGGCTTTAAGCCGGATGTTTTATATATGGCCGATGACAGCAGTTGATGTGAGCACTATTGAAATTTGCCCAGAGATAGAGCCAATGTGTCATTCAGACCTGTCTTCTCCGCTGTTAATGATGGGGTTGGGTTACATGCCTGTTTACCGTCGCTGTGTGTGCCATTGTCAGAGTGCCATGGCAATTTTGTACTTAATGCGTCATGTTTTGTGGACTTAAGCCACGATAAATGCATTTTAATGCTGACTAAACTTCAAAATGGCAATTGGGAGCAAGACGTGTTATCCCTTTTTCAACGAACGTCATTAACATGCCCATAAATATACTTTATATTCTATTCACACAAAAATAGGATGGAAAACAGATTAATTTGAACCAACGAACAGCCATTCTTCCCTACAAGTGCAGCGTGGCACTGAATATGTAACAAGACACATTTTCAGTGTTGGGGTTAGTTAGTGGTAGCAACATCAGCAACACGTTGTTGGCTGATGAGTAAGCTGGTGGTTCGTGTTAATGTATCATTTTGAATGTTGCAGAGAGCAACAAGCCTTCACCTTTCTGTTAGATAAAGAGTTGTGCTGAACAGTTGCCTTTATTTCTAGCATCTCTCCTGCTCAAACTTGCTGCTCTGAATGATTACAGTATTCCTGCGTTGCAGCATGTGGCGTCGGGCAGCTTTACAGAGTTTGAACAGGTAAAGCCCAGTGTAGACAGGATTTGCTCAAAGAGGCCGAATTGTGGAGTTATAAGCTGATAGATGAGACAGATGAGAGAAAACTTTTTGTTGACTTATTTCTGTGAGGGAGAGAAAAAAAAAACTCATATTACATTTAAAGGAAGATTAATATGTTTTTAGAGCTTTAATCACTGTCTGGAGTATAACTTTAAAGTGTTTTCTGATCCCCCCAGTTCTCCAGACTCAAATATTAAAAAGTGTACAAATAATATATAAATGAGTTAGAGGAGAACAGAAATGGATTTTAATTGGTTTTACTTGCAGATTTTTTATTATACTAGTAAATAGGTCATGAAAAAGTGGTCAGTCAGAGGGAGTTGGTCCTAACATGCCAGTTAACACGTCTTCTGTAGAGATTCAGATTCAGAGAGGTGGCGACCTTTTGATTTGAGTCCAGGCTCAGGTTACTTGCCATTTGGTCTTTTTGTTTTGTTTTTCTAGATTATTCTTAGCTCTCTGGGCCAGTGTCGTGTTGTTCTTTGTCGTATTATTCTCATGTCACCTTGTTACTTCTTGCTGTTAAAGATATGGCTTTTATATTCTTTTCCCTTTTTCCCAGACCCCAATTTCTGTGGGGATTATTTAATGACCTACTTCATGCTGAGATTTGCTTAGTAAGCAATTTATTGATTTGACCAGGTATAGGTAGTTTTTACAGGTTGATGTACTTACTCTCTTTTTCTATGTTTGATATCTGTGTGCATTAGTCTGGAATTTGTCTAATGCTTACAGGAATAGATGCTTAGTGGGGGAAAAAGGGTTGTGCCAGCTGGCTGAAGGCTTCACATCTCCACTGTGAGTGTGACACTATGAACAGCTCACTGAAAAGAAAAAGGAAAAAAAAAAAACACTAATCTATTCAACCATAAAGGGAACAAAGCACACTTTCTAACAGGGAACTTTTCTGTGTCCAGCACTCTTCAGGAGAAGGCCGAGAGCCACCTCGCTGTTCTTTTCACCCACAGTTGTCCAAGCACCCCTTAGAAGAAAAATAATTGACAGAGGAAACTTTTTACTATTTGGCTAAAGGAGAAATTCTTTCAGAATAATACCGAAAGAGTGACTAAAAGAGCTAATCCTTGGCTGGATGGGTACACAGTTTGCCGGCCTGTGTCCTGGCAGTGTGAGTTCCTAAGACTTGATGCTGCTGGGTGTGGACACGCTAAAGTCAGGAGCTTCTCTTCACTGGCCATCGATGAGTTTCACACCGCTTCCTTAACGGGAGTCATATAGAGTGTTCAGTTGGTCATTCAGAATTATCTTCTTTTTTTTCGGATCTTAAACACTCAGCCAGTTTTCTAAAACACTCCTCCATTCTTAAGTCATGAGGTGGATCAGACCTCAGCTTTTTAAAGTGTCTGCGGTGTCCATGCTCTGTGTGTGGTCGGGGTGTATGCTGAATGCCCTTTTTTAAAAGAGGACCCATAGCTTGCGCCGTAAAGTGGTGAAAGAGGCTGTAAGTGTGCTATTACGAATACGGCCATTTACATAAAAGTGGCCATTTAATGAAGATATTTTTACTTCTGAATTCCAGAAAAGCCCAAGTACAGTATATTTGGAAAGTGGATTGATTGGATCAGAATCTGTTGTCTTGAAATGAACAGCGATGTAAATATTTGGTGCCACCCTACGTCACTTAAGATGTGCAGCGGCTCCCTCATCGTCTGCTTCTTGGCCTGGTGTGTGGTCCCGGGGTGGTAATTTATTGTAGCCAGAGCACAGAGACGCAAGTGGACACCTTCCATTGTCTGTCAGGCAGCCAGGAAAGAGAAATGTGTGCCCTGGCAAATGTTCCCTATTACAAAGCCTGTGCGCTGGAAAGTGTGGGGAGGGACGGGGAGATTAAGTCTACGGTCTGTGTTGTCAGCTAGCATGACAGACAGTGGCCGAGCATAAGGACATCTGCAGTTCCGTTGATAAGTTGACCTTTGCAAAGCTTTTGTTTTTGTACTTTTTTTGTATTTTCTTTCTAAAGCCAGTTTTGGGCCCAGTGTGATGTCATGCCTGGTTGTTACTTGACATGATTCAAGCTAATTCGGTAGATGCTTAGCACTCTGAAATGTGTCATTCCCCATTATGAAACAATATTGAATGACATTACGTTGGCACTTCATTTTTTCTTTTTAAAAATATCATCAAAACACCACCTCTGCGTTCTAATTTTGGTATAACAAGGGGAATTTGTGTTAAACCTGTAGGAGGTGTGTGCATTTGAAACAATAAACATTCACAGCCTGCCCTTCAGGAATTCCTCAATGACCCAGAAATAACCCGGACTGCAGTTTGTCATGCATTTGGGTTTTGACTCAATGTTGAATTGTGGAAACAAAAGTCTGAATTCTTATTCTAAGTCAAGTCGCAGCGATGTCAGTTTTTCCTCTTAGGTTGGGTAAATATTATCATTACAAATTAAGCCTGTCAGAGGCTTCGTTTAGTTAGTTAAAACAGTTTGTCAGTTACCTTTCTTTCGTTTGTGTGTTTTTATTCTTTTGTGGTTTGTGGCCCAGTTGTTTCTGTTGGCCTGAGGGTGAAAGAACCAGAAACCAACAACAACCAACACATTGTCATCGCTGTGTGTGTGTGTTTTTTTCTTTCTTTTTTTTTTTTAACTAAAACTTTCCCCTAAACTCCCCCCTCTCTCTTTCAGATATGTGCAGTATGCTTGGAGGAGTTCAAACAGAAAGATGAGCTGGGGATTTGTCCATGCAAACACGCCTTTCATAGGAAGTAAGTATTAGGTTTAGTTTATGAGCATGCACACAAACGCACCCGAGTTTTTAGTTGATATAGTGAGTTGATAGAAAAAATATTATTATTGATTAAAGGAAAGAAAAAATATATCTTTCCAGTGTCTGAGCATTAAACTAAACCAGAGTATCTTTAGAGGGAGCAACGACATGATGGATTGCTTGAGCCAACTTTGTCCCACATCTACCCCTTGCCCCGCCATTTCAGCCGAGTTGTTTACATCAGCAGGGCACCTCCCGTGACCTAGTTTTTCCCCCCAGTTGCTGTAAAAATGTTGACCATTCACTGCCTTTAAGCTGTAAATCAAACACAGACTGCAAAAAAGAGAAAAAACATCAGAGAGATTCATACAGCTTCTTCTTTTAGTGGTAGAAAACTATGAACTGCAGTATACCGTTTTTTTACTTTAGGAAAACTTTACTGAAATACAGAAAAAAAGGGAAACTGGATGACTGTAACTCAAATGTAAGAGAAGTCCTGTTATAGTTTTGGGATCCGTCTATGATTCTGTAAAAAAAGAAAAGGATGGTCAGCCATAAGCTGACCACTCGATCCCTGACACAGAGCTTATGTAGCCACTTCATAGCCAACACAAAATCACATCAGTCACTGGACTGCAGAGACATGTACGGGAAAATGAGCTTAAAGCTTGCTTACGGTTTTCTGTCAGATCCAGTTTCACCTGTCCCCCCCATGACTCTGTCCAGATCGTAAAAAGCCCCCGAGCTGAAGGCTGGGTGGGGTCTTAGAGGGAGCCATTGTTTTCGGCCTGCTTTTTTGGTTTTGCTGTGACGACAGAAGTCTTTCGTAATGTTTACTCTTTCATTCACTACTGTTACCCAGAGTTTCACTTCCATTTTCCTTTTCTTCACATTTACTGAGCCCCTACATTGCACATGCTCTTATTTCCACCACCACAGGAGGCTTCTTTTGTGATGTGGCCTGCTTCCCGTTTACCACTGATCACAGCGCACAAAGACGCCGAAAAACCAGCCTCCTGAGAGAAAGAGAAGGGCCCCTTTTGGCTGTATTTATGGGACTCGGCATAGAGTTATACACTCTTTTAAGTGAACAGGGTTTAAAGACTTGTGATTCTGCTCTCACATCCATCTCAAAAATCTTGTCCACCTACTGTTAAGGAGGGCTGTCCGATCTATTTTGATGAAGCTGAATAGCACAAGACTGAAAGACTGAGATCAAAGCCCATGCCAAAAAGTGCTCTTCTCTGCTGGCCAAACCTTCCTTTTTAGTTACATGTGTATTACAGCACAACATAATACCTGCAGAGGGACTACTCTGGACACACCTCAAACAAATAATGAGCAGCTGCCCTGCACTCAGCCAGTTTTCAGCAGGCAGAGCTGAGACAGCCTTTTGGAGGGTGCCCTAAAGACACTGCAGCCAAAAGAGGCTTTCCTTAGAAAGGCTTACAAAGCCCGTCTCTTAAACTGGACACCTACTACATACGTTAGCCTTTGTCTAGCAACTGTCTAGCTGACCGCATTCCCTCCATCATTGAAATGCTCCTGGTCTGAATGCCAAGCTGTAACATCAGCAGAAAGAACCATGGTCTCAGTCTGTGGACAGTTTGTGGTCTGGTTTGTGGATCATACTCCTCATTATTGGCACAACCTTTTTTTTTTTTTAAACTATTACCGGAGTCTGGTGACGATAATTACTCAACTGAATCAAAGGCTGCTCCATTTAGCAATCAGTAGCTTAATCCACAGCTGAAATGTGAACGTTTCCTTCCTTCCAATTTAGTTTTGCGCGTTTGTTGCTTGATTGTTTAGCCGAGTGGTTGATAATGGGAGTATATTTTGTTCCCCCAGGTGCCTCATTAAGTGGTTGGAGGTGAGGAAAGTGTGCCCGCTGTGCAACATGCCCGTCTTGCAGCTGGCCCAGCAGGCCGGCAGCGCGGACCCCCCCGTGGCCGCCGAGCAGCCTCTGCCCGGCATCGAGAACCTGGTCTAGCAGAGGCAAAAGCATCTGTCAAAGTACACAACAAACACACACCATAACCAGTCCCGACACTCACGCTCTCACCTGTACGTGCACACTTTGCCATGAGTGTGAGGACAGGCAGGACAAACTGGAGTAACTGTGCAGCTAGAAGCGTGATTCTGCATCTCATCGCCTCTTTATCTTTGCATTGGTTCACAAAAAGCATTTCCTCACATCAGCTGTGACTGAAAGTTCGGTTGTTTTTTTTTTTTTTTTTTTTTTCTCCTCATGGACAAGATGATAATAATAGAAGTTTCTTTTCTGACTTGTTCATAACCAAAGCACTTTTCTGGGGACGTCAGCGAAAGACGAGGAAGAGGAAAACACAAAAGCCAAGAACTTCAATACACTAAAATATGAGTAGTTTCTCTTTGTGTGTTTTTTTTTCTTTCTTTCTTTCTTTTTAACAAGCACTTTATGAGAAGTCAAATCTTAATTGCTTGTGGATTTGAGTCCCAAGTTTATGTTTTATATTTTATCCTTAACTATTATTTCTGTGTACAGTGCAAATCAACATGGAGTTTTCATTTTGAATTTGGTAATGAGATTTTTAAACAATAAAGATGTTGATTTTTTTTAAAGGGACAAAAAGAATTCTGACAGTAGATGTCGGGACATGTGGATAGTGGTTTGTGCTCACACACATAGACCAGAAATATAACTCAGAGCGACTTGTGACATATTGTCTAACTAAATGTGAAATGTTCGAATGTGTTGAAGAATATTATAAGCAGACATACTCAAAAATATCTAACCACAGGAATTGAAAGCGAAATCCCCCCTCTGTGATTAGCTAAAACGGTATTGGTGAGCAACATGGTTCTCTGAGCTGTTACACAGCGTAAACCCATCTAATATCTTTTGGAAATCATGTCCACTGCTTTTCCTCACTCAGCTGCTGCATTGCTCTGTTTCACTAAAGCCACTGTGGTTTTCTTTCATAAAGGCTGAGACATTTAAGAAAAACTCATGTCAAAACTGTGAGAGTAGCATCACATGCTCTGAACGCAGTGACTGGATCTTAGCGATGGAAACGTATCAGAAAGAACTTAGCATTCTGCTTGCTTCTGTCCTGTAGAGTACTTCTTTTTTTCTGTCTTCACGGTACTGCTTCATAGAGAGACTGAGTAAGCAGACTGGCACCTGAACCACAACTATCCAGAGTGACCCCCCCTCCGACTGCAACAGCCAGTGGTCAGCAGATTGTTTTGAAACAGCATTTTCATTCATGCAGACACACATATGTGGGGCAGTTAAGCCTTTTGGCTGCGCTGTTCTGGTGCTTTCGCCTCTCTGCCTCTTTCTGTACGGTACCGGGTGCTTTTGTTTCCCGCAACGTGAACTCCGAGCTCAGCTTTTGTGGGTCTCTTTCTCCTCTTCCTAGCCAGTAAAGGTGTTGCCGCTGGTGCAAAAGGCGGGATTTGAAAAGCTTTACCGCAGAGCCCCAGTGACATCTGTGGGGAAAGTGCGATGTGTGGTCACCACTTCCCAAGGCAGGGGAATCATTTGGTCATTCGGTCACAGTTTCACTTCACTGTTTAACCACAAGAGGAGACAGGTTACCACAAAAAAATCAAAAACTAAGTTATCATTTAAACGAGATGAGATTGCATTTTCAGTTTCATGCTGCCTGGGCTTTTAAAGCCATGGGATCATGCTGCTTGCTCTTCTGATCTCGATTGGTGCCCAATCTATCTGTTGATAGCAGCCATGAAATCTGCCCCACTGATGTCACAGGGGAGGCTTTTTACTTCACGGCGGTGAACGGAAGGCTGTCATCGTCATGCAGCGTATCTGAAGGCACAATCTGTTATTCATATGTAAACAGGAACCCGTTTGTCAGCTGGTGGATTTCTCAGAAATCGTGCCTTTAACAGAAAAAAGGGCGACTTAGGATGTAAACACCATTCCATGCAGCGGGTTCCACGTCTCAGTTTGGAAATGTGGCAATGCCTTTCCCCCCCTGTGGAAGAAAAGTATTGTAAGGCTGACCTCTGACCCGAATGTCTCACATGTGCTGAATGTCTGCCCTATTTATTGTAAATCTAACATTAAAAGAACACAGTTGCCACCAAATCTCCCATTTAAAAGAACTCAAATAAGTGAAGTGAAGGCATTTGGACCTATAGATGACTCTGTAGGGCAGATAAGCGCCCACAGAACCAAACACCTGAAGGGCCTCTCTCAGCACCTGGTGTGGTGTGCTGCAGACTTTGCTGTCTTTGGTGATGAAGAGGCTTTGACTCTTCGGGTGAGCCCCTCCGCTGATGTTGCAGCGTGACGGCACACACCATCCCAAAAACAATCTTATCTTTCACTGCCCTGGAAAGACGAGACGAACACACACAAACACAAGTCTTAAAGCTTTCTCCCTGTTTCGCAGACTGGTCTTTGAATGTTTTGTTCAAGTGAGAGAGAGAAAAGGAGGTTTAATGTGAAAGCGTGCAACCTTGCTTTGCCAAGTTGCCACCTGCACCATCTCTGTTACATGTAGATGTTAGTTTGGTTAGTTGCTTATTTTGAGTGCACACGAATGGCTCTTTCTGCCAGGCATTAAGTGGCAGCTCACACTTCCTGCTATTTTTACCATCATAACTGTTGTGTTTCATTTTCACCCCCCCCCCTTCCTACCCCCCTTTCCCCGCCGTGTGCTGTCCTAATCCCACTAAAACACGTAAAGTGCCGACTCACCACAAAATGTCGTGAAAAACTAATTGCTGGCTAACAAACCAGAGGGATTAAAAAAAGAAATGAGAGGGAGGGAGTCTCTGTGAGGCTGAAAAACAAAACGGAATGGGACTGGGCTGCTCATGAATACAGTTATAATGTCTTCCCACAGCTGAAATCATCACTGACGTCAGCGTTGTTTCTGAGTGTGCCGTTATAAATAGAAACACAGTCAGGAACACCATTTCACATGAAAAATTAACCCACTGCCAGAGAGGGAGGCCATCACAGGGGCCCTCCCGGGATTATCCCCCACCGAAACGTTTAGGAGCAGGTAAAGCTCTCACATTCACAGAATGGGACTAAACCGCTCCCTGTTTTTGAGGTGTTTGGGGGACAGATTTAGGGGGGCACTTCCCTTGTAGCAGAGGCTTTCATTAAATCTTCCGTGGTTGTTATAGCGACCAGACCCTTTTAGGAGTTTTAACCTGTGTCACTGCCTCATTGAAGTTAGCCTTCCTCTTTGTTCGTATGTTGTTATTTATTCATCTGTAGCTGTAGCCCACAAATAACTTAACCCCTCCCACCTTTGGCAGCGTTCCTCACTGCACCCACTACACCCCCCCCCCCCCCAAAACCCCACCCCTTTTTAACACTGATTGTCGTTTGTGGACTTTCACAGACATTGTTTGTAAAACTAAGAATTCTGCAGCAGAATATTTTTGGAGACTATTTGCTGTACAGTATTTGTAAGCTCTATTTTTGTATATTGCTATTTTGAAGAAAATAATATGCTTTTTCTTTTTTTTTTTTCTTTTCTTGTCTCGTTTTTGCTAATTACATGTTTATTCATTTAAAGAAAAAGTTGCATGTGACTGACTTGAACTGTAAATAAAATTTCCAAGTTTCGGAAAGATCTCTTTGTGTTGAAATGATGCATTTTTGACTGACTGAGGAAAACACCTCAAGATGAATACATATGTTTCTCTAAACTAGATAAATTATTATTATATGAATATGAATAATTATATCTGTAATAGCTTTTGAATGAATATAGCACATATGTTCTATTTAGTTTTGAGATATTTTAGTTTTAAGATATTTATCTACAATAAAGGCAGAAAACGATCTGACGTAATCTGGAAAGTTACGCTGCCTTTTTTTGTTTGTTTTACCTTTGAACTGCTTATGGATCATCTCCAGGTTGAAGTGGATCTGAAATTCAGTAACCAGACATCTGTGAAGATTAACCAACAGTGCCACCTTGTGTTAAACGTGTGTACATCTAAACATACCACAAACATCTTAGTTGTTATAATAGCATGGCTATGATCAGTGTTAAAGATTTATTTCTACTGAAAGATTAATAAGAAAAATCCCACAGAGTCATCACTGGGAGGCATTTTCTTCACTCAAGTACTGACATAGCTGTGGACTTCGACCAAGGATGTGACTCATCCTTTTTATTGTTGATTTGTAGGTAATTAGTATTAGTCCCTCTCCATCTCCTAATTCAAATTTCTAATTCACATCTCTGATAATCTTAGCCACTGTTGGTGTTTGCGCCTGTGTTCTCTACCAGAGCTCATAACAAGGCATCGTTTAGCAGATTCACTAAGCCAACACAAGGGTTCCAGTATTTTCAGAGAGATTTTGTGTGGAAGCCACGCCAGGTGAACGTAAGAAGGAAAACCATCCCCTTCTCCTGTGTAGCTTTAAGCATCCTTTCTTGTCGTACAACTTCATAAAGTCTACACATGGTGTAACAGCGCTGCCCTGTGGTTATGTGGTGAATGCTTAAAAGCCTGAGAGCATAAAGACAACAGACACATACTTCCACAGGCAATCTAGACTCGGATTGTCTTGAATGAGATTTCCAGTTATGGTCACCAGATTCTTTTCACTCCTGTGATTTGATAGCAAAAAAATCTTACATTTAAAAACATTGCTGGCTGTCTTTAAAAGAGCTAGCAGTAAATGTATCTGAAAGAAAGGCCTAATCCCTGGTAATGGACCACAACCTGAGATTTAAAGAGTGCCAGGCATGCCAGCATCTTGTTTTAAAGTTTTAAACCTCTTAGGGCTTTAAACACGACCCATTAATTCCTCCCTGTCTGATTAAAACCACAATTAATAGAGGCATCGCATTTCATCTCGGATCTTTAGAAAACAGATATCTGTTAGAGTGAAACCTATTTTTTCTGTTTCGAGAGAGAAAATCAGAATGTTTTGAAGGGTTGATTGATTTTAATGAGAAAGTTAATCCGGTTTCAGGTTTGGTTGAAACTGATGAAAAAGGTCATTTCCGAGGGGAAAATGCTCAATTTAATCACTTCCAAATCAATAACAATCAAATAAATGCAAAGAAAATACAAATAAAAAAAACAAAAAAACAGCCGTAAATCACCTTGTTATCATCTCGTTATAATGTGTGGTTAATGTAAGTAATTATGGCAATATCCCCCTCTTAACAGTTCAATGCAACACATCCAGCTACACCACAACGAAGAGCTTCAACAGCACGATGCTGAGGTGGCAGAGGGCCGTCCTGCTGGGGAACAGGGCCCCTGTGAGGGCCGCAGCAGAGCTGGCCGTGGTGGCGTTGGCCGCAGCAGAAGTGACCGCCGTGGTGGCGTTGGCCGCAGCAGAAGTGACCGCCATGGTGCTTGGTACCGCAGACACCGTCGCCTGTGCTGTCGGCATGGTTGCTGTCGAAACAGCCACTGAGGTATTCACGGTCGTCTGGGCTTTCACTGAAGCTGCAAATAAACAAATGAAACATCCGTGAAGCAGGGCCAGAGACTGGAACGCATGATAAGAAGGAAAGTGACTCACAGACTGCCAGGAGCTGCATCAGAACGACCAGAAGTATTTTAATCTCCATCTGTCCATCTTAAAAAGGAAAACGATTCACTCAATCAAAGAAAGTGATTTCTCATGGAAATCAGGAAAACTTTTTTCATTTATATGTAAAAGATAGATATATTATCTGCTTCTGAATAGGAATCTACATGAAAAGTCAGAGAAAAAACTCACACAAGACTTGGATGTTAATCCTGTAACTGCCAGTTGTCAAGTTTCTTGGTTGTGAGTCCACTTGATCCACAGATGTGCTGCTTTAATCCCTCCTCCAGGTTTTACTTTGCTTTTATATGGCGGGCGTCCAGCCTGGAGAGTGACGTGACAGAGACCTTGACCCTGGAAAGGGAGTTTTCTGCAACACCTGGGAGGATTAGAGGGCAAAACGATTGGTGACAAAAGGAGGTGGCTGTCACGGTGTGGGACACAAAGAGGGTAGTGTGTATATGAGAGTGAAATATTCTTGCCTCAAATGTTACGGCAGTACTTAAACAGAGCATACAGCACATAAAATGTATGGAACGCGATAACAGATAAGAAAAAAGAAACCGTGCCCTCAACCTGACGTAGATAGTTCATTTTGAAGTCATTTATCATTGATCTGTGCTGATATGCAGCTTGTGCAGAAAAAAAAACTTTTAAGAATTAGGTTTTAACCCTAAAAATAATAATAATAATTCATAAACAGCACCTGTCGTGTCTGCATAAAAAATACGCTTAAACATTAATTCTCTGATTGAAAAAAGTTAGTTTTTTGGTCATTCTGCCATTTAAACAATGTTTCTTTTTAAGTATGGATAATGTGTAAAGTGTAGAAAAGTAGTAGTGTTAAGTGCCTCTTAGGGGGAATTAAATATATAGTATATATTATTAGACAAAGATAGTAGCTGTGATAGATACAAGAGAAAACAGGTTAAATACAAATGAGCTGACAAACATTTCTGAGCATGGCAGGGAGGACGTTGTGGTAGAGTATCCAAGGATTGCCATGAAGTGCCATGAAGTGTGTGAGTTGTTTTTGTAGCCTGGCAACAATTTAGCTGATGAAGTCACACAGTACTGGCAGTCAACACAAATGAAGTCTCTTGACAACATGGACGGAAACTCACAGCCAGCAATTCACCCTCGCAACCTAATGTCCAGAAGCCCCGCTCCTTTGCCATCTTTTCGAGAAAAAATTGTCTAAACTCAGTTGTCATTTGCGTTGGACCTGTGATGGATTGTTCAGGGCGTACGCAGCCCTCACCTTTCGAAAGATGGGTCTTTTGCTGTGTTCGACAAAATGTACAGGACTAGTTTTAAAAGGGTTTTGTATGTATTTTTATTTAGAGCTTTACATGGGTTGACACCTGAGCATAACACCTAAATCCTCGGGCCTTGTACTGACTTTGTTCTGCTGGAGCAGCTTCAAAACCGTGGAACAGCCTTCGTAGTAGCTAAAACAGGGCTATACAAAACATTCCGTCTCTTGTTATTTACTGCATTGAACTGTTTTTGTTTTTTTCTTCCAGCTCTGAGTTTAAAAAGACGATTGTGGTCATTAAGATGTGGTCTTTAAGCTTCCCGTCCTGTTTTTCTTGCTTTTATTTACAGCTGATTATTTGCAGAGGTCTTCTATTGCAGTGGTAATATGTTGTTTTGAATAGGGTTTACAGACATAAAGTCATTTTCAAATTTAGAACCATGCAATCTGGCTTTGAAGCCATAAAACAGCCAACTCACTACGCAAGCCCACAAATGTAAAAGAAAACCGAACATGGCATGAAACTTTTTGTTTAACTTGTGAAACAGTTGTAAACTCAATTCTATGAGTTTTTTTATAGGGTTGCTTATCCTATAAAATGAAATATATATGAAGGTCAGCTCCAGGCCAATGAGACACACATGGAAGTCACCACATTTATGTGTCCCTTCTGTGGTCAACAAGCTGTTGACTGTCTTGTTAGGCCGGTGGAGTGTACATCCCTTAAAGAATGTAGGACTTTTGTTGAGGAACTGCTATGAGCAAACATGAACTCCTCACATCCAACTGGTGAAGCTGACAAATGGCTAAACGCATCAGTGATTTGTGCAAAAAAATGCATGACAGGATGACCTGACTATGGCCTTTAGGACCTTCATTCATTGAATTTTTTTTGTGGCAATTTCTGTATGCCACAATCTTATTTTACACTCACATATTTAAAAAAAATCTATACCGCACATACAAAAAGATCTTACAAAATATATAATTCGATTATGTATCCACTTATATCTTTTGTAAAATATTTTTCTACGTTTATGAGAAAAAGCTAGTCCCTCAATGTTCCCTTTATCCGATTTGGGCAACAATTGCACCCCACCATAAAAATCCTGTCCAAAGACAATAAGTGACCAAAGTGATGAACAAACTCATTTTATTGCTGGAGTTAAATCCTTCTTGATGTTTTTTTGCACTTTGGTTTTGGCATTCTGACTCTGTGACTTCTGCACCAGGGCCAGAGTGTCGCGCTTCTCGATCTTCCTCAGCTGTTTCTTCTTCATCCTCTTGATCTTTGCCGTGTTACGGATCTGTGAAACAGAGGAGAGGCGGACACAGTGAGGACGGAAACACCCAAGAAAGGTTTCTGATCCACCGGCGACTCGTGGTTAAAGCCGTAGACGTACCACTTGAACGATCTCCGCTTTGCGTTCGTTCTCTGCGCGCCGTTTCAGGTTTTCCTCTCGTCTTTTCCTCTTTTCCTAATGAGAAACACAGTTCATCAGAGATGCAGCCACGGCGATGTGGCGGTGGCGCCGCCCCCCCATGACACCCTACCTCTTTCTTTTGGGCTTTTTCCTCTTTCAGCCTCATGGTATACTGTTTCACCAGATCCTTTTCCCGCTTGGCTGCCATCTTCTTTTCCCAAGAGGTGCACAGAGGTTTGTCTCTCACCATCGCAGAAAACCTGAAAGACAAAAACATCCAATTTGTGAGATTTGAAAAGCCACCATCCAACTGCGGCTTGTGTCCCCACAATTCCACACAGCTCATGGAGACCTACTGCAAGACCTCTGATATCTCAAACTTGATTGCAAAACTGTTCTAAAAAGCATAGATGCAACCTAAAATAAATAAGTTGTTTTTTTTAAAGCAAAGAGCACCTTCTGTTTTTTTTATAACATGTTTTGGTTGTAGTCGGTGGCCACCACACAGTTTCAGCGTGAGGTCAGAGGTCAGACAGCAGGAGGGAACAACACTCGGGCATGTTTACCTCTGTTTGTTGCGGTCCTTCCACACTCGTCCTGACTTCGGTTTCCCCAGAGGAACCGCCGGGGTCTGTTTGGCACTTGGGGTCAGACGAGGTTTCTTCTTTGGGATGCTCTCTGGAGCCGTTTCTGTGGGCGCCGGCTTGGACGGGGGGTTCTGTTCCACCTCGGGTGCCGTCTCGGTACCCGCTGCTACAGTCTGTGCTGTTAGCTCTGTTAGCTCTGTTAGCTCCGGTTCCGTAGACGCATTAGATTTAACCTCAGCCGGACTTTCGGGATTCTGCTCCTTATCCAAGGTATTAGGTTCTTCCACCGTTGGAAGTTCCTGGAGAACGGACCTCCTGGTCCTTCTGCTGGAAGTCCTCACCGGGGTTGTCGAGTCCAACAGTGCGGCAGGAGGACGCACTCTGCGGCCGCTCCGGGTCCGTCTGGTCTCCGCTGGAAGCTCCTCCACCTCATCTTCTCCTGGTCCCGCTTTGGAAGCGGTATCTTCCTCTGGCATAGTTTTCCCTCTTCTTGACATATTATCTAATTAAACCACACAACTGTACATAATATTTCACGGCTCCAGAACCCACGTGTGACCGTACACAGCACTGTGTACGCCGCTTCACTTCCGGTTCATTTCCGTCCAAACCAGCACTGCGGCGCATTACCGCCACCTGCAGGCGTGAAGGGGAACGTCAGTTTAGTGAACAAACGATCTAATTGAACATCGTGATTAATTATGCTCTTTTTTAAAGGTGACCGGGAAAATTTAAGTAATGATATCAACTCCACGAATTCATACCTCCCTTTTCATGAAATGTAGGCAAAGCAGTGAGCCTTGAAGTATTCAATGAGAAAACATTTTTAAAAGTCTCACCACATAAAACAGAACAATTTACTTAACATTTAGTGGCGCCTTTAATATTGTATTGGATGCCCTTATAACTAGTTTAACACATCACAATCTTTGACTTGTTGTTTACTGCCGCCCCCCCTCAGTTGTACAAAGCATCTATTTTATATAGTTAATAAGCTGGAAATGTTAAACCTTTTCCTTAATGCTAAATCCGAAAGGATTTCTGAAACAGTTTCTGATTAAATCTCAATTAGTTACTGAATTCATTTTATAGTCGAAGCATTCAAAAAGAAAAGTATGATGCTGGTTGTGTGATATGCTTTTATTTTTTCAACAGAATGATAACGGTGATAATCAGTGGGCGTCAGTAAACCGCTCAGCACTGCCCCCTGCTGACCGAAACTCGTTACTCCATCACCCTATCACATGACTTCACTTCCGCAACTCCTGACGCTGCTCTCTCAGAAACATCCCAGTGCGCTCGGGGGAGGAAGGCGCTTGGTGTTTGGTCGTGTTCTGGGAAATGTGGCACTGTGAGGGGGCTTTGAAAGAGACCTGGACCTGAAAGCGGAGCGACGGGACTCTGAGCGGAGGCACCATGTCTGTGCTGAAAGGTGGCAGTCTGCTGCTTGGGCTGCTTCTGCTCGGACAGTCAGTGAGTAGTTTTTGTGGGAATAAACGTGAACCTGAGTCTGTGAACAACAGCCACATTTAGAGATTTTTTGTTTCTGTTTAGTGTGTGCTTCGGATTTGTAAAAAACAACACTTTGCATCTTGATGTATGGTTGTTTTTGTGTCCTGACACTCGTATTCACATCAGTGTTTCAGGAGTTTTACGGTCACTGATCAGGATTTTAATACCCATGTTTTAATACAATGTTTTAGAAGGAAAAAAAAGGATCGTTGTAAATTCACTTTCATTTGTTCAAACACTAAAGACTAAGTGGCTGACACGTCCGGGAGTCACCTGAGGCCTCATCATGTCTCATGTGACACAGCAGGATGACTGATTCCTGGGAGCTTCTGTGTAGATTGTGAGTGATAAGATGCTTTCTTTACCTGCAGCTCGACGCAGCTCCATCATTCAGTGTGGACTACAAGAACGACTGCTTCCGCAAAGATGGGCAAACGTTTCGCTACATATCCGGAAGCATCCACTACAGCAGGATCCCCAGAGTCTACTGGAAGGACAGGCTGCTGAAGATGTACATGGCTGGATTAAACGCCATCCAGATGTGGGTCTTTTTTTTTTGCTTTTTCAGTTCAGTCGCTCTCTGCACGCTTACGTTTGACTTTGGGCTCTTAATATGAGTTACGGAAAAGGCAGGTAACTTAGTTTGAAGGAAGACAGCATTATCCACTGATAGCACTTCAAGGTATTGGTCAGATTGTACTGACTCTTGAACCACTTTTCAGATACATCCCATGGAACTACCACGAACCGTCTGCAGGCCTGTATAATTTTAGTGGCGACAGAGATTTGGAGCATTTCCTTAAACTGGCGCAGGACATTGGTTTGCTGGTCATCCTTCGGCCGGGACCCTACATATGCGCGGAGTGGGACATGGTAAGTGACTCTGGAAACTCAGCAGTATGTTGATCTTATGCTGAAAACGTGTTCATGTCAGTGATGTGGGACGTCAATCCCTAATGACATGGCTACAACACAATGTCCACTGAAGAAGACATGGAAGAGTTGAAATAACTTTTTAAAAGCAGAGCCAGCAGTCCGCTCCTGAGCTTCCTGCTACGGAAGGTGCCTGTAATCTTACGTCTATCCTGCCTCAAAGCTAATGAGAACCACGTGTACTGTCTTGGTTCAGAATGGGACCTAATTTACCCATTTCCAGCTCTATGCTATTATTCTGCAACTCTAAAAACGTTGGATTCTGTTCTGTGATCGACCAGCTGGAAGCCCGCCAGAGGACAAAATCAGGTTCATGAAACGGTGGCTCGGAGAACCTCAGTTTAGCAGTTTTGGTTGGAGTTGATAATGGACCACACATTTACGAAGCCTCCTTGGACTAACTGATAGGAGTGCAGATCCACGGGACTGTCCCATACTGTTACTTTGGCCAAACTGATTTCTTTGTCGTTGTATGGTCGTTGCAGCTTAAGTTCTTTGTTGGACAAAGTTGCAACTGAAAGAAGCATCTCTTAGTTCAACCCTGGAGCGCTTTCATTCTTTAATTCTCTGTTCTCCGATCCCCCTTTGTCTGTGTGACCCATCAGGGTGGTCTGCCCGCCTGGCTCCTCAACAAGAAGGACATCGTGCTGCGGTCCTCAGACCCAGGTGAGCCGCCGCGGCACCGGGCATGACCGACGGGAACATGCCACGGTCGACCCGCACACTCATTTATGTGTATTTCAGACTACATCGCAGCCGTGGATAAGTGGATGGGGAAGTTGTTGCCCATGATGAAGCCTTATCTCTACCAGAACGGAGGTCCCATCATCTCCGTTCAGGTGAGGCATCACCTATTGTCGTGTGTTATACACTTCAACACAGGATTTGATAAGAAATCTGTCCCTTTTTTTTTTTTTAGGTAGAGAATGAATATGGCAGCTACTTTGCGTGTGACTACAACTACATGCGTCACCTGACCAGGCTGTTCCGGTCCCACCTGGGGGATGAAGTGGTGCTGTTCACCACAGATGGCGCCGGGCTGAACTACCTAAAGTGTGGCTCTATACAAGGCCTGTATGCTACTGTAGACTTTGGGCCACGTAAGTTTGCCTCGGGACTCTACATCTTAAATGTCCCACAGATTGTGAAACAAAGCTTTAAATGCAAAGTGCGGCAGTTGGAGAATGATACAATAAGTTTGGCTTCCTGTTTGTGTCTGCTGTGGTTCAGTGTCACATTTTTTATTAGTCACAAGTCATGAGCGAGGAAGTTCCGCTAACATAAGTGTGCTCGTGTTTGCTCCCTGACTTTTCCAGATTCGAACATCACTGCTGCCTTCGCTGCGCAGCGCCACGCTGAGCCCCACGGACCTCTGGTAAGCAACCCCCCCCCCCCCTCCTTGGATTCTCCAAAGCCCACGCTTTAGCGTTGGCTCCCAGCTGCTCACAAACATCCCTCCTCTGTCACAGGTGAACTCTGAGTTCTACACGGGCTGGCTGGATCACTGGGGGTCCCCTCACGCCGTCGTGTCGTCTGCTGAAGTGGCCAAGTCCCTCAGCCAGATTCTGGCCATGGGAGCAAACGTCAACCTGTGAGTTTGCAGATTCCTTTGATGGGTTCACGTGAAAAAAAGACACACAGTCAGGTAGAGAGACAAACAAAAAGAAAAGAGGGTCCGCCCTCTTTCAGTAAAGTGGAACTTATCATGGCATTTTAAAAAATCATCAGGTTAGAAAACATCTGAAATACTAAAGTAAGCCATCTTATGGATATGAAGGGTTGCAATCAGCAGGGACTTCTGTCTCACTGTCACTCCTCCCTCCACAGGTACATGTTCATCGGAGGAACAAACTTTGGATACTGGAACGGTGCGCGCATTGTTAAAGTCTTCTGACTCTTTCCTCTCACGAATATCTGACCGCCTCTGTCGCCATGCTCTCAGGCGCCAACTCGCCGTACGCCGCACAGCCCACCAGCTACGACTACGACGCTCCGCTCACAGAGGCGGGGGACCTCACAGAGAAGTTCTTCGCCATCAGAGAGGTCATCAAAATGGTATGAACACGGGGTCCGGTACGGGGAAAGTACCAGGGCCCCTCAGCTGCAAACGTTGCTCTGCGGGCTCATTGTGTCATTTTAAAGAATCTAACGCAGCCTCTTTAAACAGTACAGGGACATACCAAAGGGCCCGGTACCACCCACAACCCCGAAGTTTGCCTATGGCGCTGTTCCGATGAAGAAGGTAGGCCCTTTTTATGCCTCTGTGTTGGTGATTTACTACTCTTCTCTGTTTACATCAACTTGCTAATGAACAAGTATTGTTTGACCTGCAGTTATCATGACTGAGAATGAGAAGTGACATGTGATTTCTGCACCCCCTCCCCACCCCCCCAACCTCCGCCTTAGCTTCAGACAGTGGCAGACGCCTTAGAAAAACTATCCTTTTCTGGCTCTGTCAAAAGCGTGTATCCCCAGACTTTCATGGAACTGAATCAGGTAATCTTTCAGTCTCTTTGATCCAGAGTAGCAGCCGCTCATTTTTAAGCCCACAGCAGCGCTTTTTAAAAAATGATCCTTCGCTGATTTGTGTCTCTGTGCACCGCAGGCTTTTGGTTATGTGTTCTACAGAATGACTCTGCCCTTCAACTGCAGCAGTCCCACTCCTCTGTCATCGCCCATGAACGGGGTGCACGACAGAGCATACGTCTCTGTGGACGGGGTGAGTGTGTGCACTGCACCGCCATCACAATGCCCATTCCTTCAACCCCAGTCCGCTTTTATCATAGTTCCTAACTTAGTAAAACAATATCAGCGGCAGGTCGTTGGGTTTGTTGAGCCTTTATTCACTTTCTGTTGCTGGATGGACTGCAAACAGACAAAAGACTGGAGAAATAGTTGAAGGTTTATCCTTCTTCCATGGGAGGAGAAACAAATTCATTGAGTGAAAATATATACTTAGGTTTTCTTTTTTTTGTGAGATGTGCTTAGATTTAGGTTTAGATTGGCTAAAAAAATTGCATTGGATTTCTAGATTTATTTATTTTTCATTTATTGCCAAATGATGCTAATACAAACATGCTTATTCTCAAGGTGTTTGCAGGAATTCTTGAAAGGAACGAAGTCATAACTGTCAATGTGACGGGGAAAGCTGGCAGTCAGGTGGACATACTAGTGGAGAACATGGGCCGAATCAACTATGGAAGAGACATCAATGACTTTAAGGTTTTTCTACCAGTTACATTTCTAAGCTAATGTTTATCCCTTGAGTTCTGACGGCACGATGGTCTGCTGTCCTACGTGTATGTTGTAATGTTTAATTAATTAAAAACATTTAGAAAAAAAATCAGAAATGGCTTAACTACAGTTTTCACCTCACAGGGCCTGGTGTCCAACCTGACTTTGGGGGGACGCACAATCACCGGCTGGACCATGTACAGCCTGAACATTGATGAAGTTGTCGGCCAGGACCTCCTCGAAGAGAATCCCCCCACACAGGCAGATTCACCCCAGCCCGGTGTTTTATCGCCTCCGACCTTCTATAAGGGGAGCTTCATAATTCCCGATGGCATCCCAGACCTCCCTCAGGACACCTATGTCACAATGCCCAGCTGGAGGAAGGCATGTAACCTCAACAAAGCATTAAGACTGAAATGAGATACAAAGAGGAACCAGATAGCTTGTATTTTTCAGTAGGACTCAAGAAACAAAGTCTTATATTGTATAATTGTTGTAATTTGCATGCAGTGGAATTATTCATTAGTTTTAGCACTTTAATACTTACTTTAGTCTTATGTTAGTTTACCCCATCATTTATGAAAAAATCTTGACATACATACAGTTTTAGGTATATAGAACTAGGAAATATTTGACCAGTCTCAATTACAAATAAAACAGAAGTCAATAAGAAGTTGAAAGCTTTGTGTAAATATGTGTGACGTAGATCTTCATGACAGATATTTTCTTTTTGTGGTATCACGGGACCTATTGTCCCCTGAGTAAATGTCTTTTTTATGGCGGTGACTATTTAAGTTCCTCCTCCATGATTTCAAATTTTCTTGTGTTTTTTTTATTTGATGAAAACGCAATACAAACATTTTTCATGTCTCTCTTTTAGGGGCAGATCTGGATCAACGGCTTCAACTTAGGCCGCTACTGGCCCACCCGAGGCCCCCAGGTGACTCTTTTTGTCCCTGCCCACATCCTGAGCACAGCGGCCCCCAACAACGTGACTGTCCTCGAGCTTGAGGGTGCTCCCTGTAGCAGCCCGGAGGCCTGCAGAGTGGAGTTCACCACCACCCCAGTCCTTAACGGTGCAACCCTGTCTGACAGCCAGCAGCATAGGAGGATGTTTATCAAAGAGGACTTACTGTAATGATAAGGGAACTCAAAGGAGATAATTTTGCACTCGATGTCATAGTGTCCAAATGGTACAAATGTCAAATATGTTTGGTTATTTCTTTAAAAGGTGTGTTATATAGAAACAGGCTGATTTTGTGTATGAATCATGTATGTGTTTCTACCTCACTGAGTATGTATTCACAATCATTTCTGTCATTATGTTTACTGGCTAGGTTCACTGGCAATGAAAACCATGAAATTCACTCAGATGGAATAGGTGTCCACAAGTTGTGTAACTGATCATCAAAAGTTACTGTTCACCGGACTCTTGCTGACATTAAATTGATTGATGTGCCTTGCAACAGAAAAAATTAAAGTGGGATTTTACTTCGGAACGGAAATACAACCAGCCCATGTCTTAGTTACCATGTACATCACCACACCATTGGAAGATGTTGTACCAAGTGATCACGTTAAAAGATTAACAAAACACCTTCTATAAAGTCTTTACTTCATTGCATGCTAATTTCCCTCAAAATTCAACTGACGATGTTATAGTGGAAACTTTTTTCGTTAAGAGGAAACAAACACAGTGATAGTAAAAGAAAAAAATATTTTTTTGTGAAAAAAAAAATACTGACATGCCAACAATATAGCCCTTCATTTACATGAGTAAAAGTTGGACTGGAATCATTTTCGGTTTTCCTCGTATGGAAAATCGAAGCATATGTTTTACTAAAAAGTAACAAACATTTAAAAGATACTTAATCCACATTTCAAAACGTCTACATAATGTTGATCACTTAGTCTACAGTAAATTGGCAGGGAGAAAAAGAGAGTACCTCCAAAACAGAAGGGGGCGACCTGCTGAACAATTTGTTTCTCAAAGAAGAAGCCCGAAAGAACAGCAATACCACAGAAGAAGACCGTACAGGCCTGTAGGAAGTCAAAAGAGCTGCGAAAAATAAGGTAAATAGCAAGTAATTTTTATCACCTGGGAGGTTAAAGAAGACTTTAATCCTAAATTTATTTTTTTAAATGTAACATTTTAGATGCAGCTTGTTCGTAAGTGTAACAGACTGTTTGTATGGAAAGGAAGGTGTGTCGCTACAGTAGTTATGATTAGCTTTTTTCTAGCTATTGACCTGCTAACTACTTTACATACTCAATGAACCAGATTCATTTCCGTCAATGCCTGAAACGGACTTTTTTCCAACACCACCAAGCTATTATGTTTAATATACTGCAGTCTATAGCACGAGTGCGTCTCTACAGTTTTTAAAGCCAACATGAAATTAACCGGTGTGTGTTTTTGACTCTTCGACAGGTCGGAAACACCCGTCTGGCTCATCATTTTAAAAGCCCCAACATGACCTGAGAACAGACCAGCTCGCCAACTAACTATTAGTCCACAGACATGCCGTGGAGTGAAAGCAACAAGAGGACATATCTTTAACAGTACACTCCCCAAGACTGGCCAGACTTCGTGTATATATTTTTTATGTTTATTTTTTAAGTCTTTTGTTTCTTTTTGTACCTCCAAGTCTTTGAACGACCATCACCATGGTGGATAATCGCTATGCCACAGCTTTGGTCATCGGCTCGGTGCTGAGCCTGCTGTCCACGGTTTACCTCTCCGTGGCTGTGGGGACCCAGCACTGGTTCCAGTACAGCAGCCCACCTGTCAAACGGGACACCAACGTCTCAGAGATCAAAGAAGAGTTCATCAACAGCGAGTTTGATGAGAGGACCTTCGGGGAAACGCCCTACTCCTCCATGTTCCGCCTGAACGGCACTCTGGGACTGTGGTGGAGGTGCATTCAGGTGCCCACCAAGTCGCACTGGTACAAAGAGCCAGGTACTCCTGTGTTCAGTGCTTCACACTTTTCTGTTTTTCCTCTTTTTTTCCCCATAGTAGTAACCACAGTCCCACTACTGCACTGTAGTTAATGTGACACAGACACAGACACAGAAGACACTCTTATGGAGATGTGACACTTCCTACATATATATATATATATTTTATTAGAATTAAATGGCTTTGGGGTGATCATAAAGAATCTTGTCATTGTTAAAGGTGCAGGTGATCAGGGGGTCCTTGTTTTCCATTTGCCTCGATGAGAGTTTAATGAAGACAGTTTTTGCACCCACTTATCTGGGGTTCCAGATGGACCAACAGCTGTGTGTTTGGACAGGGAGTCACATGACCCCTTAGGCAAGTTCTTAATGAGAACCCCCGCAGCAAACAAAATGTCCATTTAATTCTTTTTTTGTAATTATTAACGTTGTAAATGCCAAATGCATGAACCAACTCAGAGGTTCAGCCAGTGTATCATCGCTGCGGTGTCCTTCATTAGTTTTGTGCGCTTGTTCTCTATACAAATGGTGTCTGTTTGCAGAGTTGTGTAGGAATGAGTAGGTGCTAAAGATAAACCCACATAAATCATCATGGCTGTGTGAACTAGCACCTAGGAGAGACTCTGCTGATGCAGAGTCTTTTAGAAGAAATTTTTCTTGCATAACATTTCATATGAGCATTAATCCCCACCATCTGTCTCGTCTTATGAGTTTTTTTCCTCGTTAGGAACAATAAAAGGCCAATTGTAGTCTAAGAATTAGACCACATTGATAGAGTAAAAAGTGGAATAGGCAGTATCATTTATCAGCACCTTATACCAGTTTTTGTTTGCAAAACGCACAACATTGTTCATACATTCACTGATGATGCATTGTACAGTACTAACACAATGGTTACACTTACTAATCCGGGAATCCTCTGCTTCTGAATAAGGAGAGTGATCATATGAGAGAAAGGACCTCTAGCATGTAGAGATAATTTTACATAATTTTGTGCAAACAAGAATAGTTACAATAGTAAAAATAAAATAAAATAAACATTCTCACAGGACAAGTGTGAATACATAGAGAAAGTTGCTGATGGAGGAAATATGGTGGAGTAAAAAGTACTATGCTCCTGCCACATGCTGCGGTGTCAAAGTGAAAAATGGCAGAAAATGGCAAAACTCCTGAGAATGTCTTTTTCATAAGTGCAGCTCCTGTGTAGTATGTTGGATTGCACCAGTGCGGGGGAGAGCTAAGATACCTACTCACACACAAAAACACATGGAGCCAGATAACTACCCACCTCAGCCAGAGAGGTAAGAAGCTAAGTTACGGGAAACCGATCAGGGGTAAGAGTCAGTCAGGCTGGAACGAATAAACTATCAAGATCATGGTTTCTTCTTCTTTGGTTTCTCTGTGTGCCTCTGCCCTCAGATAATGGATAAAGTACATACAAGGAAAAAAAACAACAAAACAAGTTGATCACCGCTTAAATCTGGTATGATGAAATTAATGTTAACTAGTGTCTTAATCAACAGATGATCATCATTCAGTCAATGACAGTGATGGCAGAGCACAGCCCCCAGAGTGCACTCACCAGAGTGGATGTCCAGGTAGTTTACAATATGCCAACCAGTTGCTTTATCTGATCTCTTGCCTTCAGCAAAGCTTTTTTAGCAGACATAAAATCACTTAGACGACAACATATGTGAAATTGTGCAACTCCGCTTACAGGATAAACATCTTTAAGGTTTTCTCATCTTTCCATAAAACTTTCCATGATTTCTTTGATGAACAAGGCAACAAAACAATGAGGTGAAACTTTACATGCTGCTAAATCTAAACAGAGTGCTGATGCTGCCGCTTTAACCGTCATTCAGCTGCCTCGCCCTTCCAAACGCCTCACCAAAGACGAGCTCCAGATGGCCACAGTTGTTTTTTTTTCTCTAAAAAAGAAGAAGCTAATCTTGGCATGTGAAATACCTGTTGGCACGGTGTCGTGTTGATCTCACCGATGCCGTGGAGTGAAACAAGGCCTGTTATTTGCAACACTAGCTTGATTGAGACCACAAAGAGGCAGCTGAATGACGGTGACATGACGGGGATGTCTGAAAGTATGTTTCCATGGACTTCTCAACCCTGCTTCCAGTAGATATCCTTGGTATAGACAGCTCCTGCAGCCTTTCGCTCTCCTTTCCACGCCTTCTCACGTTCAATGTTTGTTACATTTATGGATTGGTGCTCTTTTTTAATTTTAGACCCAAAGATGGAGACCACCTGTGTGAGCTTCACACTTCCTCAGCAGTTCACCCCAAAGTACAAATACCTCGAAGACCACAGTGAGGAGGATCTGCTGAGAACATGTGAGTCGGCCTTGATTTTCCATTTTGATATATCCAAAGATTGGTGAGGCTATATATTTATTTTAAGATATCACTCATGGATATTTGTTGCCAATCCTCGACCTTAAAATATCTGTTGAAAAGATGGTTTTGTTCCTGTTGTGAGCTACAGGTGACAACCTTTCTCACTGTGCTCACCTATTCCGACATTTGGCATTTATATAATTTATGAATAAAGTAATCTATCTAGCGATCTTTAAAGATAGCGATCTTAAACATATTTTGAAATTGGTTCAAATCAATAATCGGAGAACAACCTGCATTTAACACTGAATTTGAACTGAATGTGGATGCATATTGTAAGGCTTTAAAGCTCTGATGGTGGTCTTTTGCTCAGATTTGTGGAGGTGCCAGTTTCTCCTACCGCTGGTGTCGCTGGCTCTCGTCTTCCTCAGCGGGCTCATTGGGGTCTGCGCATGCCTTTGCCGGAGTTTCACCCCAACATTTTGTGTGGGAGTCTTCCATTTTCTGGCAGGTGAGAAAAGAGTCCTGTTACTCGGTTGTCTTCAGTGGGTAAAGTTAAATGGAGACGGTAAAGGGGGGGGAGATCCATCACAATGTAGCAAAAAATGCATTTGCCTTCTCACTGTGATTCGCACCTGCTTGTAGAAGACAGGTATTATTAGGCACTGATACGACTTTCCAAATCCTCTTTATTTCCTTTTTAGCTGTTTAACAGGTAATTAATTTGTCTGACCTGCATCTTTGCAAATTTTTGTATATTATCTAAAAAGTTGGCATTTGGTACATCCCTCCTTTGTATCTTTTTATGGATATCCACCACAGCTAGTGTTGTCTTTGTCCATTGCATGGTTTGCTTCTGGTTGGGACAGCAAAATATTTTTAATATTACTGTAACATAACCTTTTGTGTCTTTGAGCAGCATTATATAGATCTGTTTTTTTATTAGTTAGATTATTATTATAGGAGCAATTCAGCTAAAGTGAACCACATGAAGGAAAGATCTGTTGGCCTAGACTAAAATTGTGAAACTGTACGAATATCCTTGTCGCTTTTTGACCATTGAATGCCTTAATGTTTGTATTTTTTAACATGTCATGCCAGATCAAGATTCACCTTTTTTTGTCTCCTCAAAAATGCTATATATAAATCTATATATGTTCTGTCTGATGTGTGAGTCGGTGTCACTGCTGTTTCCCCTTTAAATTAGACACTTTTAACAGTGCGTCTATATATTAAGGGCCATTTTAATTCGAGCTGGAACAGTGCCTGCGATCCCACATGGGACTTAAACTGTTCTTGTTTTATATTTGTTCAGTTTGTACTGGGAAAGAGTTTTTTTCTTGTTCAGTTATCTGAATTAATTAAACTCATAGACATTTAGAAGGCACTTGTATCTAAGAGCTGTAATTTCTCCCTCTTTCTCTCATCTGTTTATCAGGTTTATGCACTCTGGGTGCCGTCTGCTGTTTCCGGGCAGGAATAGATCTACTCCACCACTATTACAAACCACCCCTTGGGGTGGAGGGCTCAATGGGCTGGTCTCTCTACCTCGCCCTCATTTCCTTCCCTTTGCAGATGATGGCAGCTGCTCTGTTCCTGTGGGCGGCCAAAAGTCACCGCAAGAATTACACCCGCATGACCGCTTACAGGGTCGCCTAAAAGACAAGGTCTCAAACAGCCAGCACGGGTGAAACTTCCAAAACTTCCTCTGGCTGTAAATGTAGCAAAGTGTGCAGGAGTTAAGTCAAATGCTATTTTAGCAGCTAATCATCAGAAGTGCTCATTAGTAGATGTTTCATTCTTAAGGGTGGCGTTATCTTGCCTTTGCTTACACAAAGCATGTTTTCATCTTGTTATCTTGGAGATCTGGTGCCAACTGTGTTTCTGCATTTTTCTTCTTTTTTTTCTTTTTTGAAGCCTTCTCTTTGATTGCCACTGCTTCTAAAGCTGCTCACCACATTGTCCTTAACTCAGTTCAAGATTATACACTTGCACTGTAATGCATTTTTAGACCTGGATTTATCCAAGTCACGGTAGCTATCTCTGTTAGAGGAACGTCTCTAACACGCCTTTCTTTAAGTGTTTGGTTGTTCTTTGTTTGTGTAGGTAAATATCAAGCTTTTGCTCTGCATGCCTTTTAAATGGACCTTTCCAGCATGTGTGGTAATTGTAGTTTTCAGTCTGTGGTATACGCTGGCTAAATGTCACGAAATGTCAATCACTATAAATGGAAGCACTCACCTTCCATTGTTGTTGATAGATGTGATGAAAGCACAAGTTTTCTTCTTTTTTTATTGATCCAAATTAATTTGATGCCACTAAAGAAAGCCCTGAGACTATCTTTACTAAACTTCACTACTGCCATTTAACTTCTCTTAGAAGTGAGATTATGTTGTTGAAAAGGACTTAAATGGTTAAGTCACCAAAGCAATCAGGTCTTTGCTCTTTGTGAACTCTGTAAATAATTAACTTATCGGTTTAAGTTTTTTTAGAAATTGGTTTTAAGTCTTGGAAGTATTTGTTGAAACAGCAGAGTTACGGAGATTAGTATTTTCCCTAAAAGTTCAAATTGGAGGGAAAGAAAATAAAGTGAACTTTTGCTTCACTGGTTGATGTGAGAAAGCCTTTTTATTCAGGATTCCTTTTCACTCAGCACAAACTGTGATGCTTTTGGTCACGGTACTTGGTTACACATTGGATACGGATAAACTAGTGCTTTTGTAAAGGTTTTACGCACTCTAAAACTCACACGTATGGTTCAGTATCAATAAATTTGACATTTGATGACTTTTGCAAATGTTTTTTTTTTTTACTTATTCCGTTTGAAGAAGTTAAGACATCACTCTGAACTGTTTGTTTTTAATAAGAAGAAAGTCATAATAACACAGCAATAGAATTTTTGAGTCTTCATGGTGTGATGGTGGATAATAACATTCTGCTTTGACTTTTGGAGAAGAGATTAAACAAAAGGGCACATGTTGAGGTAAAACAGCGTGAGGAAAATATCCTCATATTTGTCCATAAGAGAACTTGTAATGACTTCGAGATGTTTTCTCTTTGACGGCCACTTCTGGGCTGATCATTCTTTTGTATATTTTAATAAACTAGACACAACAAGTTGAAGTGATTCATATCTCCATTTATTTGAACATCGTATTGTGCAAAAAGTAATACAGTTAGTCAGATCAGACATAATCATTTTAAAGTAGTGGTTAGGTGGAGGCTTTCCAATTTGCAGCAGCATACAGCGACGTGAGGCAGTGAGTGTCACAGATGAGCCTAACAGACACCTCACAGAGGCAGTAACGCTTCAGAACCGCTGTTCTGCCCACAGCAGGACTTTATAACACGTCGGTGCGTTGCTAATTTAAGGTGATTAGAAGGTACATGTGTGTTCTTCTCAGTTGCTATTTGGTCCTCTCTTTGCCCTCAGTCTTTTGCTACGCATATGGAGGGAAAGGTGAAAGTGGTCTTCCGAGCTAAATGGAATGCGATTTTCTTCTCATAATAAGCGCATTCATTCACAAAGAAGGGGTAGAGCTCTTCTCCCTCATGCTTCACCGTCTCCCCGGAAAACGTCAGGAATATGGGATCCCCGGGCCGCAGAAGCTGGAAGTCATTATCCTGAACAAATCATGCAGATTTGCCTTTTACTGTTTGGCCCTGGGCATCTTTAGCTCTACACACATTAATGTTGTCATCAAATGTGCATACGTAGGGTCTGGAATTGTCTCCATCTTATACTTCACCTGTAGCTTGGGGTGGATAGCAGCAGTTAATTCTCCGGCCTGGTCTCTTGGGTAGTCAACACTTCTAATGAAAGTATATGCTTCCACTTCACCCCCCTCAAAAGTGCAACCTGTGGACAGAGGAGCCATGGTGTGAGTGATGTGCCGTTCTGGCATCGTTTAGAGAGGGTGGCAGATTCTCACGCATCTGTTTGATTGGTCCTCCTGAACCTTAATTTTGGCCAAACAAAAATCTCCATGCTGGTTACTGGAATAGGGATGTTAGTTTTACTTTTGACTCCTACCAACCGCTATCACAACATGCAACAAATCAAAAAGTGTAAAAAATACTTGAGTAATTGTGAAATTCAAATTGTATACACATTGTATTATTGTGGCTTCTTCGACATGCATTAAGATGTGCCTTTGTGGCAGCGCTTTATTAACTGCAGGGGGAGCCCACCCCCAAAAAAATTATGTAATTCTCTCCCGTTACTTCAGGATAAAATGAGCTCAGGAAAAAACAGAGTAAGAGCAGGAGGGGTTACTCCTTACCAGAATTGAACTCCTCCAGCCATGCTATTGTGTGATCCACTGCTTCCTTCACCATGTTGAAGATGTCAGCTCTGAGCACCCCTCCGGGCTGAGGCCCGGCTTCTATTGCTGCAAAACACGATAGAAGAGGTCACACAATGTTCAGCTGTCTTGAGGAAATTAATCTTAGGCACGTTCAATGATTCATGCAGTTACCGAACCCATGCTTTCCCACCGATTCCAGGGAGTAAGCATCGGAGATGGGAATGTCCAGCTGGATCGCTTTCACAGGCATTGAGGGCATCTTACTCTAAAAACCAAACAAGACATTGTAGTTAGTTTAAAATGCTTGATAAGCAGTTTTTGCATGTGCTATTGCTTCTTTCAAATATTCAAGTAAGCCTTGTGCATTTAGAAGTATTATCATAAGAAATATCTGTGACAATAAGGTTGAACTGTGTCCAGAAATCCACACTTGGAAGATTAGTTGAAGTTCAAACCTGTATATATTTATAAATGTGCAGGGTGATCCAATCTACGGAGTAAAAAATGAGGCACAGGCCCATGTTGGCGGTAGTGTTGTGCAGATCTACAAGCAGGTCCACGGCCTTTTCACTCCCTTTGGGTCCCAGCTGGGTGTTCAGCTCCTGAGCTCTGCTGAGCTCATAGGGTGATGAATCTGTTATGGGAGAACTAAAAGCCAGATTGCTCTTTATAAGATCGCCATCAAAGTGCAAACATCTCCAATGTACATATCAGCTTAGTGTTAACCCGTGAAAGCAGCATTATTCACTTAAAATGTTGCTGCTGTTCTTCTTTCCCAACTTACCTCAACAAAGCGTCTGTAAAACAGCGGTTGAGGTCGGTATCTGTGTATCTTCTGCAGGCATCAACAGCTCGTGGATTTGCCAGGACAGCAGTGATGGAGACAGATCCCTTCTTTTTTGCCGTGTGTTTCTCCATTTCCCTCACGGCGTACACCCCTGTCATCTCGTTTCCATGGGTGCCCCCACAAACGGCAAAAGTGGACAGCGGTGGGAGAGAAACACACTCCATCTTCTGGAATGGGCACAAGATGGTGTTAGGACTTTGTTGCCTTTTATCACTTAAATGTTATTAGTCAAAATTCCGATCAAGCGGTTAGTTAGCAGCTTGTCAGGGTTGCGGTCTGGTCAGAGTCTGAGCTGAAAAGTGTAGAACTGGACTTGGCTAACACTGAGTAGATCATTTTATCAAATGAGTAACTGACGAGGATTTTACACATGAGGGGATCTTCCTAAAGATTAGTTAATCTTTAAGTAAAGATTGTATGCAAATGTAAACCATGCCCTATTTTGTCTAAACATTGTTTTTGAATGACTGGGCAGATACTGAAAAGTTCTTGACTGATAACCGAAACGTGACCTACTGACGAAAAGCAGTGCAACTCAAAGGAAGGAAAAGGTACAAACTACAAGAATTCCCTTTGTTTCATGGCTGACTCTTTGTCTTAAGGTTGGGAAAATCCCCAAATGACAACTTGCAGTGACAGGGTTTAATTTTTTTTTTCTAATTTCCAGTTCATGAGAAAAAACAATGTACACATACGAATATTTACAGGCATGTCAATAAATGATACACCACGTTATGCCGTTATTTTTATGGAAAAAAGTCAAACTGCGGAAGCAGATTGCGAAATTAGGACAACCCCGCTGCCTCCATGGACATCAAAGCAGTGAACAGCAGCCTGGCTCTGCTCATCAATTATACTTGATCAATTGATCGTCAACATAACCCCTATAGAAGCATAAGTTTTCCCAGTTAGATGGTCTGAAGCACAACACAATGACAAGGAGAGTCATCAGAAATGCTGTTCGAGAGGCGATTAACGTTTCCCATCAAACTGATCAAAGTTATGAGAGGAGAAGTAGCACCGTTGGCATGAAGGGGACTTGACCTCCCACCGTGCTCACCCCGAGGTCAGACTGTGCAACACTCAGATAAACTTTAACCAAAACTAGAGCCAACTCTTCTGAAGGCTGCAGTCAGCATGTTAAATGTTCAAGTTAAGGGGAGTACAATTAGATAAAGACTGAGAAGGTATTACTTATTTAAAAGGGTTGCAGAAGAAGGTATATTTTCTCAAAGAAGAACATAGTAGCATGGATTTTTAAATGCTTAGTTATGAATTGGAGAAAAACCAGAGAGGACACGAACATATCTGCGTAAATGCAAAGCACGGTGGAAGAGGGTTGATGATTTGTGCTTGATATTGCAGCTATGGGACACAGATACCTTTCTATTGAGGTGATCACAAACTCCACTGTATGTTAAAGTATTTTAGAATCAAATGTGAGGCCATCTGTCTGGCTGCTAAAGCTTGGCAGAAACTGGGTCATGCGACAGAACAATGATCCAAAGCCCAACAGCAAATCTAAAAAAAAATAGAGTCCAGACCTCAACCTGAGTGAAATGTGGTGGGGAGTTAAGAGAGCTGTGAAAAAACAAATGCCCGCAGTGAACCGCAATAAGCCAAAGCAACCAAAGAATGAGTCAAATCCTGGTCATCTGAAACCTCAGAAAGGGAAGTACAGTGTATTCCTTTTGTAAAAACGGTGCTGACGTTTTCCTGCAAATTTGTTTAGTAATCAAGAAAATTCAGAACTGACGTAACCAGGATTAACTCCAGTGGGATAAAATAGATATACAAGTACCCATCTACCAAGCAAATACATATTTTTTTTTATCTTGCACTAAAAGGATCTAAAGCTGACTTGAGTTTAAATCTGTACTGTACACCATTTCATCATGAAAGTGTTCCCAGCAGGTCAGAATCTGACTTCAGAGCATAATAGATTCACATAAAAAATCACTCTAATGAATTATTGATAGCTCTGATTGGTCTTTTGGTGAGCATGTTGGAATTGTGAGTGTTCTGTTTTGTCTCACCTATAGACTGTTTTTATAGTGGAACATGTTTCCATGTTCCACAGGAGGGCCTTTAACTGCGGATCAAGAGGTCCCCAGTTCAACTCTTGGTCCCCCCTACTTTGTAAGTCGCTTTGGATAAAAGCATCTCCTAAATGCATAAACATATGCTTCATATTTTAGAGACTAGTGGACAATTAACTGATTCCTGGAATTTAGGAAAGTATCCATCCATCTATTATCTATCTAAAAAGCATGCGACAGAGCAAAACTAATTTTTGGAAGACTGTAATGTTAAATTCTTCTTTTCTTAGGAAACCATGCAGCAGCCAGGAGATAGTTTTATTTGTCAGGCAACCAAATTTTATCTCAGAGAAAGTTTGGAGACAGCTTGAGCCTTGGAATTCACTCGTGGGTTATTTTTTCAGCTCACCCTCCCCGGGTCAACACCTGAAGCCACGGGAGATCATACTTTACAAGAGGCCCAGCTTTTTGGGGGGGAATTCAGTCACTGTCCTCAGTTGTCTTTAAAATTTCTGTTTTTACACGAACTTCAAACTCACAATTTAACTCCATTTTAACTTATTTCCATCTAAAAAGAAATCCAACATGTACATATCTATTTTAACTTGTGAAAGGTTCTAACCCTCTGGTCTGCTGTTCAACAATTGATGAATATGGCACAAAATTTGACTTTTGCAGGTATGTAAAAGTTTCCGGTTGTGTGTGGCTGCTATTATCTTTGTCCCTCTGGACATCAGCTGCAGGAGACTAACTTGATATACATGCATTGTTTGTGTAATTATTCGGATATTAATTATTCTTGATATTAAATCTGAAACAGTTAACAACTAGGACTTTTGAAAAGCAGAGATTAGCTGAACCTTTCACTACTCTCTCCACACACTGAATGTGTCATGTTTAATTTGTTCAGTTAGCTTGTTGATCAGTTAAGTTTGTTTGGAGTTTAATCACTAACTTAATTGTGTTTTCTGCCCAGATAGTTTTCCTACCTCAAACACAGTTCCCTCTGTCTTTTACCTGACTCATACATTTTGTTTGAATTTCATGTCAAACTTCTTTGAAGTGGTGTAAGACTGAAATAACTGATGTGATTCCGTGCACATCAGTTCTGGTTTTATTCAAAAGCATGTATTACCAGTCACCACAGGAATAATCTTTATCTATATATATGTTGTTACGACACTATGGTGTTTTATCAAGTAAAATTAGCTGATCATTTAGAATGCGTCAGAAAATTTGCGTTGTTATCCAACCTTTGTTCATACTGTCAGCCAAGGTGATTTCAACGGGGTTTCTGTTGTTCACCGTTAAAGTCAAACATTTCATATGAACTATTTCAAGTCAGTTAACTCAAACTACAAAATATGTCTGCATAAAATGTAAATATATCATAATAACACAACAAAAATTCCCCCAAAACTGAATGCGTCTTACCTCTGCCAGAATTCAGCCCTGTTTACTATTCACTGAACTTCAGCAACCTTTGAACTTTTAGGGGGAAGTCATCTGTAGTGCTTCACTCAGGGAACTTAAAAGCTGCTTTCCAGGCCTGAGCTGGTCACATGCACCCGTGCAGCAGACTTCAGAGCAGACTTTTTCCATTTGCAGTTGGCACTCCTGCTTCCTTGTTTTGCCTGTTCCTCATTCTCGTGGCCCTCCTCTTTCTCTCCTGGCGGCTCGAATTTCAAGCAGTTGAACATTTTCTTCAGTTATGAAACGCCTCTGTTATTTAGCACCGCACCAGCAGGAGCTGCTCTCAGTGCTCTGAGGCGCCCGGTGCAACTCAGCCGAGGCGCTTATTTGCATGAACATTTCGGAGAGTTATTTTTGGGTGGCTGAACTTGATAAAAAATTCACTTGTCGGTCAGTCAACGTGTCTGGCTGAAGTACTGCCCTGTCATTGAATTTTTGTTTTGCTCAGCATTGAAGTTCTTCTTGTTCCATTTTTACACGCCAAGTGACTTTTGCTCTTCCCAACCCACTTGGACCTCAAAATATAAGAAGTGTCTGATATAAGAACTCAATTAAAACAGCTCAGATCTCTACAGCTGAAGTCATTTTATGAAAGGATTCTATAGTGCAGAAAAATGCAAGCAAGGTTAATTACCTCATTGGTTTGATATGTTTCTGCCCCTTACAGCCCTCAACTCTCTGCTGTTTCTCTTTGGAGGGAGAGGTCCTGCCTCTATTTAGACATGTAATCCTATTGGGGACTTGATCATAAGCTGCTCTCTCTCTCACTCCCACAGTTTCTCTTATCCTCTCCTTCTCTTTACCCATTCAATTCAAGAGATTTCATTTCTGTTTAGTCAAACCCAAACAGCTGCTCTGGCATGAGTGCCATTAGAGCAGTGTTTCCAAAGTGAGTAACAACGAAGAGCAAACGAGAGCTGAGTTCTATTCCCAATTCTGCCTTGAACAATTCCATGTTTTTTTTAAGATAGATATTTCATCAGCTTACTTGGCTAATTCTGACATGATATATGTCTTTAGTGTGTTATGGTGGCAGATGTTCCAATTCGATGGCACTTTGAACTTTTTCCACTTTTATTTGTACAGCAAGAAAGCACAACAACGTCTCTTGACAAACTTAGCCAAACGAAGTCAAGATAAATCATCCAGTCAAACAACATGAATGTTTGTTTTTCATTTATTTTTAGATGGTTACATTCCGCTGGACAGAAGCATGTCCAGGGCATGAGATAAGCAGTAAAAAAAAAACCCTCGAGAGCAGTTTTAGATTTAGGTGAATTTACACAAGTCTTATGATCCCATGAAGTTTTTGCTCATCATGCCAATAAAATGACATAGAACCAATCCTATTACTGACACAAATGCAACATATTTTGAAGATTATTTCTCTCCATAGTCTGATATAAACTCCATTTAACTTTTATTTGACAGACACTTTATGCACAGGTCACCCACACATGCGACTAAATGGCACACCAGTCTGCCCTGCTGTGACCTCCTTTTGATGAAATGAAGAATGAATTATTTAAATGGGGAGGGGGCTTTTTTTTTCTACAGCTACTAATCCATAGAACTTAACAGATACTGACCTTTTTAATATGGAATTTAGGGCGTATTTGAAAGGTGACATTTGATAGAGGGAGTGATCCAAAAGAACCTCCGGATAATGAGGTCACGCTGCGAGGAACCCAACTTTTGAACCTTCCTGTCCTCCATTTTTTTGGCGGGCAAAGTTGCTGTGCTTTGACCGACAGCTTCATTTTGAAATATGAAAAAAAAATGAAAGTGTGTTCAGGAGAAGGGGAGCGTGGCTGTGAAACCCAGAGCTGAGAGGATAGAATTGGGAGCTGAGACGGGTCTCACAGAACAATGGAGCTCATAAAGATCAGCTCAGCAGGTGCTCTTTAAACCCCTCACTGGTTGTATTTAGCAGGAAACAAACACATTAATCTGTCAGGCCAACGCCTGCACGATTACAGGCGGGCTATGGCACATTATACATGGAATTATTTATTAATATCTTTTGTGTCGACATTACTGCCGGTAAAGGAACGTCTTTTTTAATGAGAAGTGAAAAATGCACTTTGTGGTCGTGGGCTATCATGTGACAACTAATTCAAAGAGACAGACTTGTAATAGTCTCCAAGGCTCTACCCAGACCTGCACTCTCTTTCATTCTGTTTTTCTGTTTTCCTCATGGTCATTGTATGTTTCTCATTCAATACGTCTCTCAGGTTTGGGGTGATTTGGCTTTATTTTGTAATCTTACAAATCATTAGTTTGTATTTGTAATGAGTTGTTTTAAATACTCTTCATTTGATATAACATAAGAGAAGGTGTAGGGCATTTTTTAATGACTGGTAACAAAGTTGATATGATTCATCCACTGATTCATTTCCTGTTGTACCATGTTGCAATACATTTCACTCCGTGATCACCTCTTCTAATTTTCATCAACAAAATCTATCTTGTTGCCTGTCTTTGAGCTAACTATATATTTTTCTTTTACATCTTTCTCTTGTCTTATCAGCCCCTTTGAAGCTGACTCTTGTCCCATGTCTTTTTTTGTGGTAGTTTGTATTTCCACAATTCAATTCAAACCAAGTGAAGGTATCCCCTTTCACTTGGTTAACTTTGTTAAATGATCTCCCTCTGTAGGTATGTATGACTATTGTAAATCTGAAACTCATATGTACACGTTTCTGGTTGTGTTTGACTGCTATTGTCTTTCTATATCTGGCCACCTTTTCTCTGCATTACAATTTGGGTTTTATTCAACATCATGGGTTACCAGTCACCACAGGATCAATCCAAATGGGTTTTTTTATCAGGAAACAATTGCTCATAATTTATGAGCAATTGCAATAAAGTCTGCCTTCTTGTCCAACAACTTCTAAGACATTTATCAGACAATATATTTTACATTCTCATATCCAAAAGGAACTTTACAACGATTTATGCTTGCAAAAATATTAATAAAACCAAAATATTTCAACATTGTTTAGATGGCAGAGCTATTAAGGATTTGCTGTATCACACCCAGGCAGATCTCTAAACCTTCAAACATATATAAGCATGCAACAACCTTTCTATCCCTCTGGAATCAGAGTTTTGATTCAAAGAGAAACACTGGGAATACACATGCTTGTGGATCACAATTGAATCTCATGTTCAACAGCATTGCTTTTTTTATGAATTATTACGAACAGATTCCGATATTAGGCTACGATGGTTTTGTTTTGTTTTTCTTGAGAGAGGAACATCCACTCATTGAAAAAAAAGCCTCTGACTGACATCAGGACCACTTTCTCTCTCTCATCCAGTCACCTTAACATCCTGTTACGCGTCGAAGTGTCGGCAGTGCACTGATGCGCATCACTTGGAGCGCACTTTGGGAATGGCATCCGAGCGGAATGGATCCAGCACGGGCAGAATTCTGGCCAACCAGTTCGCGCAGCCCGCGTGGCGCATCGCGCTCTGGTCGGTGGCGTACATCATGGTGCTGGCAGTGGCGGTTTTTGGCAACTTGATCGTGATTTGGATTATTCTTGCGCACAAACGGATGAGAACCGTCACCAACTATTTCCTGCTGAATCTAGCTTTCTCTGACGTTTCGATGGCTGCGTTCAACACCCTCATCAACTTCATTTACGCGGCTCACGGGGACTGGTACTTTGGAGAGGTCTACTGCAAGTTCCACAACTTCTTCCCGGTCACTGCAGTGTTTTCAAGCATCTACTCTATGGCGGCGATAGCCATAGACAGGTATGACCACAAGGTCCTTAAATTGTCATGAATTTGTAAGTAGTTCAGAGGCATGTGCAGAACTCAGACAGGAGACAACCATTCTAATGTTATCTCTGCAACAAGTCAAATAAAGCATGACGCTTTCAAATGAGACTGTTTAGAATGAAAAACAGCAAATAAATGAATAAATAAATATTTAACACCTGAATGCATCATGGCTCATAACCTTAAGTCTTTTTAGCATTCTAATTTCAAAAGGTTTCGTTTTCTTAAACCTTTTTCATCATATGTTTAAGACAGACAAAAGAAAAGTATACCCACAGTGTTACTCCCTGTTTAACCCCCATGGATTAACTATTTCAAACTTGACTTTTCTATGTGCTTTTTTTCTATGCGTACATGTTTGTGTTGTGATGTTGCTCCTGTAGGTATATGGCAATCATTCATCCTCTCAAGCCTCGTCTGTCAGCCCGAGCCACCATCGGAGTTATATTGTTCATCTGGAGCCTCGCAGTTATTCTGGCCTTCCCCCTTTGCTACTTCTCCACCACACGGACACTACCAGGCAGGACCTTTTGTTATGTGGCCTGGCCCCGCATGGCTGATGACCCCTTCATGTGAGAGCAGATTTGCAGCAGCCAACTTATATCAGCCCATGACAATCCACGCAACCTGCCGATGTTTTCGTTTGCCTCGTCTTTTAAAGGCCCGCTGTGTTGTGTGTCTTTGTCCATGCAGGTATCACATCATAGTAACAGTCCTGGTGTATCTGCTGCCGTTGGTGGTGATGGCCATTACTTACACCATTGTTGGAGTGTCGCTGTGGGGAAGCGAGATCCCTGGAGACTCATCTGACAACTATCATGGACAGCTCCGTGCTAAAAGGAAGGTAGCTACCATAAGATTTATTGCACTTACATAGTGATTTTTGAGTTGTTATAGTCTCTGTTTCATTGGACAGAAACAGGCAGAATTTAAACTTATTGGTAATCTTTACTTTGGATGAGTCTAAACTTTTAGATTTATTTGTAGTAACAAAGAAGCAGTGATTTAAACAGTTCCCAACTGCTATACTCCTCCTTTATTAAAATAAAATGCTCCAATCAATCAGCACCAGACTACTGTTGCAGCACTTCATTCTTTTAATACTGAAACCAAAGCTTTCAAATAATCTGTGAATGTCGTCCGTGTGTCCCAAAGTCGATGGCATATCATGAGATGATCATGGTAGGTCAGTGCATTTCCTACTGATAACCTCATAAAGCGCAAATGTGGCAGCCCTTGGTCACGTGCTTTCGTAAACCTTTGCAAGCATATACTTTGTAAACACTGGATTAAATGTGGTTTGGCATCATCAGCTGGAACGCACAGTGTGCTTTGCAACAGTTTCTCTGTGTGCTGAACGGGGATTAGAGAAATCACAGCTGGGATGACGAGCATCGAGGACTGCTCTGGGATTAACTCCTTGGAACGCGGCTCATTGATAAACACCACAATTACTGCAGGGTAACAAGTCGGATTATTCAGATGACAGATAAGAGATAGTGCAAGGGTCAGGCACTTTAAGGGTTCAATGATAAAGAGTGTTTTGTATTAAAGAAAACTGAAATTTGAAATGATTCCTCGATCAATAGACCCAGTTACAGTGATCCAAATTAAAAAGTAATTTATTTCAAATAAAACAAAACAAAAACAACAGTAAATGGACCTAATTTACTCTCCAATGGAACTTCACGCACGCGCAAATGTCCCACCACAGTGGATATTGGAGATTATTGCAAGTCGTTTAACGGAATCCAATCATTTTTATGGATGTCAAATACAGTGTAACATAATGTAAAATACCATCCATGATAGAGAAAAGTGAACCTCTGTCTTTCAGGTGAGCGTTTGCTAACGGTCTGCTGCTTTTAGACGGATGCAGCAGCACACTGTCTGCAACACCTTGATGAGTTTTGTCATGTTCTGCCCCACATGGGTCCTGCTGGGTCTGGTGCGTCATCAATGACCTTTCCCTATTTTTATACATCAGCCACTGTGGATGCGTTGAATGGCAATTGTGATGACGATCAAGGGAAATTTTCAACAGACCGGCTGAATCATGGGCAGACTGACTTTTAGGAGTTACAGCAATTTCAAACATCCCATCGCGTAATGGCAACTGGACAAACGTTTCAACACTTGAATTCGATGTAATGGGATTTTTTTGTTGTGCAAATTTGCTTAAAGATGTGTATTCTTTATTATATTATATTATATTATATCATATTATAAAGTTGTCCTGTCTCAATAAGAAAAAAGAGAGAAGTCTCAGTTTTTTCAAAACGTGGCAACCTCTGTACAGCACAATTACGCAATTTCAGAAATATTTGCTGTCAGCCTGTAAAAGTTTTCCTTTTCCTGCCTGCCAACAGAATTCAAGTTGCCTGTCAATGTGCTCAAACATGCATATGTGATGTCTCATACAACTGTTTTCTGTTTTAAAAAAGAAATCCATCATAAAACAGTATTTATTCATCCCTCTCTATGTTTAATTTAAATATATGTATTTTTAGAGGTAATGTTTCAGTCTATTTTACATTTTGTTTCTTCATCAAGAATATCTGAATATGGTAAAATCCTGCGCCATCGAGGTGCCAGTGGCCCTTATGGTGACGGGGGGTCATGGGGGTTTGACCATCCAGTTTACATGTGTTTTGTGGAATTAAAAAAGGCTTGCAACCATGTTCGCAGAGGGATTTTGTGGCAGCCAGAGTAGGGTTGAGGGCTGCCAGAATTGCTGTTTTGTGATTATTTTTTGTGTTCTCAACCAGCAAAAGCTTGAATGCTCTCTCTGGGTCACAGAAGCAGTGAGGAAAATGACAGAATTCACAAATAATTGTCAGTTGGGGCAAGAGATGGACCTGCAAACACGCTCTGTCAGCAGTGACAGTGCTGCGGTCTACTGTAGTGAAGTGTGTGATGTAACTGAGTCGGAAAGTGAAACTTTTAAAACACACAGATCCATCTTTGCTCCAACCTCCACTTATTGTTATGAAATCTTAGTAGTTACAGAATGAATGAGATTGCTGATGCGTGTGGTTAAAATGGGTTTCCGCTCGGAACATTTGCTGGATGGGAGGAAATGAATTGACAGTAGAGCTTCTGCAACTGTGCATTGAAAAGAGTCAGTTGACATGGTTCAGCCATCTGGTTGTAATGCTTCCTGGGCCTGTCTAACTGGGATAAGGGCCTGGGAACGCTGTGGTATTCCCCGGGAGGAGCTGGAGCGTGCCGAGTTCCTCTAGTGAACCTTTTGACTTGGTGACCTCAGATAAGTGGAAAAGAATAAATGGATAGAGGAGTGTATTATTGGAACATTTAAGTTTCCCAGTAAGACAGGACATGGCAAAAGTAATGGCATGCATGATAATGCAATAATATTGACTTTTATTAGGTATATTTTTACCTTTCAATCTGTTAGAAAAAATCACCTTAAAAAAATCTAACTGTTTTCACATTTTCTCTTTCCTCCTGTAGGTGGTGAAGATGATGATCATTGTGGTGGTGACCTTTGCCCTCTGCTGGCTGCCGTACCATGTCTATTTCCTTGTGACTGGTCTTAACAAGCATTTGAGCAGGTGGAAGTACATCCAGCAGGTGTACCTGTCCGTGATGTGGCTGGCCATGAGCTCCACCATGTACAATCCCATCATCTACTGCTGCCTCAACGGCAGGTCAGAACTGCCTCACTCAAACACACACGCAAACATTGACATCAACAGCCCTGTGACGTGTCGGGGGTCTTTGTGGCTGCAGGTTCCGGGCTGGTTTCAAGCAGGTGTTCCGCTGGTGTCCCTTCATCCGCATGTCGAGCTACGACATGCTGGAGCTCCAGAACGCCAGACTCCGACCCTGTCGCCAGAGCAGCATGTGCACCCTCTCCAGAGTTGAAACCAGCATCCTGAGCAAAAATAAGAGTGTTTGCTCTCGCGGAAATGCGTCAAAAGCCGAACCTGAGCAGAATCATACGGAAAGTTAGATTCCTGTGAGCAAAATGCGTTTAACTGCTCAGAAGGTCTGTGTAGGTTGTTCTTTGCTGTTGCAGACTGTTCAGAGTGCTCTTTATTTTAAGCTGAGTTGTGTCAGGAAGAATGTGAAGTTTGATCCTGACTGCATGTAGTTTTATCTGTTAAGGAGGAATTTGATATTAAATACACACAGTCAGTAATTAAAGTTCAAGTCTGGTATTGAAGAATTCATAAATGCGACTTATGTAAGATTACATGCACCTTTTTCTCTCCACCAGCGGATCAGCACTTGCAGGTGAGTTCATGATGGCTTCAAGGAGAGAAAAAGGATGCCTAACTTAGCACTACACAAGTTTAAATAGTGTATGAGTTAACTAAGAAGATTGTACAGTTGGAGAGAAGTTTCACGCCGGGGCGTACTCCTCCCTTACATTGTGAGATCATGTGGATGTTCTTCAGTGGGACAGGTCCAGTTCTGCTTTTGTCTCCTAGCAATAGAGCTATGTGTTAGGGTGTTTGTTCACACTCTAATGTGTGAGGTAAACAATGTGTCACTAGGCTGGTGTTTCTTCATTGCAAGGGTAATCAGCAAAATGATGTGAATGTTTATAATGTGTACTTTCCTGATACTGACCATGTTCTGGGGCGGGTGGGCACGGGAGGAATCTTGAGTGGGATTAGCAGAGAAGTGAAAGGACCGCAGTAAAGTCAGACAAAAGACACAAAAGCAACTCAGCCCCTCCATATAAGAGGCAAAATGCAGTTTGTGAATATTTGTCATGTAGTAAAAGGTCAAATGTGATGATGTACTCACAAAGCCATGAGGCGCATCCAAAAGCAAGATTGTTTGATTCACCAAGTAAGCTGCAAAACATTACAGTTCAGCTTTGTAGTGTAATTTTTTTTTATTTCACACGCCTTTAAACTTTCTGTCATAAGTTCAGATTAGTTCATGTAAATAATCAATAATAATGTACGTTAGACAACACTACATTGATGTTTCTCAGACTATATTGTACACCTTTCAAGGAAATGTGAAAGCCATAGGCGTATTGGAGAAGGATTTTCAGAGGATTAACACTGTCCTTGATGGATATATCCAAATTGCATCCAAAAACAATTTACGAAAACACAGAAGTGATGATGATGTTTCTGGTCTCAATCCAATTGTAAGCTTACTTTGTGTTTTCTTAAAGCAAAGCATTGATGGTTAACATTCTATATCTGGCAACATCAAAAACAGGAACCGCTTAGAGCTCATTTGCAAGGCATTAACTGGAGATATTTCCAGCAAGATAAACAATCCGATTCAAGTTCCACTGTTCAAAGCGGCTGGAGCAACTTCAGAAATGACAGCACTAATGTGATTTAACTTCAGAAATGACAGCACTAATGGGATTGATGCAGGCATCTATTTTTCTGGTTTAATGTGATATTGGAAAATTTCCAAGTTATGATACATTATCAAATATGTTTAATGTTCAATTAATAAAACTTTCTTTATCAATTTCTTTAATATTTAATATGTATTGATTTAAGTCCTGGAACTGTATAAGATATAACATTTCTGATGTACTTTAAAATTAATGCATTCAATCAATCATAATGATAAGAATAAAATTAGATTAAGAACAAAATAAGAATAAGAGTAATGATTATAACTAAGAAAAAGAAGGGGTGTGGGAGGTGAAGTTAGTGATTAGTTTGTTATGTGTGGACAGACTCTCTGAAAAGCAAAGTTTTCAGGATCTTCTCTAAGGTAGAGAGAATGACCCCTGGTCAGGTAACATTTTTTAGGTCACTCCACCAACAGGGGACCGTGGATAAGAATAGACTAAAGTGCTGTGGTTGTGGTGGTGGCAGAAAAGGAGACCAGGGAGTAACTATAGATGTATAGACGGATGGACAGATGGATGAATGGGTAGATAGAGAGGTAGATAGATAGATAACTGCTCTTATAAAATGTGACTGGATGTTATCACATACCATATATATTTTTAATGTTCCTTATTTTTGATTTAATGAATAATTTATATGAACCGGAGAGTGTTAGAGTGCAGTAGCACTTCAAAAGGTTTCTGACTGCATTGATAACATTTAACATATTTTAGCAACACTGATGTATAGATTAAATGAGATTTCTGATGTAATTCTTTGTTGGAGAACTTGTGCCATTATATATTTCACTATCCTCTCTGTTTTACTATGTCTGAGCATTTGCTCCTAACCTCCAGGTGTTGTAATATTTCACATGGAAAATCAATGGGAAACAGACTTGATAAATGTTGTTCATATATTATATTATTTCTTAATATAAATTGATTTTCCATATTTTGCTTTGTTAGACTTTACTCCAGTGATGTGAAATGATAAAAACTGACTGTGCTTAATACCCTGAAAAATGTGACCTGTGTGCATCTCTATTTCTTTGACAATTTTCGAGAGTCACTTTCCTTAGGACAAAAAACATTACAGTTTAATGTAGCTTTATTGTTTATTACCAGACGTACTGCATCACATCAACATCTTACAAACTCAGAAAAGAGGTTTACACATTGTGATGGAAATTTACATATTCATACAAGCTGGATATAACCTTGTCAGTATGAACTTTGCTCTGAAAGAGCAACAGAATGTAACTTTAGAGTGAGTGGTTACGCCCAGCAAAGTATAAATGACTGGGTTTTTACTGAGCTTGGGGCTCTTTCCCTGACTAAGTTGAGTGAACAAAATCTTCAAAGCGCTATTTGTTCCTTTGAATAAAACTACACTAAGATGAAATTTATGTTCGCCAATGATTGAAACAAGTTCTTACAAATGTGACCATAACAGCATTTATAAGCTTTTGGAATCCACAAACCCAAGATAACTTCATTGTCACTCATTGTCTTTTTTGGCAGCAAGTGGAATGATTGTTGAGTTGATTAAACTTGATGGAACAAGTTCAATAACCTCAAGCTGACACAGAAATTCCTCATACATTCATAGAATTTTCCACATTAGTTTACACAATAGTCTTACATGAAGCAACTTACAATAATATTTAATACAAACCACCTACATCTCTTTTTGTCAGGAGAATATATATCCTGTAACCGGTCTTGTAGAAAGCTCAAAACTCAAAATAAACAGTGAAGAAGCAGTCATTTTTTGTATTATTACTTGCCAGCTCATCCAAAAAGGCAAGATCAGCCAAAACGTATTTTTTGCCACCTTTTACTAATCTGTATTATCTTGTTCAAGTCTTGTAAAATGCAATGCTTACATATTGCTGCTGAGCCGAATACATAAAGTGGTCAAGTAGCTTAAAGAACAAATATTTCTTCCTTTTTTGAGGACTGGAGTGGTCACTCTCGTCAAAGAGTCAAAGTAAACAGAGATAAGACAGCCAGCAGGAGGAAAGGGGCCTGGGTGGAGACGGGAGCTGCTGACCTGTGGAAGTAGAACAAAAAGGAACAATTTGACCTCACTGCAGTTTTCCATCATTACAATTGAAATGTTTTTTTTTCCTTAAGTTTGTTTTTTAAACCAGTATCAGAATATGTTGCAAACTTCTGATAATCAACAAACAAGTTTGCTGATGTTGTCTGCTATATGAGAAAAATCAGGTCATGAATAAAGAGTGAATTCATAGGGATTTATGTCTTTAAACACCAATAAAATGTCAGTTTAACAAAAAAGATCAAACTAAATATCACTTCTTATTTTTAAGTAAAATCCTCTAAGTGGATCAAATTATTTAAATAATGCATTGTCTTAAGTATCATTAAGAATATAACAATGTAAATTTACATTGTTTGGTAAAAGATTTCAACTGTATTAGCCAAGGAAAAGAATATACAGCCAAAGGGCATAACCTTCCCACACCAAATGCCTTCAGGCTTCTATTAGAAGTAAGTAAGGTTTACTTTCTCAACCAGCTTTTTCTCCTTAAATAATTCTGGAAACCGGTTTCCAAATGTTTAGATTGGTTTATTTTAAGATTGTTGTTTAATCTATATGCAGATTGGCTGTTTAGCCATTTATATTTTAAAAACGTTTAATAGAAAATAATGATCAGGTTGGATGGTGTTTTATACATTACATACATACATCAAGCATGTGTATTTATAGAAAGTTGTTGTAAAGAAACTATACGTCACTTTACAGTTCCAAGCTCTTTTTCATAAAAACCTGAAAAGATTATTGATTTGAAGTTTAAGAAGCTCATTAAAAAAAGAAAACTAGAGGAATTGAGCAAAACATATGAATTATTTCAAGAAAGTGTGGCTCTTACCTTGGAAACATGAAACAGTTGTGTGTACCGTTGAGAGCTGAATGCTTTAGAACAATATTGGTGTAATACCCAGTTTCGTCAGACTTCTGCTTTATTTCCTCCACAGTGAAAACTTCAGCGGGCGAGATGAGTCCTCCACTGTACTTGTGGCAAATGTAGTCATCCAGGTTGACAAAGGAGCATGAGGTTATGCTTAAGAGAGTTTCACCGTCCAGATCGGGAAGGTCTTCGCGGCTTAAATGGACCTTGGCAAAACCTGAAAATCTGACTTTTGAGCCAACTTTTGGGCTTTCGTTTTCAGAAATAAAATACACAGGTTTGCACTCCTTGGTTTTTAGCTGCTTCATAGAATCCATGAGCAGGAAATGAAGGGACTTGTAATGAAAGTCACGCTCATAGGTAGTAATGTTAACCCCCATAGTGCCCACTGCATTGTTCAGATTTTGCAGAAACATAACGTCCCCAAAGTGAAAGACAGAAAGTGCATAGATAAGATTTTTATCTACTTTACTGGTCTGTGATGGACAGTTGGTGTTTGCCTTCCATGCTTTCTGGAGTCCCTCACTTCTTTTAAGCTCTTGCTCTAGCAAGTCAGAGTGTATAAACTTCTTCATGGCTTCTTCTCCGCATCCTTCATAAATGTCATCTATAACATCTGATTCAGTCTCCTCCACGAGGGCTATTTGTCCCACAGTCTCCTGCCACACAATGGAAAATAATTAATATATTTCAAGGGAAATAATCATTTTTCACAATCTGATCTTATTTTGAACAGCTCAGTTATGAGAAATGATACTCACTCTGTAGGTGTTGCTGCATACAGCGATGAAAATGATGGCAGAAAGCGGCAGTTTTCTACTGTTAAACATTTTTCAGGGTTCTGAAAAGGACAGTTCTACCAAGAGGAAAATGTCCAAATCCAGTCCAGATAATTTAGTGACTTAGTTTGTGCTGAAACAAATAGGCAAAATTAGTGATGAATAATCTGTTCCCAGTCCTTAGAATACTGCGCTCCACTGCAGAAGTGAAGGACTGAAAGGCACACACCCCAAGTTGAAGACAAATCAGGTCTACCCACAGACTGGAAGGGAGGGATGTTCCTCTGCAGAACTGTTTAGGGAAGTGAGACTACTTATCTGCAGCAGCTTTCTTTTTCCTGCGGAAGGAAATAAGACTACACCTCTGGGATACCCTGTCGTGTTTGCCCTGCTTTAGCTACTGAGATTATGTGAAACTTCAATGTAACAATCTTGTATTCCCTTTTTTCCTTTTTCCTTCCTCTTCCATCCCTTTTTTCTTTCTTGCGTGTTCTTTAGTCCTGACTTTGCAACTTATGCCAAAGCTGTGTTAAATTCACAACTTCTCCCAATAGTACAGGGTTGTGATGCCAGCTCATTTCAAATCATGAGAGGAAGGGTCAGTTAATGAGAAGGAAAAAACATTTCTGAACAATGAAGTCCTGAATAATTTTCCTTTTCAGAATCACATGCACAAACTTGTCAGTTGAATTCCTTCCGTGGAATGCAACAATGCAAACTCTCACTATATGAAAGGTGGAGCACACAATCCTCAAGGCCACATTGATGTGAAAAATACAAAGAACTGTAAAATAAAACCTCACATAAGCTAAATTTAAAGTCAGACAATGACTTTAGTCAGTTTTGGGACAGAAGGAAGAAGAAGAAAATCACCACTCGAACTGACAGAGCTCCCAGAGGAACTCATTCAGAAAGAGCCCTGATTTGTGGGAGTGATGTACAGTTTTCTTCTCGGGCTGTAGAAAATCTGGACATAATGTGGCTGAGTCTTACTGGCAAATTACGTCTGGCATGCACAGGCCAGTTCTTTATTCATACTGATTCTACTGGATTAAACATGTGTGTAAACTGTCTTTAAAGATGTGTAATTAATGCAAAAAAATAAGGACAGACCTGTGACTACAGCCAGAGAGAATTTTATGAGTTTGGTGCAAGTGTAAATCTAAATAGAACAAACTAATCAATAAGTTATGTGAACAAAGTAGAAAAAATACAGCTCTAATGTGAGCAAACCAAGCCAAAGCCAATTTTTAAAATGCTATTTTAAAAAAGAACGGCGCTGAGAGTTGAGGTAGGATTCCCTTCAGGCCACAGTGCTAACCGCCACATTGTCCTGCACCAAAAGATCAAAACAAAATGCACCCTAAAAGTTTTTTTTCTGATTTTATTGCACCTATGTCGAGTGTTCTCTAGTTGTTGTTGTTGTGTTTTTGTTTAAGTAAACCTTTATTTTGAAAGAAAGTTACCGGAAGTACATATTAGGGTGACACAACAATCTCATAAAGTTTAGTTCAGAGCTTCAACTTCAAACGACCACATATGCCATATTGAGCATGTCTATTTTAAAATAGAGGGCAGCTGGCCTGTTGGGATTGTTTGCATGTCAGTGTGCAGGCTGAAAGAGCCAAAAGCCTCAGTTGTTTGCGGAGAAATACGCATTTGAAATTTTTTTGTTCAGACCAGAAATGACGTGAAGCCCACTTCAAAGCGCGCCAAAAAGAAAACACCACCGTTTTCTCCGCTGTCAGTTTATCCGACCGTGGACGTTTCTACATGAACACAAAGGTAACACGACGAGAGATATTAAGCAATTGGCTGCATTATCTGCCGTTTGCAAAGTTAACGATAATTACGCTGCTGCTCTGTCTATTTACATCCCCACACGGAGACGTTCAGTAACCCGTGTGGAGGTTACGTTTACGCATTTAGCTAACGCTTTTGTCCAAAGCGACTCACAGTGCAAATGGGGTTAAAAAAATGCTTTTCGAAAGGTACTAGTTTAAGTTAAATGCCTCTTTTTGAGCTTGTGATAAAATCAGTAAATAAAGAAGAGCAGGGCCCCCGCTCTGTATGAAGCTGCAAGATGTCCAAAGCAACTGTTTACGTCAGTGATTGAACAGGTCACGTGTTTAGTGACATTGCCATGGAAACTATTCGACTCTCAATTTCGGTGGAATGTAAAACAAGTCATATTAAATAAGCTCTACTTGACTGGTCTCCAGAGTTAAACAAAACTTCTGAGAGTTGAAATACAACTGTGCGTGCAACAATTGTTTACAAAAAAATGATTTAACTATTTATATATATGATAGTAGATGTATGTACTATTTCGACTTCATTTCCATCAGGTGTTGTCAATATATGGTATTAAGGATTTCTAATCACAAGAAAATCCGTAAACAGTCATTTTTTGCAAAATTTTAGCCTAAAAATTATACCACATTTTTTTAAAAATTGTATTGTTCTTATGGAAAGTTAAGTTTTGTGTGTCTGTAAACAAAAGTTAATGTAACTTACTATAATATTCTTTCTTAAAGGTAAAGGGTGACATAAAGTCCATCTACGCTCAGTGAATATTTCCCAAGATAAGGGCTTGAAGATGAGCAAATGGGGTGACCGGTTGAAGAAGGTGGAGCAGCTTGCTCAGTCCTTCCAGCTGAATCCCCTGACGGCAGCCTACAAACCTCGCTTGTGGCCTTGCCAGCCTTCCTCCGTGTGGAGGCTCTTCCCTCGTCAAAGCATGGCCATCGGCTTTGCTCAGAGCTGCAAAGAGGTACGAGAGGCGCTCCTTCATTGATTTTATGTCCTGCGCAGTAAAGCCGAGAAAGTGCTCACATATCTGTGCTTTACTTATTCATAGGCTGTTCATGTTTTTGCACTGGAAAAAGAAAAGGCCCTAGAGGGTCAACGGATTTACCTGGTTACCAGTTACAGTGAGCTCTGGCATTACTACAGGTAAATACTGCTGGATCCTCTCCGTGTGGTTTAGGAAACCACATAATAACCTGAGCATCAGTACTGTGGCTGGAGCTCTTGACTTTTTTTTCTCCTTCTTTTCTCCCAGGACGTACACTCAGTCTTTGATGCACTGCTATGAAGTGATTCCAGAGAGTGCTGTCTGCAAACTTTACTTTGACTTGGAGTTCCACAAACCTTCAAACAAAGATTCTGAGGGCAAAACTATGGTGTCTATGCTCATCCAGGTAAGGATTATTGTGCTGATTCGAGTAACAGCCTATGCCATGTACCATCAGAGTGGAGAATGTGCCGTTAATTTACTGGTCTGTGTGTTGTCCAGTACGTCTGTGATAGATTATTGGAAGTGTATGGGATTGAGTGTTCTGCCAGAAATGTCCTCAACCTAGACTCCAGCACAGAGGAGAAATTCAGCCGGCATCTAATCTTCAGCCTCCAAAATGCTGCCTTCAAAGACAACATTCATGTCGGTATGTTCTGCCCTATGTGAGAGCAATGCTTTTTCTATTTTACTTGGCGATCAAAGAGGATTTTTTTTTCTCCTTGTCCAAGGGAGATTCATCCATGCAATTCTTCAGCCCATCCTGAACAGAGTCAAAAGTGGTGGCCATGTGGATAAAGGAATGAATTCAGAAACCGAAACCAATGAAACTGGGTCAGTTGTGAAAGCAGATGTTGTTACTACCTTTCCATCATCAGCCACCACTTTGCATTTTTTGTCAAAATGATTTGTTGAACGTAGAACACACGTTGACCCTCTGAGCGGTCCATCAGCGGCAGCTGGGATGGCCGAGTGTCCACCGATAAAGAAGCGAAAGCATGAGGAGAGGGACCTCAGCTTCCTCCTGGTGAAAAGCAAGGATGGCCGAGACTCTCTTTTTGTTGATCTTGGTAAGAGAAGGCTGAGTTCTCTAGATTAGATAACCCAAATAGAGAAATCAGCCCCTACACACTTTCTGTTTTTACATCCAATTCTGTCTCCAATCAAATAGACATAATCAGATATATAAACTCTCAGCGATGCATTAAAAATTTAAATGCATCAATATATAAGGATGTATAATAGATTTCATGCGGTGTGATAAGACTTTAACCACAGCAGCAAATCCCTCATAACCACATGAACTGGGCATGATCTGATCTTTTTCTCTGATGATTTCCTTCACATTGGTGTCATCATGTGGTCAGATGGTGCAGAGATCAGTTTCTGTTTTGACATTTGTGATCAGATTCAAGTTCTTTGACTCCTTATTTGGTTTCTAGCTTTGAAGTTGATTAAAAAAAATGTTGAAACCGGATTTTATTTATTTATTCCATAGCACCTTTGCTTATGACGGATTTATTGAATGTGTTGTCATTGTTTTTCATTCTAATTTTCTAGTCAGCTATGTTTAAGAGCTTTTTGTTAATGTATATACCTGAACAGAAAGTTTTCATTTTAATGTGTCTCTAAATACAGAGTGTGCCTGTCTTTATACAGTAATTGTGTATGCTAAAGGTCATATTTTACACAAACAGGGGTGTACACAAAGAACAGAAATTTCCGGCTGTACAAGTCGTCAAAAGTGGGGAAGAACACTGCGTTCACAGTGGCAGAAGACAACCAGTTTACTCCCAAGCCTGAGAAAGGAGTCTCTTCAGAGGAATGTGTTTTCCTGGCATCATTAGTGTGTAATGTGAGGTACAATGAGCCCCTTTAATTAACTTTTTGACTTATCCGTTTTTTTAATGTTCTCTGTCAAACCACCACGTCAGTTAATATTCCTGCCTGTAACCAGTTTCACAGGTCAGAGAATCCTCACCTGGGACATCCCAGAAACAAATGAGCATAAATCCTCAGCCCCTCACTGTCAGCAGGAATCAGATTCATGTCCAGGTAACGTTTGACTAAAAGCAGCAAGTTTTCCTCAGAGCTCCTCTCGCACTCATTCATCTGTTTTCAGTCTGTTTAGCTGTGGATGTGCAGATATTTTGAATATTATCACTTGTTTTACCTTAATCATTTTAGTCTAAACTCACATTAATTGTATTTTGTTTGCCACAATTCCAACAGGCACATTTTCTGGTTGCCTATCATCCCCTCACCAAGAAGTGGACCGATTTGTATTGACTTTGGTTCAAAAGGATGGAGTTCAAGGAAGTGAGTGTTTGATTGATGCAGGACACAGTTCCATATCATCACATCTTTAGAAGGATCATTCAGATAATTAATCATCGTTGCTGTAAATGTAGTCCTCCCTTCCTCCCAATTTATATCTTGACAATATATCCTGGCTTTGTTAGCCACAGCTTCATTTAGATTATAGGTTAATTGAATGAATGAATTAGTTTTCTCAGAAACAGTATTCAGTAAACATTTCTACACAAATCAGTCAGAGGTGTATGTAACTTTAAACTTCCAGACTTTCATAACGTCCTATGAAACCAACAGGCATAAGACGATGGAACTACTTTGCCGCGGAGCAGCTTCTGGTCTACGACATCGCCAAATACCGCTGGTGTGAAAATGTGGGGAGGTTTCACAAAAGCAACAACATCATGTAACTACTGTACCTCTCATGTGGTTGTTGTTTGTGTGACCGTCAGTCTTTCTGACCAAATCTCATAATCCTCTGCAGGATTGTTGTGGATTTTAAAGAGGAAGTCTGGTATCAGAAGTGTCATGACCCTGACTGCAGGAACTTCAGGTCCTCAAGTGAGTCTGACCCCTAATCCTCTTTATTTATTTAGTTTATAGAAGTAATTCACAGATCTTTATGTGGTTAATTGTAAGGGAATCTTTTTTGTTCTTTCCAATTTAACAGGTTATCCACTGCCACAACAGATCTGTGTTAGCTACATCCTGGCACTGGTTAGTTCAGTTTCTATTTACAGCTCGACAGGCTAAACTCACCTGGAAATTCTGAGACTGAGTGTGAATTATCAAAGGGGTTTTGATGTTTGTGCGCAGCAGCAAGCGATCACACCTACTGTTCTCTCACAGGACGAAGAGGATCAGGCTTATTTGATGGATGATGCCGGTAATTTTGAACTCTGCCAGGAACCAAAACAAGCCCCTCAGAGCATGGCGTTCCCAGAGAGGAGGAGCCTGGACGAATGGGGAGATGACCAGGACTATTTAGAGAGTCTGGATGGCTTTGAACACAACACGGGGGAGATCTCAGACCAAATTCTGCTCACGTGTATGTCGGAGTTTGACTCCCAGTAGGAGATGAGGTTTGTGTTATTTTACTGTGCATCTTCAGAGATACTGCCAACATTCACTGCCATTTGATTCAGCATTTTAACTCTGATAAAAAACTATGGTCACTGTATTATGTCCTGTTTATGCCTCAAAGATTAAGCCACCTTTTAAACCTTTGTGCCTTATCTTACTCTTTCTTAAAGACCCGTGTCCAACCAAAAGAGAGCACTCAGTCATTCTTAACAAACCACAGTTGTTAAAACAAAAAACTGACTATGAATCGAAGCCAAAACTTCAGTAAGTATAGAAAGTATTTATTCATGTCTTTTGTCAAAATACAAACAGATGCTTTTCATTAAGATTGCTCATTGGCCCTTTTCATACTGTAAGAATCGTATAAACATAGCAAGACTTGTGATGCCAAGGAGCACGGTAGTAGATACGCAGAACAGCCACCATGCATTGAAAATGTTCGGAACATTACAGGCTTTTTCTTTTATGATTAAGTTGTGAAGCTGAAATGAATACTGATTCTGTGGGCCATTGGTAAAGATAAGGAATTTCTTTAGAAAAGCTGTCCAATAATTAACGAAAAAAACAATTTAACATTTTTCATCTCGGTTCAATGATTCAACAGAGATTAACACAACCTTTTTTCGCTGCCTGTGGAACTGAGATTGGGAGGACACTAAAAAGAAGTTTGCATGTAGAGTAAAGCAGCGTTTAACATTTTACATGCAGCTGCAGTTTAAAGCAATGAAACAGAAAGCAGTTAAACCACTGTTCAGTACATTTAGTGTTTAAACAGCTTCATGTAATCAGCTGTAGAGCATCAAGGCTATGTACTTTTTACGCAAATAAAACTTTGCCGCATATGAACTATTTATAGATTTGATAGTTGTGTTAAAAATCAACTTAAATAGATTACCAAATTGATAAATAGTTGATATTAGTCACTGGAAAGCATTATGCCCCCAAGAGTAGAAACAAAGTTTATTTCAGGAGCTGGAGTCTTGGACCATAAAGAGTCAGATTTTCTCAAGGTGTAGGCTATTAAGAACACATTTTGATCTGCCAGTTTCTATCAGAAAAAGTACAATTTAAGCAATATTTTTGGATATTCGAGACTTTGCTGTAGAGTAACCCAACTAAAAGGGTGAGACTTACTTTTACTTTGCCCATATTGTTTGAAGGCACTGGTCCAAAAAATTATTCAGTCTTCACCGGCAGAGCAAAATGCAGAGCATCCTCTGAGTAGTTCTAAAGCCCTCCCTGGCCACAGTTCACATTTTAATCCTGGCATAAAGGTTGTCAATCTGTTCTCTGAAGCGCTTTTGAAGCTGAGGCCTTTTGGACTTCAGGGTGGGAGTCAGCAGCCCGTTCTGGACAGTGAACATCTCAGGATGCAAAGCAATATCCCTCACCTGTGGTGCAGCCCAAAGGATAATTCACTCAAGTGAATACGGAGCAAGACAAATTACGGCTGCAAATAAAGATGGCCAGAACTGGCAGAAGTCACAGAAGTCACCAGTTACCTGCTCGAATGACTTGAGTCCTGATTCTTTGCCCAAATTCACCATGTCCTCCAGAATGGCTGCCTTCACCTCCTAAAGATGGCCACACAGTGTTAGGAAGGTGTGAGGAGTACAACTACTGGTTCAGATTGTTACTGCTCAGCAGTCTGACCTTGTTATTGCACAGTTCAGAGAAAGACCCTTCAAACCCTCTTTTCCTGGCCCAAATAGGTAAAAAGTCTGGATCGGGTACCACAATCCCCACCAGGCATGCCTGGAAAAATTATTTGCAGCATAAGATGAGGATGAAATTAAACTGAATGCATTCATGTCTTCGAAAGAAAACAGAAGATTACTAACTGACCTGTAGGCAGTCACCATGAACAAATATCTGAGCCACGGGATCGCAGCGACTGTAAATGGTCTCAATTTTCTCAGGCGCAATGTACTCTCCTTGTGCCAGCTTGAAGATGTTTTTCTTTCTGTCGACGATCTTCAGAGTACCATTCTGCAACAAACCAGAGAAGCAAGTTTACATCTGACCTCAGCGATCATCAGAAGTTCCATCAGTTCTGCTGTTCATCCGCTTTTACGAACAGGAAGCCATTTCCCAATGTCCCCTGTGTGCAGCCAGCCCTCCTTGTCGATCGTCTCAGCGGTTTTCTCAGGCTCCTTTAAGTATCCCCGGAATACATTCGGCCCTTTGATACACACCTAAAAAAAACACACATTACATCAAAATATTTAGTAATAATCCAGCATGTAGAAATGGACTGCAACTGTTTTTAAAGAGATATTTCTTTGGAAAATATTGTTTTTTCTTAGTATTTATTCTTGTATTTTTTATCCAATTAAGTTTACTATAGGAGTGCAGAGAGTGTACAATGAAGAGTTGGAAACCTGTCTGCAGAAATTCTGCAACATGGGTTTTTAGATGTTGTAATGTGCAATTGTTTGTTTGTATATATATAAATAAATAGAGATAGAGAGAGAGAGATAGATATATGTTTTGCGGCACATAAAGTGTCTTTATTTAGGACCTTTTTGCACAGAGCACTAATGTTTGTTAAAAAAACGTTCCTTTTTTTTTTTTTTAAACAATTTTTACATTTCTTGTAGCCAGAATAAATTGTACATAGAGTAATCCCATTCCCATTTAACATGCTTCATAATAAAGAGTACTCTTACCTCTCCTTCTCCATTGGCTGCCAGGTAATTCATTTCTGCCACATCTACAAGTTTTATAATATTGCAGCATAGAGGAGGCCCAACATGACCTAAGGGTACAGTACTCTAGTTTTATGCACCATGATATTAGTTTCCTCTACACGCTGCTAAAATTCAAACATTTGAATGCTTACCAGCTGACCAGTCTCCAGGTAGCGTCATGGAGATTCCACCTGAACATTCAGTCTGACCATAGCCTTCATAGAACTGTAGAAAGCATAAATAACAATAGTTACAGTCAAGAAATAAAACTCAGTTACAGGCCTGCAGCCGGCCAGATGGACATTAAAGCGACTCACGTGACACCCGAGGGCAGCTCGGAGAAAGGTCAGGATGGTTGGGGACACGGGGGCAGCCCCTGTGATCATAATTCTAACACGACCTCCTAAACTCGCCTGCGAAATGCAAAACACACTTCAATGTTTAAATATTACTCTGAAACCTTCAGCAATTTCTTCCAAACAAAAAAAACTTTCTGAAAGATTTTGAGGTTGTGGTCAAATCTAAATGTGTGTTTGTCTAGTTTTTCATCTGCAATTGCCAATTGTGCATATCTAAGCAGTTCCTAATATGTTATTTCCCCATTGATTTGAATTGGAGGTAAATAGAACACAAAGTCCTTTGAGACACGTCTCATGTGTACCTGTACTTTTTTGAAAATGAGTTTGTCCCAAATGGTGTCTGATCTGACCAATCCATTTTTAAGGTCAGATTCTTTCCTTCTGAAGGCAAAATCCAGGAGCCATCTTTTCAGCGGTGTGTTGGCCTGACTGAAAACCTGCCGAAGAAGATGAAAACTGCTCAAAATACAAATACCCTTCCAGGCGACAGAGAGATGTCCACATAGGGAAAGAAAAGGTTTAAGAAGAGTTGTTGCGGCAAGTGATACAAGCTAAACATTGACCGACCTTGTCAAACATGCGGTTGAGGAGGCGAGGGACAACAGGAAATACCGTTGGCTGCAGCATTTTCAGATCATCCATCAACAGTCTAATGTCCCCTTGGAAAAATCCTATTCGGCCGCCCTGCATTTGGAGAACACACTAAAAGAAAAGAAAAAAATTAGTGAAAGTTTCTTATCCCAACTGCAGCTAATGCAACCCAACCCAGCTTCTCATATTTGTTTGATGAATGTATGGTGCAGGAGCCATTACCAAATGCATTCATTGTGAGTAAATAAACAAGGGAATGGAAATTTGACAGTAAGTAAGCAAGATATATAAGCAAGTCAATAACATACCCCCAGAACCCGTTCAAACATGTGAGCTAGGGGGAGATAGGATGCATGCGTGTCATGGATGTTGATGGCATTTACCTGCAGAGGACATACGAAACAGAAGCACATGCACATATGCAAGTCATGCACTCGGGTACTATACCTCCACCAACCTCTCGAACATATGTGCCAGAGGGAGAAAGGAGATGAGCACATCTTTGGTGCTGGGTGTAAATGTTCTCTGGATTTCACCGCAAAGGGAGAATATAGGACATTTGGATGATCAATACGACCAACATGACACAGAAAGAACTCCATATATTGTATCAAACAGCACAATCAAAAATCAAACTGAAAAAATCAGAGAAGCTGAAGAACAAATTAAAACCTAAATAAAATTGAAAACTGAAAAAAAATTAAACTGAATACAATCTGGAAACTGTGTATATAAATTAGATAATAAACAGGTGAAAGAAACTATTTTGAATGACAAAATATTCTGAAACACAAAGAAAGTTCAAACTAAATCAAACTAAAAATAGGAACATTTAAAAAAAAAAATAGGACCAGATGAAGATAAAAAAACAGCCAAAGAGTTCAATGGTCGAAGGATTTTATTCTGTTAAAAAGATTAAAAAATAGCCTGAGGGTAGAAGAGCACCATTTGAAAAAGTTTTTTTCTTTTTTTAGCAAAGAAAAAAACAGGAATCATTTGAATGCTATACATTTCTCAACTCCTCGTCCAGATGATAACTGGAAGATCCCTCATTCAAATAAAAGTTTACCTCTAAACTTTTAATGACGGCTGCAGCATCTGAGATGACGTTTTCATGAGTGATCAGTGCTCCCTTAGGGTTTCCTGAAAAGAAAACAACATGAGGACAATTCATGATGTGAAGAAAACCTTTGAAAATAGATTAAGCCATCATTTGTGTACAGACCCGTGGTTCCAGATGTGAAGCAAACAATTGCGAGATCCTCTGGTTTTGGAGGCTGCAATCAAATCCAAAACTTACACAAAATCATGACTTGAATTTCTTCTGATATAGAAAGAATGTATGTTCCTCCTTTTCTGCTGGCATGCATGTCTTTCTCTTAGACAGTCACGATGACTCAGAAAATGATCAATATTGAAATAAAGACACTCCTTGGAATTTAATCAATAGGACAGAAGAGATTCTGTCAGTTTGTTCTGACCTAATGTTACCACTTACCACTGGTTTCTTAAGGTTGGCTTTACCCAGAGCCTGGTAAACAAAAGAAAACACAAAATTTTACCAAGCATGCACTAAGTTTGATAGCAATCATGCTTTAAAAGACTACAATTTACACAACCTGAATTAATGAGTAAAAGTGATGGAAATAAGAGCTAGTTTTGCAAATCTTGTCAGAGAACATTGGTAGTATTACACAGAAAAGGTAGAAATGTTGAAGGACTGAAGAACAAACATGTTTCTAATATTTCTCTTACCTCAACCTCCTTAAAACTCAGGATTTCAACTCCACACCCCTTTCCCTGGGCCACCAAATCACGGTCAAAAGCCTCTATGAGAACTATAGTCTTTAGAGTACTCTCTTTTTCAGCTATACATTCCAGAATCATCCGAGCCTTCTCAGGCACATCGCAGAACACTGTAGATATGCAAGCTGAAAGAGGGATCACATCGAATTAGGAACATCTATGCCTGAGACCTACAGCCCCCCTCTGAGGACGAGGTGTAGTTAATGTGTGATGATGTTCATTAGGGTTATCGTTCCAATACCTTTCTTGATTTTGTAGCCAATAGCCTCCTTGCCAAGTGTGTCGTAAAGTGGGACAGCCACTAAGGAGTATGTGTAACAGCCCAGCTCTGAAATGGTCCACTGAGCAGAAAACAGTGAATAGAAATTCCAATAAAAATAACAACAGAGAAATAAAAAGATATTTGTTGTAGAGTGAAAGGCTCAAAAGGGTCAGAACTATGTCAAACATTATTTACAAGTAAGAAGTGATAAGAAAAGGTTTTACAAACACAAGAAAATATGTTTTACATGGAGACTTCAATGAAACTGCACAACATTTTATATTGAGAAAAAAGACCAAGCTATAAAATGAAATACAAAGACTTTGTAGGCTCGACCTATGAATCCAAGACATTTAATAAGAAATTCAAGCTACTCCAGCTTCCTCAAGCTGGATGGACTGCTGTAAAAATGTCAAAATGATGCTACAGATCTTAGGTCAAGCAAACGGCACCACTGATCAAGCAGGATAAAATGATCATGTCTTTGACCAGATGGTTTACTGAAAACCATAGCATACCATCATGAAGGATCAAAGATTAAAGTGGAGGTACCTCTGGTCTGTTCTGGGAAAAGATGCCGACAAATTTGTCTCCCGTGTGAGAGAGTCCTCTGTGAAGGAGGGCAGATCCGATGTTCTCTGCTCTGTCTACGACCTGAAACAGCATAATTCGTTTTAGGTTCATAGGGACTGGATTGTCGCTTTGTTGCGGTTCCACATTAAACACCACTTTTCACCTCTTTATAGGACAGCCACTCATATGGCTGGTTTGGCTTCCTTGAACCAAGGCAAGGTCCATTATCTGGAAAAGGAAAACAAAGTTCACTTTCAAACTCTTTCTCGCTTCAACCAGTTCAGCTGATACAAATTATTCACTCACTTGATACCCGGAGTCCTCTCATGAACGCATCATATACCGTAAGTGTATCGCTGTAGTAGTATGTCAAGCACTCCTCAGTCAGCACTGATCTTCTGGCATATTCTCCACCCTGCAAACAACATACCGTTCACAATCTCACAACCACCTGTGTTGTCCAGGAGCGCACTTTGTTATTTTGTAATTCTGTAAATGTTGATGGGAATAATGATGCCAGCCCCTGGAGATGATCCAAGGCACAGTATATTCCAGCAGAATGAGGTCAGCTGGTCAGGGATTTTTTATTTTTTGTAATGAACCTTTGGGCATGTTATAGCTGCAAATGACTTCTGGGAATTTCAGACCACCGCAACTAAGGATAAAAAGCAACAAAGAACCAAAACGAATCCAGCAATATTGGAGAAGACCTCGCTTACTGGTATTTCCACTGATTGGAGTCCGAGGTCACATGGCGGTTTGATGGCTTTTGGTCGGGTGGCAAACCAGTAGGTGGTGAGGGCAGCGAAGGCTCCCATACCCATGAGCGTATTTGTGGGAAGGCCTCGGACATATTGTCGAATGTCATCCAGCTCAGGAATCCGCAGCTGTCTCAGGACATCCTGAGCCTGCATGTCTGTCCTGCACTGACCCTGCCAAAAAAACCGAGGGAAGAGCGTGTCATTTCCAAACTTTGCCTTATCCCCTACTTTTTTCAGTTCCATCCATGTTCACAGGTTTGTTTTATAAAAGAGCCCCAAAACCTTTTACTTTAGTTTACGGGACTGTGCAAAAGTCTTACGTCATCCTTCATGTCCAATTAATGAGCCAAACTCCTGTTATCTTTGAAAGTGGGGCAGTGGATTACCTGGCTATCCAAAAGTGTTTCAAAGTTTTTTATTTAACACTAGCTCCTTTTTTAAAATAAAACGTTGGTGTGGACCGCATACCTGACCATCTTCAGAGAGGTGAACAGAACACTGTGCCAACAAATGATCTGCAGTTTTTTGAAAAATAATTTTATGTTCCGTCTTTAAGAACGGCTTTACCATAGACAGATATTGGCTTTCATTTCTTTAGCTGCATCCACAGTTTGACAGCCATTAATTGCATTTTTGTGCCTAAAAGGTAACTCACAAGGAGACATTGGCTGTACACCTGGCATGTTTCAGCATGGGATGCATTGATTCCTTAAGATCTTTGTGGAAATCTGAAGTGAGACAGAGGTGACTGTCAGCTAGATTTAAAAAATAATTCCAAAGCATTATATAAATGAATTATGATCAAGAGTTGGAGCATCAAAAAAGCACTTGCTTTCATTCTTTTTTAAATCACTCTTTAAAGTTGCACAATGGGATTCCTGACTTGACAGAGGATTAGTTCCCATTTTTCTATCATAATTATTTTTACACATTTAGATAAAGATGTAACAAACTGACCTATGTGGGTTCACATCATATTCTTCTTACTTAAACAGATTAATCAGTACGAAAAGCTACAACCTAGCTCTCTCTCACATTCCTCTTCACACATGCACAGCCCCATCTGGACAGTGAAAACTCATCCTGCTTGCCCTGTCTCTCTTGGTGAGTTCCATAATAGACACCTGTACATCATTACATGGACCAAAAAATTGTATCACAAGTGCTGGTGTTGTTTTAAATGGTTTAGAAAAAATCTAAAACCATGCAACACATTCGCTGTTAAATACCTTCCTTGCTAAAATAGCTTTTAAGCCATCCAATTGTTTTATTCATTTAAAATGATACAAATGTATTCTACTGAGCAGAAAAAATGGAGACAGTGAGAGAGTTACCAAATAAAAAAAAAAATTGAAAATTTTATAATAGACAACTAAACATGTTAATGTCTAAAAAACATTTTGTTGAGAGACTCGTCTTTTCACCTTGCTGCATACAGATGTGCTACCCTATTGAGCAGCTGTGCACTTGGAAAGAAATATGACTCCGCATACATTTTCTAATCCAAAGACTCAATAAAGTCACACAGACACAACCACAGATGTTAAACCATGTGCTCTGGGAGGTAAGAAAAGCCTTCTGCTCAGAATATTTCGAAGATGACCTCACTGGACTGAGCTCACATGCTTCCTGGAGATCTCATTCTAACCCACTAACATTTTAATATCCCAATCAGACATGCCAGAATAAGCACAGCTGCTGAGACTATCAACTCCATTAACAAATTAAATCTACTTGGTTTTATGGCAGGAAAGCTCAAACTCAGTGTTTACATTTATTTGGATTAATCTTTCATTTACAAAATCTCAAAACAAACCCACATTATCTAATAGCATAGTCCCCATACGGTTTATGGTAATCCATATGAAATTCACATCTGTTTTCAGCCTGTAACAGCATGCAGGGGAAATCCTCTGATCTCTGGATTGGAGGTAAATTAAGTGAACTGCTACTACAAAGGTAACAACTGACTTCTTTTCTTACCAACATGCCCATGACCAACATGACTAATGCCAACTAAGACAGTGTCATAGAAATTGCACCAAATAAAAGGCCATTCAAACTGACAAACAGTGGTCTTTGTTGAAATGACATTTGGACCACAAAGTACCTGCACCTGTTTTCCTCTGAGGAATAAAAGCTTGGAGAAGACACACATCAAATCTCACAAGTGGTTCTAAAGTGAAACTTTCAAAAATTTGCATCAACTTATCCTCATGTAAATTTCAAATGCAGCTGAAAACATATTCAGTAGGGTCATCTTAGAGTAGTAACAGATGGAAATATGGTTAATTTCTGTACTCACAGTGCTACGGTGTGTAATTAAGAAAGCTAAGGATTGTGTCCAAAGTGGAGACGTGCAGTTATCTGAAAGTCCCGGCGCTGCTGCTGTAGCTATTAGAAGGACTCACACTGACCTCAAATAGACTCCTGAAGCCTCATAACTATGAATAGCAGAGACACGCCCCTTTTAAAAGAGAAACATGGAACCCTGAGAGACCTCTTTCCACACACTACAGATCACAGCAGCCTGCAGATTGGCCCAAACAGGTAGAATAGTCTTTTCTCTACACAGTGTGTGCAATTCTTATGTTGTTGGGCATCTTAACATCTAAAACCGGTCCACCAAAAGAAATCCACACTGATTACAACTAAATATGTGAAGTGCAGCTGACAAGTGAGTTGGCTGATCCCTCCCTGCTTAACAATGACTCACTCATCATTACATCTGCATGTCTGACCATGTGTGCAGATGCCTGGAAGAAGTTCTCATCTAAAGTTCTCGAACTGAAATTTTTATCATACTTTTTCAGTTAAGATAATCGGAACCTGGACTTGGATGAGTAACCAAACGTTTCTCTCGCTGTTTTTCTCTTTCTCTCTCTATGTATATTTATATATATGTATATATATATACGTGTGTAACCCACGCCCTCTGTAGTCCACTGCTGCACCTCTCCTAGACTCTGCATTGTGATTCTTGTTGTTGTTTGATGGAGAGTCATGCGGAGGGAAAGAAGCACCAGACGGGGAGGCTCGTACTTGTGGCTGAGACCTTGCCGTTTTTTAAATTTATTTTCTTTGCAACCGGCTTCAGGACACCGGACAGATAAGGACTATACTCAACAAAAAACTACTACTTCTTCCCGCCCGGCTACCACATCCCGCGCTAGCATGCTAGCCACCCTCATGGCCACATCCGATCAAACAGCAAAATAAACTAAGTCAATAATACTTCCGCCAACGGCGGACTTTAGTTGAACAATTGGAAGAACAGTTCGCATGCACAAATTATCAGGACATGTAAAATACACACATTATATGGTTTTTATGCCGCGCTTACCTTTCAGGGGAAAGAAAGCTCTAACACAAAACAAAGATGGCGTCCTAACCAGCGTAACTCCCAGAACCATCGCGTGAACTGGCTGGCTGTAATGCGACAACCGTGCCACAGTGCCACCTTGTGACGTAAACAGGTCACTTCCTTACATCCGCCCCCTCTTTATTTGGTGGCGTCTTACCCATCGAAACCAAATTAAACAGGTGAACTTAGATACCACTTGGACAACCCACCTTCCACACAAATAAAACTTCAATAGTATTAGCAGTATTTCTGCTACCAATGGCCTGCTGCTCACCTGGCCTTAACCCTCTGCCACAACCTTCATACTCTTCTTATCTTGTCCTGGTCAGTCTCAGACTTTGTAACCTTTGACTCACAGCACAGCTTCTTTGGGAAACGTTGATTCCATGTTCAGTTTCTCCTTGAAGACATGGGACCCGGAGATATGTCATCCCCAGCTACAGCCCTATTTGTCTCCTCTCCAGAACTCATTTGTCCTACATCCATCTCCACGTTCCCTATGTCCACATGTTCATCCTCTTCGTTTGTGCCAGGTAGCACCCTCTCCACATTTCCTCTGTGCTAGTATGTTCTTTGTTCTCACAGTTTGTGTTCCCTCCACATTTTCCTCTGCCATCCAGTCCTCAGCTGTATTTGACTCAGTGCCTGCATCGTTCCCATTCAAACCCAGCTCAGCTTCCTCTCTCAATGCTCCTTCATTATGCTCGACTGGGAGAAACATACATTGTGTCAGGAGATTGCGGTGAATCACTCTTTCTCTCCCTCCATCTTCCGGCTGCACAACATACACAGGGATGCCAGGTTGCTTCTTCACCAAAAGGCATGGACGAGGCTCCCACCTGTCTCCCAGTTTCTGCCGACCCTCCACTTGGTATACTTTGACGAGGACTCTATCCCCTGGACTGAAGACTTGATTCTTTGCACTTTTGTCACAATACTTCTTCTGCTGCTCCTGCCTGCCGCAACATTTGGTTGGCTTGTGTGTAAGCCTGTGACAGACAGTCATGGATAGTTCGGACAAAAACACTGTACCCACAGGAATCATTCTTGTTGTGGAGGGTAATGAACAGGGGGTGGTGTCATATGCACCTGGGGAGCAGGAGTAGAGTGTGCTTAGCCGGTATATCTTTGTGAGCTAGGCTGACCATCTGGTTGGATGGGGTTGGGGGCCTGTGAACTGGGAGGGAAGCTTGGGACACATAGGGATTAGCTTGTGGTGTGATAACAGGGCTCATAACACTCGACGGTGTTGGCTGGGGCACAGGATCATCCACTGGATACATGGCAATTGGAAAGCTGTAGTTTGACCGATTTGTCTGCCCTCTCACTCCTGTGGCTGGCATGGCATCCAAACTGGGCAGGGGGGCCTGTACTGGGGCTCTTGAGGCTTGAATGGTGGGTGCTTGGCTTGACCTAATCCAATAAGGTGACAACACTGGGGGCGGTGGGTATGGCTGTGAGCCTACCACAGGCCTTGGGGGGTGTCCATGGGTGTGAGAATCTTATGAATCCTGTGCCAGGATTCACCATTGCCCCATCACCCAAAGGGTGGATTTGGGTTCCATCTCTGCCATGGTAGGGGCTTGTTGCAGGAGCATGGGAGGATTGCGTGTTTGAGGTTGCAGCAGAGGGTGCTTCCGGCCCCAACAGGGAATCTGCGCATCCAGCCCACTTTTTTTTCACAAAGTCAACAATGAAAGCACTGTAAGCACATTAATATCTCACTTGTTATTTAGAAGGATACACTGTTAAAGGTAGACACTCTTCCACTGTTTATCAGGATGTCAGTAGAGCTGAAGCTGGACGCACAGTTCACTCCTTGACAAATTTGCAGACTTGGCGTCCCGCGTCGTACTACCAGTCTAAGGACTAAGTGCTGGGTCTCGAATCGTCACAATATGGGTCAAGGCACCAAAGATGTAACCCATTCCCTCTTTCGTCCACTGCTGACACCTCTGCAGCTCTCCTAGACTCTGCGTTGGGATTTTTGTTGTTTGGTGGAGCGTCATGCGGAGGGAAAGAAGCACCAGACGGGGAGGCTCATAATTGTGGCTGAGACCTTGGCGTTTTATTAATTATTTTTTTCTCTGCAACAGTCTTCAGGACACCCTTTCAGGAGAAATGAAGGTAAAACACAAAAACAAAGATCTCTTTAGAAATAGATCTCTCACTCAAAAAATAATCAACACTATATCAATCCATAACACAAAGCATATCGTTGTTTCTCAGATAAGGACTATATTCAACAAAAAACTACTACTCCTTCCCGCGCTAGCATGCTAGCCACCCTCATGGCCACATCCGACCCAGACATCAAACAGCAAAATAAACAAAGTCAATATTACTCCTGCCAACGGCGGACTTTAGTTAAAAATTGGAAGAACAGTTCACATAAACAAATGATCAGGGTATGTAAAATAAACATATTTTACATATTATATGATTTTTATGCCAGATGCCGCAACAGCGCTTACCTTTCAGGGGAAAGGAAGGTCAAAGACAAAACAGGTCAAGTCCTTACTTATATTTATAAATAGAGAGAGAGACAGAGAGAGAGAGAGAGAGAGAGAGAGAGACAGGTGTTGCAGCTTGCATTGCATTTCATTTTGGGACTTTATCTGCTCAACATGTATCAATTGTGCCATACAACAGTTAGAAGGTCAACGCCGCACAGGCTGCCACGATTTAAACTTTGAGCAGAACAGTTTAGTTCACAGTTCGATGTATTCCATTTGTTGCTACATCAAAACATCTACAGTGTTTCATTCACATGTTTTTCACTTTGTACGATCTGATGTACATTTCAGTTTCAACTTTCTCATAAGTTGAGAAGCTAAATTTGTATTTTCATAAGATGTTTTGTAAAATCTTTATTTGCACCTCCTAAAGCAGTGGAAATACTATCCATTTTTTGTGTTTTAAAAAGAGTTCCTTAAAGAAAAACGTTCATTTAGAACTTTAGAAACATCAGCTTTTGCGCACGCCCTCTATAGAACTAGTGTTTTTTCATGGTCACGTAGACTCTGATGTTTCATTAAATGTACAAAGAATAAAGAATGTGTAGAGAATTTGAATATAAAAGAAAATGCTACATACAAACAAAAAACTGTTAAGTCTTCAGATGTCTTGTTGATTGTAACTAAAAGGTATTTGATTAATTGTGAAGTTGAGCAGATTTTCTGCCATCTTTGACATTTCTACTTTAAAATGTCAACCCTGCATTAGATGATCAATTAATCTGATAATAATAATAAATAGTTTTTGAAGCTTTTGAAACTTAAACTTACCCATGAAGTTTAAGAAATGTTATTTATGATTTAACAGATGACATGAGTACAAGAGGATAGGTTGGTGGTTAAACTATAAATGTCGTACTCTTCAAATGCATCTTTCAGTCAGGTGAGGAACACCAGGTGTGCACTGTTGGTGTTGTGCTCAATTAAAGGTTTTTGGAAATAAAAAGTACTCCCACAACCCGTTTGTGGCTGTCCAGTTTTATACAAATGTGAACACTTTTAAGAATAAAGATCTCTAAGATTCCCTGTCCCTAAAACCTGCCACTGCTGGTCACATGGTGATGCAGTGAAGAAATTGTATTTGAAGGGGGAGAGTGAAGGACAGGGTCTGTGAAGTGGAACAAAGTTCAGGACCTGCTGTGCTGACACACCGCCAGGACATCAGGACACACTGCCGTAACACTGCCCAGACCCAAAGTGCTGAACTAACCGGCCAATGGCAGAGCCGAGCCAGTGCCAGTTGTCTGAAAATCACACTGAGCTGGAATCACGATGCACCCGTCACAGATCCAGCCAATGAGATCATGTTTCAGCAGGTCTGCTGAATGCTGGGTTGCGTCACACCATCAAAACCTCAGCACCTGACCCAACGTCATCTAAAGCAACAACTCAAAGCTCCGAAATTTACCATCCGCTTCTTTGTTAAAAGTGGGCAGTTTCATAAAGATATCACGATTCACAGATTCCCACCATGAGACCAACCATCTCTTAAATAGCTGTATGAAGACTGGGTTGTAATTAGACAATGACTGGATTAACACTGAATCTCAACACTGAAACCCACCAATGCATCACAAAATTTGGATAACAGTTTGTAAAAAAACAAACCCAGCTTTTCACACTCGCCTCTAAAGGTGTCTAGAAAATCCAGAGGAATGGAGGGAAACCTGCTCCATCACAAAAAGGACAAAAAGCTCTCATTGTTCCTCTAACGCATTCCATCTTAATCAACCAAAAGAAAAATACTGGCTGTTATGTTTTCACAAAGTAGGCAAAAGAGAGATAAGCCAAAGAAAAAAAAAGTTTATCTGCACGCTCGATACTTTTTCATCCCTGCTGATAGTGTCAATTTCATTTTTCATCCATGACATTCCTGTATGCAGAAAAAAGGGAGACACAAACACCCTATTGTCTTGACCTTAATATACAATACTATCTCTCGAATTTAAGACCTTTTGATCATTTAATGGTAGAAACGTTGCTCAAAACTCTGTTGTACACAATCAGACATACCTGATAACAGCAGGCAGAAGACTACACGACAATCATCACACAGAAATGAATGAAAGAATATGAAAACAATTATTATTATGAGTTTATACACTGAATTTCACATTTTTAAAATATCTTGTCACTTCAAAACTGTTTGAAATATAATAGAATGGTTTAAAACATTTATTATCAAAATGGCATCTTACAATGATCCCTTTAACACTGTAACAAATGATCAGAATGGATGAAGCGCCCACTTTTACTTACATAAAATCAAGTTTAAAATAAGATACGGTTTAATACGCTTTAATTCAGTGCTGGCATCCTTTCTTTTTTTCTGTTCTTAAGGCAGATTGATTACAAAATTACAAAGAATCTCATGTTTTGCAGTTTGAGTATTATTTTAGGAGAATAACACAGCCATCTGTTTGTATGTTTTGATTGAACGTTAATTCTGCAGTTCCCAGAATGCCCACAAGATAGAGCACCTGTGCAAATTACGATTGAATTGAATTCATTTTTAACACTTAATGTTCCTTATTTTTTTACGAAAAATCCGGGATAACCTGTGAGCTCGATGAAAAATGTTGCTTTTTCTGCCGTATTTGAAGGGCCTAGATAGTTAAGTATAACTGAACAACTTTCTTCTAATGAAAACACTCAGATCAATGATTGTAAAATACTCTTGTTTAAGAGTCTTTATTTATAATGGGAAACATTACAATCAATGTTATCCCATCGGTGTGGTGAGAAGGAGACTGTATCTGGCTGAATCTTACTGGCTTTATTTCACGAGGATGTGTAAAGGCTTTTTCTCAAATAGTCCCTGTGTTGCTTTTCAAAGGAGGCTGCTGAAGCATTCAGTCTGAGCTCGGCTTAGATCATTTCCCCGGGCTCAGTGGGGACCGTGTGAACTGCTGCCGTTCAGGCTGACGGTGGCGCACCAAGCCAAAGGATTGTGCCGGGTCCCTCCTCAGGGGTCAGCACGGGTCAGGGCGCAGTGCCTGACAACAGCAGCGGCTGCTGCTGCCGCACGGCGTCGTCGCTGGAGGCTTGTTTATCGTTTCCTGTGTGCAGACTTTTTTGTGTAAAACCCAGACTAACACTGCCAGGACTCATCTGCGGATGTATATTATTTCATCGTGTTGTTCACAGCCTGCTGATCAGTTGCAAATGTCACATCGTTCGTGCTGAGAACAACACGGATTTTGTTTCTCAAGGCACTGGATTTTAATTTTGTAACTTGGAATTTTGACATGCAGTGCACAATGGATCTTATACAATATGTTGATTAGGCATATTTTGTCCACAATCAAAAATATACCATAAAAACAATCTGCACCAATATTTCTTCGTGTAAATTCGGGTATAAAACAAGAAAGCCAAATCGGCGCAAACTGAGTTTTAACTGAGTGTCAGTTAACCTAAAATATTTTTGAACCGGACTATAATTGTGTATATGTTTTTTTTTTATTATAATTGTACAGATAATCGTTGCTTCAGATCCGTTTTTAAAAATCTGTCTACATCCCTTACAAACATGATTACGAAGTGTAATGAGATTTTGATAAAGTATCCATAATAGGGATATTCAGGACCCTATCTTGTTTATTCAGATGTGTGGTTTTAGTTGTCTGTATGCACTGTAAAGTAAGATTCACACATAATAAATGTAATCCAAGCGAACTTTTGTAATCAATCCCAAAAGCGCGCGGTTTGCTGCCCTTGCACGTGCGCAAAACCAGGAGAAAGTCTGAATTTTTCAGTGGACTCAGGGGAATGTTTATCACCTATTTAAATCCTACAAGTTTTATTATTCACTATAACAAACCCAACGGTATGATGATCTTAAATATACTGCCAGAATGACGTAAAAGTTGTAAAATATGCTCAAAGCACAGCTTTGAGAGCTCCGCACGCAGGGGTGTGGGAGGCACTCAGGCCAGCCCCAAAACAGAAATTTGTTAAAAGCTTATTCATTGAATCAGATGTTAACACAAACCGTTTAACAATAATTATTTGAATACCCATAACAACCGTCAGAACATACAGATCCAATACCTTTGGGCAGGAAAACATCAATTTGGTTTCGTTCTGACGCAATATTTAGCGTTACAAAGTCTGTCAGCAACAACTTCTAGCGTTTAATTCGGTTCTTAAAAAAGCAACAACACATAGGTTCCCCCATATTTCAAAGGATAAACGCATAAAAAGTGTTAGAAAATCCACACTCAAGTAATAGGATTTTATGCCCCCGTCCCGCTCACTCGCGCCTTTCTCTCCATGGTGCTCTGAAAACTCTCCAAAAGCTTCAGATGTCATGTGAGCTTTGCTCTCTTCAATCTCCGCTGCTTTTAATTTGTCCAAGTCGCTCACAGGATCAAATATACCCAAGCATGGCGAAAGTTTTCAGATCAAAACGCTGTCAGTCACAAAGGGAAGCCGAGCAAAGTGTTGTGGCGCATGAGAGCGGTTTGAATCCGTGAGAGGGAGCGCACACAATAAACCTGTTGTGGACCTTGCTGTGAAAATATGTTTGAAGAAAACACCCAATTGTTGTATGAAATGTATTCAAGTATAAAATAATGCCCTTTGTTTGGGGGAAAAAAAACTTGAGCAATGTGAGGGTACAAAAGTCCCCTGTGGCATTTACTAGCACCCTTTGTGCTGTTTGCGCTTTGGCGTCTCCACTTGGCGCATTACCCAGGCCCCTTTAAACGCGATTGTTTCTTTCTTTCTAATGACATTTACCGGATCAAAACATGCTGTTAATTCGATCAGAAAGCTTCACCCTTCATAACAATGGCAGTATAATTTCTCCCAAAGTTTGTTAAGTTGACCGAAATTAGGCAAATGAATAGGGGTCTCCAGGCTACCCATCTTGCAGGTGACGGGAATAATGCACGTTCACACCAGCTGCATTCTTCTTTATTTCTCCCTTTCTTTCACAGCATTATTAAAATTTAGGCCAATGAAACTATTCATTCGACTGAATAGACATTTTCTTATAGGATAATAGGATACAAATTGAGCCTCTCCAAAGAGTCTCCAGTGGTGGGTAACCCTCGTGTGCCAGAGGCTGCTGGAGACGCTGGCCCTGACGCAGACGACGCTCGTGTGCCAGCGCTAATCACACACCTGCCGAGGAGTCCAACAAAATAAAGAATGTAAACAAAAAGCTTGCCATCTCTCATAAAAGATGGACGTGTCACCAAGTCGTGTGAGAAACGCCGAGAACAAACGGGGGGACTCCGTCTCCAAAAGATCTCCCCCGAACTTGGCGGAACAGCCTATTAAAGGCTTACTTAATTACTCTAATGACACTGGACAGGCCTTCAAACTTGGACCGGGCTTGGATGAGAGTTAAGATCGCTTGCTGGGATTTGTAAACAGGCGATCGTGTGAGAAACGCGAGTTGGATGAGAAAGGGTTTCTTTTTTTCCGCCCGCTTTGTTTTGAGTGCGCACAGTGCGCCCCACCGGATCAGGCGATCCCAACGCTCAGTTCTTATTTCCCGCCTGGGTTGTTGCTATGCAAATAATATTCCAAACGTAATCACGTGTCTTTTGAACAGCCACGTGGATTAACAAAGCAGGTTTGCCCCCCTGCCAGCCCTTGGCTTTAGGTTTTTTACTATTTCTTTAACTGATCCTAAATGCACACATTTAGCCAATGCACGTCTCTAATCCATGGAATAATTTACACCATGAATGCCGGAGATTCTGGGACGGTCTCTTTATAAGAGACAGCTTTCGCCTCACACATCAGTCTGCTTCGTCTTGCACTAGACTTACACATCTCTTTAACTCGAACCCGAGTTCATTTTTAGCAAGTTTTTCAGGAATTCATCGATGGCCTCGAAAATGAAGGACAGGAAGGTACGCGCTCGTTGTGCGCTCTGCATTTTAAGGACTGAGATATATTTTGAGATTGCACCTTAATAATTTTCATGTTTTTTGGGGGAGGCAAATTGTAAATTAGCTGTTTGTTTTTCTTCCAACAATGTTGAACTGCTATTTGGAGTAATTTTCCTACGACACGGAACATGCGTCAACTTATGGCGCGCGTTATGGGACAGCCGAGGCGCACAGTTGATGCAGTAGAGCTAGTCTGTTATTATCACAGTTTCCGTGGGACAGTGATACCAGATACAAATGCATATCCTGTGCTAACTCTACTAAAGATACATTAACTAGTTCCAACGAAGCCTTGGAGTTCAAGAACAGCTAAGGACGCTGATAACTGCCGCGCGCTTTGGAGCAATGGAGCCAGTGGCGCGCAAAATTCTACCAGAGTAGATTCGATTTAGGAGTCTCCATACTCATGCATTCAGCTCACAATGTGGAATTAGTCTGTCTTCGTTTATTTCTTGTCGATGTTGTGACTTTACGCGACAGTTGCTGGAAAGATAACGTTTCTTTCTTTCTTGTGTTTTGCAGAGAACCCCAATCTCACACAAAGTCATCGAGAAAAGAAGACGGGATCGCATCAATCGCTGCCTAAACGAACTCGGAAAAACTGTACCAATGGCACTGGCCAAACAGGTATTGTGAAATTAAAGATATAACTAGAACAATTTCCAATATATCGGGGAAGATAACACAAGATAAATTAAATTCACCAAATTGCCTGTCAGTTACAATTTATAATGTCAGATTTGTTTGCATTTATTTTTGTAGAACTCTGGAAAACTGGAGAAGGCTGAAATCTTGGAGATGACGGTTCAGTATTTGCGAGCTCTCCACTCAGCAGATTTCCCTCGTGGAAGAGAAAAAGGCAAGTAGGCTCAAATATCACATCGGTTCTGCTAAGAATCTGAAGGCGTTCAGCGTGCACACTGATGGAAATCAATTTCTACTTTGCTTGAACTACAAAGTCCAGTTTTACGCAGACTTCCATGTTGCGTTTTGTCACCAGAGTTGTAATCGCTGCTTGGTTTGGTTTATTTCAGGTGAGCTACTGGCTGAATTTGCCAATTACTTCCACTACGGATACCACGAGTGCATGAAGAACTTGGTGCACTACCTGACCACGGAGGACAGAGCGGAAACCAAAGACATCAAGTACGCACGGATTCTCGCCTTCCTACAGTCCAAGTCCCGTGTGGTCACTGAGCCCGTGTTCGGCTCCGTGGGCTCGATGCCAGAGCCCTCTGACTACCTGAACCAGCTGCACTCCTCTCCGGAGCACCAAAGCCACAGCCCATCGGACTCCATGTACCAACAGAGTCCACCGGGACACTTCTCCTGGCACAGCTCCGCGCGCAGCCCGACCATCTCATACCCGGCTGTGCCTCTCTCTGCGCACACACAGCAGCATGGCGGATACTTGTCGCCGGTGCAGGGGCTCGATCACCATTATTTCAACTTCATAGGCCACACACACGCCAACGCGTTCAGTTTGCACAGCGCGCAACACGCCATGTAAATAGTTTGACCATGAGATGTTGTTATTTATACCGTAATCCTGTATATTTTGTGAATAAATACATTATTTCTCACTAAGATTCAACATAATTTGATATGATCCATAGCTCTGTTTTAAAGTGGTCCGAATGGAATTGTGCCAGTACACCTCTGAAAATTATTTTCAAGTTGTGTCCTTGTCAGGAGATGATGTAAAAAACACTCAAGTTTTCAACCACATCCTGGCTCAGCAAAGTCTTTCTGGAGGATGAAAATTTGTTTTTTAAAGATATACTTTTTAGAAGGATGCAGGAGGGAGAATTTAGACTCCCTTTAGTCCAACCATCTCCAAACTTAACCAAACCTTGGTTAACCAGAATCAGGCAATCCCCTGACTCAAAACTCTTGTTACATTCTAGATATAGGTTAACAACTATTTTAAACAAAGTTAAACAAAAGTAACTGTAATGCCTTGTGTCAAAAGTTGCATTTCAAAGGCTGCAGAGGAGAGCAACAGTCCCTTCAGAACTTTGGCCAAGTTTAGTCATTTCCATATATTTAGGCAAATGAGTAAAGCTATTCAGGAGGATTAAAGAGGTATACTATCTAGAGATCTACACCCACCCTGGTTAGAGGTTGGCACTTATTTACATGTATTAGCTGGGTTTTTTTTATTTTCAAAGACAAAAAAAACAGCAGAGCATAAACTGTTTTATGGCCTGAAAAAGAAGCTGATATCTGCATGCAAAAGGAAAGCAAAAGAAAGAGAGGCACTTTTTGCCTCAGACAAAGTAGGAACAGGCTTAGATCAAAAGAGATTTGATTTTGGCAAGCTGGTGTCCGCTATACGTGACCGAAGCGTCTCAATAAACTGCTTCCAGGCTCTGAAGGGAAAGGAGGAGAAGAGGGGGAAAACTCAATGTTTTTCTTGAACCAAAGCGCTCCATTGTGGTGCATCTGAAAGGAGAACAATCTCAGGGTGCTTGCGCTTCATCCTTGAGTGATTGCGAAGAAAAATAATCAACACCATGAAATCAAAGTTTCTATAAGAGGAGGGCAAGGAAACTTTCCTGCTTGATCCCTCGAGTGGATGCCAACCTGAATTCAAGGTGCATGTCTTATCTCTCACCTGTTGTTTAGGTCTCAGATACAGCACGGTGTGCAGGTGTACACCATCAGGTGGACAATGACATGTGTGACCAGTAAGGACAGATCCAAAAATAAGTTCTCAGTGGAGGGATGGATGACTGATTGATGGATAAGCCCACGTTAAACGCCTGGATGGCTGGATAAACCCACATTAACCAGCTCCTGACCAAAAAGACAAAAACAACAAGAGAGCAATAGAAAGAAGTAAAAGACACCGACCCCAGAGATGGAGAAGAGACAAAAAAATGAATAAAAAGGGCTTTTGAGACTGCCGTTGAATCTCGACAGCATCAATATTGGTTTAAATCCTGACTCCGAACAGGAAGAAAGACTCATGTTCAGCCACATGAGAAAGATTTAACTGCAGCACATAACATGAATAATAATAAATTGAGCAGGAATAAAAACAGACTCAGGCTCATTTATTGTCATGTAAAATGAGCCGCAGCAGTAAAGCTTTAGCTGGAGAATGTTTATCTTTCGCATTAATATCACATGCTGAACATTAACAATCCGGTCTTTATAAGAAATCATTGGAAAAGCACAGAAAATCAAACTCAGAAGTAAGTCTGATACTTTATACGTTAACTGTGATGTCAATGAAGTGTTACAAGTGTCTAAAGAAACACAAAATCGAAATACTTTTGTCATACTGTGTGAAGGTTCACGCTGATGCGAGTAAGTCCTGGATAAAGCATCCTGTGCATTGACTCCTTTTCTTTAAAGCAAAGTTTTCAGTATAACACATTTAAACTGATAGAAGTTAAGTGTGTAGATCAGTACACTCTACTGCTTTTGGTGAAAGTGAAATTAGCAAAGAAGAGAAACTCGAAAGTGACAACCTAAACACGTCAAGTGTTTTTTTAAGGTTACTCGTTCTTTTCCTGTTTGCCAGTCATTAAAGTGAAAAAGGACATCTAAGCATCAACACCACTATCAACTCAGAGGAAGTTTATATATAACCTCTGAGTTGATATTCTATTGTACTGTAGGATATCTATTATCTTATATGCAAACCAAATGTCTAGAAACATCTTCAAAAATGCAGAAAAACTTAAATAAATGCTTTGTTAATTTGTCTTTATTTCTAAGAAATAGACTATCAAAGGTTATTATTTTCACTGTACAAACCACAGTCATTGTCTTTGAATTTAGAATGCACAAATGGACATGGGATTTGGTGATGAGAATAAGGACATTTAAAAGAGGAGCAAGCTTACAACTTGTGTCATGTCATTGTTACTTTTAATGACACCTTTGAGTCTGGGAATTGAGGGTAGAAATTGTTTGAGCATTGCAATAAGAAGGCGTGTCCATTCTTGTTAAGTACAGTATTTTAGCACATCAACAGTCCAGGCTAGCTACTGATTGCTTCTGCCCTTGCATGATTTTCTAACAGGGGACTAATTAGGATTGTAGATAGTGTAACTTCTATCAATATCTGTCAAGTTAGGTTGCTGAAGTAACCAACATACTCCTCTGCTTAGATGTATCAGTGGGTGACAGGTGGAAAAAGACAAAAGTTCATAGAATATGTAAGTGATTCTGCTCTGAGAGACTGAATAAACAGTAAATTCATGGGTACATATGTGTGTCTGGTTTAAAGGGAGCAATGAGCACTTCAGAAGACTTTGCATTAGTTTAGACTTTTTATATCCGAGGACTTCTGAAAATTCTATCTCATAAACCTAAAAGGGAGTTAAGACGAATCAAATTGTCTTTCCCCTGCTCTCTTTATGATGTTATGTTCCTTTGGCAAAGTGTTTTCACATTTGATGTATTCATGATTTGCTTTCGATACTAACTTGAAAAGAATAGTTGTCCATAAAGTGAACAATACTAGCTTAGGTTATTTTCAGTTGTTTGTAGCGCTCGTTATGTTTTTTTCTTAGTGAAAATACTCACCTATGACATTTTGAATTACTTCTACTGGGAGACTATAAAAAATCCCATACTACGAAGAAGATCCAGACTATGTATAGTTATGGAATTTAAATGTCGAATCAGTTATTCATAAATGTATTTGTTATGTGTTTATGTGCATACCTGGTAGATGAGCTTCAGATCTACTTCTGCATATTTGCTATAATTTCACATTGTTTTCTAAATAAATGAAAGACTGCAACAGAAAAAAACGATCAAGTTAGGATCAGTTTGGTAAAGGAACTGAATAAAAGATATGAAATTATTTTAGAGGATTTATCCAAAACAACCAAACAGAAGAGAACTCACCTGGAAGGCCTGCACCAGTCTTTAGGGGATCTGATGGTTTTAGAGGCAAATGAAGCAACATGTTATGTACACTTCACATTAACTTATTCAATATTAAAAAACTGTCACAAGTCAAGCCTAAAAGCTTCAGAATCTCTCACTTTATTTTCATATGTCACACAGCAATATATATACACTGTAGCCTGATCATCTTTAACCTGGGGTCAGAAGCTGCATGTTAACAATTCAAGGGGAAAAGCTTTGAAAATTAATCTAATCAATCTGAAAGCCGCAAATAATTTGCCCCATGTATCATAAAAAAAAACAAATCCATTGAAATTAAAACAGGTAAAAATTTCACATAAAATGAAAAGATGAAAATTGAACCCATTTTTTTTTTAGACCGAGACTACAACATGTCTGGAGGCAGCAAGTTAAGTTAGAAGAAGAACTTGACCAAAAACTAAAATCCTTGGAGGAGCAAAAAGAGAAATCGAGACCAGTTGAATATACAGTGTCAATATAGAAACATGAATAAATGAGGCATAGTATATTTCTCTTATCTAACCCTCTCACAGTGCCATCCTAGACTGAGGAGCTGCTTTTTCTAAGGGGTGACAGAACAAAAAAAAAAAGTCCCAAATGCTGATTGTACTGATACGTGGCTGAAAGCTCCTGTTTGATCTCTACATCTGCATGAGCACTAAAGTCAGGCTTAGCTAAGCTTGTCAAAGTACACCAGCGAATCTCCTGCTGGTGAGTATTTGTGCGCACTCGGCATGTGTGAGAAGGCGGGTTACAGTCGTGCGCCCGGGAGCGAAGCCAGAGAGGTTCGCAAGCTGTGAGAAATCCAGCCGTCGGTGCTGGTTTGGTAATAAAAGTACCCCAGTGGCATCAGCCCTCTGCCAGCTCACCTCAGGATGGTCGTCTGATCTACTGCATGAAAAGGCAAGAAAAGACAAGAGGCAGAGGGCGAGGAGGGGGGGGGGGCAGGAAGGAGGCACAGAGAAAACGGGAGGAGAATGAGAGAAAACAGAAACAGTGTGAGAGAGGGAGTCTCTGAGAGAAGGGGGGGGGGGAGAAGGGATGAAGATCATTCCCACAGCAGATAGCACTATCTCACAGGGTTTAAAGGGCCCCTATTCTGTGCGCCCACCGCCCCCTCCCCCCTCCCCCCTTCCCCCTCCCTCCCCTCACCAATAATGCCAAAATTTGGCAGCCAACCCAGCACATGAGCAACAGTTTCCCATCAGAGAGAGGCAGCCATCCTACTGCCTTGGCACCAGCCATGTCTGAAGAATGACAGCCACTGTAGTACCGGAGGAGACATGAATGGAGTCTGTTGGGGGTAAAAACAACTCTTATCGATGCCCCTGATTGTCTAGGAGCACATCTAAGGGTTGAAAAGCAAGGAAAACCATAAAAACATTAGATTGTATGAGGCTTTTAGGTGCCTGTGACATTTTCTGTAAAAAAAAAGTGTCATGATTCCATTAACTGACTTTGAGCCTTGTCCTTGTGCAGGATGGTAAAATGTAATAGGCCAAACACATGGAGCATAAAATCTGTAAGTTGCTGGAGAATGTTTCTTCATGGTTGTTTCTGCCCCCCTGCCAAGGATGACAGCCTCACCTTTCTGCACTTGGCACCAAATCCCATGTGCTCACCAGCAATGCCATCAGATTATGCAAATCCATGGAGATGCTCTATTCATCACTACCACCATTTAGAGTGAAGATGTTGGAGCCAAAAATGAATAGAGTGATAAAAGAGGCAGTGTTTTAAAGGCGGGAGAGCAGAGCGGGGTCAAAGACGTCTCTGGCACAAATGGCAACGCGAAGAATACTGTACAAAATATCCCACTGTGGACCAACATTTCAGTCACGCCCTTCATTTTCTTGCTCTTTGTCCTTTTCTGTTGTCAATTAAAGTTCCTCTTGTGCACAGCTCAGTTAGTGCGAGCGCAGACAAACGGAGCATCACGGGGCAGCAGAGCAGCATGGGAACCGCCCAACAAGCGTGCAACAGCACATTATAGGAAAAGAGCTCAGAGTTAAAGAAACAAAAAAAAACACAACAAACATTGGCAAAACTCTTTGTTATTCATGGGAGAAAAAGAGCGAGCTTGTTAACTTGCACAATTAAGGCATCATTTGCCAAGGAAAAGCGCAGTGCTTTGTCTTTCGGGGACAAAAGGTTGCGAGCGTGCGTTAGGAGTTGGTGCTGAGCGCCTCTTGAGGCCGGGTTTGGTTATCGGGTGTGCCAACAAGAGACACTTTTGTCACGAGCACAGACAGTGTGACATCGGAAAGTGCTCGAGATAAATCAGATAATTTTGCATGGTGTTTACACAAAGAGCACCATACACTCCAGTTCCTGTGTGCGTCTGTAAAGAGGGCCGCATATAAAGGCAGGGCAAATATAACACCGTGTGAGTAATTTCAAAAGACATCTCCAATGGAGTGGCAGAACTTATAATTTAAGACCTTTTTGTTAAAGATTAATGGCATTATGTTTTACACAACTCAATAAATTATTCAAATGATAAAGAATCTGGTAAACTGCAGAAATACTGATAGAAATATTGACTCCGTGCTGCACTTCAGGCATTCAGTTTTTACAATGTTTCGACGGTAATGCTCTCATGGTAACTGATTCTTCAGTAATCACTGATGCCAGATGGACACCAACGCACAGTGAGATGCAGACCAGTCAAAGTTTCTAATGCAAGCTCATCAAACTGGTAACGTGTAATATTAAGGTCCTATTAACCATTTAACATCCTGCTTAACCATTTGGCAGAGCACATTTTTAGCTGTTCATACTTGGTTATGGGATAGGTTAGAGGAAGTGCACTTATCTAAACTAGCTCTGGCCTTATGATGATTTTCAAACGATCTAATATGTTTTTTATTAACATTTTACTGTAGCATTTTCTATGTTAGTAAGTGAATCACATGTGATTCCTCACAGATACTAATATGAGGGATCTGTTATGTCTTAAAATGCTCAAGCTTCACTTTCACATACAAACTGTTTTGGAACAAAGAAAAAAAACACTCTTTAAATTTTAGAAGTTTGTTGTGGTCCTCAGTCATTTTATGAACACTTTTTTAAATCAATTTTGTACCTGCTGGACCTAAACTTCTATTATATTTTTACATGGTGCATGGTGCTTCAAACACTGAAACTGACATTATAGCCTGTTAATAAACTCCTTAACGATAACTTATCCACCGTTTCTTGTCAAATGAAAGAGTTATAGTTTGTTTCTACTTTTTTCCCTCTGCACAGGCATCATACCCCTGTGCCCAGTGTCCAGCCTCAGTTGGACTCCACCCTGCGGACTGAATGAAGGGAGCCGTGACACTTGTGCTTGTGAGCCTGCATTCACGTGTGAGGCTTTCTTTAAGAAAGCCTTTAAGTTGTAACCAGGGCAGCTTCATTCCTGTCATAACATAACGCTTCAGTGGCACGAGGAGGGTATGAAAACTGACAATTTGAATCAGGAGAATGCAACGTGGGGCTCTTTTGGGAATGTGCGATGTAGTGTCACACACACACACACACACACTGCCTGAAGCACCTGACAAACTTGACGCCCCAGTCGACTCTTTACGGGACGAGAAAGAAAGAGTAAATAAAACCCAGAGCTCCTAATGTGCTCCCTGTGCGCTTGGCTGGACTCATGAGAGGCGAGATGGTCTTTTTGCCCTTTTGTCCAGCGAGGTGATGGACACTCCTCCGTATTGGTCTGACCGTGGGGGCCAGTGCAGGGCCAGAGGGGGTGGACCCTGGGGCTCAACGGGTCACCCTCTCAGGTCACTGTCAGTAACCAATCAGGAGAAAGGCTCAAAGCAGATATGAAAGTGGAAACAAAGTTATACTCGAACACCTCATCTCAAATGACAGTGTGTGATCAGTGTGGATGAGATAGAGCTACTAAAAATTTTTCAAGTGAATTTCCTTATGTAGCCATTGATAGAAAGAGAACTTGACACAGTTACCTACTGATTTCCCCACTGAGGATGTGAACTAACAGGGCCAGTTCTTAAAGAGCAGATCAATGCAGAAAGAACCTACGAGATCCTTCAGTCTTGGAAAGGCTTCAGCAGTTTGACTGGTGGTCATCTTGGCTGTGGCTGAAGCAGTCGGACCTCCGCTGACCTCACCGTGACCCTCCCAGCAGGGCGCCCATGTCCAACACAGAGAACATGATGCAGCACAACACACGACACACCAAGAAACAACAGCCACAAGTGTCACTCACCCTGCCTCACAAACTGAACTGACATAAGATGTGGTGGAAATATTTGCTTAATTTTTTTTCTACAGACTCATTTGCTGAATAATTTGTGTTCTTAAGTCATAGATTTTAAATAATGGGCTGATTACCGGATCATAGAGCAATTAATGCTACCACGATGTTTAAAAAGTGAACACAAACAAAAATTAAATCTATCTTTACATTCATCTTATGTTGTACATTTAAAGTAAATTAATTACCCCGATGGTAATTTAAAATGTATGATTGTTCTTTTTAAAAAAAGACGTCACAGACAAAATCATCATAAACTAACACGTTAGAAGAAGTCAAAGTTGAGAAATTCTTAATTTAGAATTTCTTAATTTTCTTTTTCTTTTCCCTGTTTCAAAAATGTCTGTTAAAAGCTAGTTCAGGGAAAAACAACAGTGATGGTAGAGGACCAGGGGGGATTAAATCACCCACAGAACAGGCCAACTTTTGTGAGGAGAAGACACCCACAGATAACTTTCTGAATGGTTGCTTACACTCTCCCTTTTCTCTCCCCATCCTGAGATAGGAGAGAAGAAAAAAAGGACTAACAAGATGCACATTTTGCACTGAAAACTGTTATTGTTCCCCTCCTAATCTGGCCCACCATCTGAGAGGAGGGCTGTGATAAAGAGAGCGTAGGGCTTTAATGGAAGGACGACAGCCAACTCAGAGACAGGGGAGGAGAGGGGAGGAGAGGGGAGGAGGGGGGAGGTGGTGGCTTTACGCAAGGGATCAGTTGGGAAGTGTAGAATGGATGCTTCTTTTTCGCTATGGGAGGAACTTTGTATTTGACTGTTGATTGTATCTGTCTTTCAGTGGCCTGATCCCCGTGGGTTGGGACAGGGAGATGCCTCTATATGTGTCTATACGTGTGTGTGTGTGCATGTGGGAGTAAGAAAAAGACTGATGGTGGGATCTACCCTTCTTCTTTCCTACAGCTGCAGCTCAGCGGATTAGCCGTCATCCACAAGGCAACATTACACAAGTAGCCTTTGAACAAAAGTCATGGGTACTATTAATGATATGGTAATCCGTAATGGAGCTACCTCCCAGTAGTGATTATACTGACATGGGAAGAATGTCCAAGAGTCCTGGACGCAACAACCCAAACAACACTGTGGCTATTGTTGACAGGCCTGGTCTGAGGCCTGCACCTACATCCACATCCCTTCCTTCTATACACACACACACACACACACACACTTGCACAAACTGCCCCCTGCTTTCTTGACACCCTTCCCTCCACCCCGATCGCCCAATGAATAAAAATGAAAACCCAAAAATGGATGGACAGAAAGAGAGGGAGGGACGGGGCGGGAGCGGAGCGAAGAAAAACAAAGTATCTTGGCCAGGATCAGCCAGGGATTTCTTCCTATGTGGTTCCCACACACTGACTGGACCTCCTCTGTCTCCCTACATGGTCCACCCTCTTTCCCAGTGGTCAGGGGAGGACCACACAAACACTGAATGATTTCACGATTTAATCTCGGACACTGGTGGAAAGGATGAGAGCTGAGTCAGTGCTTTTCTTTTATTCCTCGGATGCTACAAGCCACTGTGGTGGGTGTGTTCGGGTGGAGGCGGCGATGGGGGAGGGGGTGGGGTGGAGGCCACTGTTTGCTTGGGTAAATGTTCTCTGTTGGACAGACTGGGTCACAGCAGGGGTGTTTAACCCTAAAAATTTGTTTCTTTTTAGATACAATTACCAATTTCTCTATTCATTCCCCCTGCTAATCCTCTGTAATGTTGGTCCACTTTTGAAGGTGAGCACATGGATGGAAGCTCAGAGTGAACAAACCATTGCCAGTAGGCATATGGAATTAGAGACTTTAAGTAGTACTTTTTGATCATTTGCTTGTTCATATTGATCTGTTTGTGACTGTAAAAAAAAACACTGGGATTAAGTCAGCTGCACATGACTGAACTAAATCATGAACAAACTAAATAAGTATTTGGTGTTTGTGTTTGCTTCATATTTTAAATGAATCTATTAGATTTTCAAGAAATCCAGCGTTTTTTACTGGAATCATTTAGAAAAAAAAAAGATTATTGTTAAAGGTATGAAGCTGTACAAAATAAGATATTTTCTGAAGACGTAAAATACAAATCTGTGTAAAAACTTCCTGATGCAAAGGCTAAAGTTTGAAAACGAGATGCAGGGGAGCGAGGAGGCTGTTGCTGTCTCACGAGAGATTTCTAGGTTTAAATCTCAGACATGGTCGTTTTGTCTCTGTTGTTCCTGTGAGGGATAGCGCCCATACCGCAGCATGCGATAGTCGGGATAAACTTCAGAAGCCCTGAATAGGTTAAAAGAGACTGAAAATAATTTGAGTTTAATTCCTGGTTTAAAATTGATGCGAAAAATTATCGATTTAGCACTCTTGTAGATGTCTGCATGAACACCTGGACAGATATGAATTCAAATTTACACTATAAGCCGTTGGAAAAAAAAGAACCACCTGCTGAATTGCACCTAAATGATAAATGAGTCCTTGTTCGTTCATACGTGTGTGCTTGTATGTTGTGTTAAAATATTCATCCTTTTTTCATGACACACAGTGACATACTGTAGACAATACAAAAGTAAAATGATGTATAGAAAATGTAACAGAGATTATGAGATGTCTGCCTGTAATAACTCACAATGTCAGTGTGATTTTCACAGAGTGAGTCCTTTTAGCCATATTGCCAATTTTGAATGGGCGTTTTCTCTGTGTTGGTGACCTGGTTAGTTCTTCATTCCCATACAGATAGCTGGAGGAAGTCTGCTGGGATTGATGAATCCAAGCTAATAAAACTTGCATTTACTGCAACAACACACAGGCTTGTCAAACTAATTTTTTAGACACTGTGGCAAACACATCCAATTTTTCTACCTGCAACATGTGTGGATGTTGAGGAGAATCTATACCTGACAGATTTCTTTGTTGAGAAGAAGAAAGTCATTCAGTTATGCCTGTAACCCCTGCATTTCAAAAAGTTATGTACTGAGTCAGTACATAACTAAAGTATTACTGACTGTTTTTCTGTGAGACACTATGTTAATTGATAAAGGCTTATACAATAGGCCTTATCAAGAAAATAAATAATTACATTGTATCTATTATGATGAACATATTTCCCTAGTATTTTTCACAGTTTTGAGTATTACATTTAACAATATGCTGAGAAAAAAGGATTCAAAACTGCATGAGTTTTAAGCCACATTTTTTAAAATAATTCTTAGTGTTTCGTTTCAAGGAGGCGGGCTAACTCGTCCTATATTCACAAATAACATTTAAAATGCCACTTCTTAACCATTAGCCTGCCTCTGGATCTGTGCTCTTTGTAACAACTCTGTCCTTGCTTGACTGATATGTCAAAGTTGAGGACACGACGGAAAGGAGAGAATGAAAATACCACACAGGCGCTGACACAGGGATCAATCCGATTGGAATGATTTAGCATTTCTGCTTCTTGAATAAAAATGAGTGCGCTAGACGGTGGAGCAGTTTGATTAGTGGGATCCTTAAGTCCTTCGAAGCCTTCAAGGCTTTTCTCTCTTCTCTTACTGCAAGAAGAAAAGTCCTCTTTCTCTCTTTTCAGAGGTCCCTTGGTACCCCTGCCTTTTCCTCACTGTTGGTATTACAAAATCCCCTTTCAAAACAACCCTTGTCACCTGTCAGCTAAGCTAGGCTGCCTTGCAAGGTCTTTATCCTCAGCACATAAACTCACAAATACGTGGAGGCTGACTCCCAGCCCCCACCCCCATTAATGCACATATCCCCTACATTCATACAGATACATAGACACAATTGCAAATCCTAACCGCACACACACACGCCCACCCACTCACCCATGCTCACACACTAAAACCACATGTCTGAGAGCTGTTACTATAGCAGTTTAAAATTCATTACCCTGTTCTCTTTAACCAGTTCCACATTGGGATGGACGTCTTTCAGTTGTGCTTCTTCTCTCTGCAGTCAGGCCCCTGGCTGGAGATGCAAAAAACTTTGCAGAACAGACGCGTCTCGGGTCAAATGTGCTAACTCCACAACACGAAAGAGCCATTTGCTATAAAATACTATAATTCTATTCAAATTACCCCCTTGGTGATGCAACTTCCAAGGTACGATAACGTTTTTTTTAGTTTTAAAGAAATAGCATTAATTGGATTGTTACCATGGTCGCTAACGTATTTGATTGTACTGTGATTTTATCTATTCTTTTTCCTCTTTGATTAATCAATCGAATGTCTCAGTGGTTAGCCAGAATACTTAATACGTTAAATATGGGGCGCAAACCAAATAATGACCATGAAATATAGATGAGGGAGACATGAATAATCAAAACATGTATGCGTTAAGCAGGTCAACATCATGTGACTTTTACTTATATGAAATAGATGTCCAATCTTTAAAGGTAAAGTCAGTTATCTTGATTGTGTAAGTTGTTCAGCATTGCAATTTTTAGCAACTGACATCAAGAGACATAAATGTATAACCACAGTAGTGTGTTTTCACGTGACTTTGCATTGCTATTATCATTCATCTCATTTTTATTTTGAAACTGAGAGTGAGTCGGTTGTTTAGTTTATGTTTAGATGTGAAGATGTGCTGTTGCTCCTTCTCATTATTGGTGGATGTACGCATTCAAACACTGCAAAGCTGTATAATTTAATTAGTAACAATATTTTTCATATTAGCAGTTACAACACAACCCTGACTTTATAAGAGTGGTCTTGATAAAGAGCCAAAGAAGAGCAACTTTTTTATCAACTTTATTACAACCTTCAACCCCTGACTTTTGAGTTGTAAGTAAAAAAAAAAAAAAGCTATACAATTACTTATCTAATTATTCATCTGGGGGGGGGTTAATCCAGTCACTAGGTGAATGTGACTAGGCCCACAATGTCCTGTTATTTGCAACTCACTGTGCTAATGTGTGATGTTCCAGAGAATTCTGTCATGTAACTTTGTTACAAAATTACTTCGATTTGGGGTTGAAAATTTAAAATAATCTCCTTCAGGGTATGGTTTGTATTTTTTGGGGATAAAATTAAGCAACTTGTAAGTATGTTTTACCGCAATACTGTCCCAGTCCGGCATGAGGTCAACAAACCTTTCTGTTATAGAGCGGTTAAAGCTTGAGCAGCAGCTGTACAAACCTGAGCTTAAGGCCCGAGTTCCAGGGCAAAGGGGTGTTTGACTAATTCAAAGCAGAGGGTGGTCATCCGGTCCGGTCACTCAGTCGAAGGTGCAGCCCGCTCCGGCGAGCAGTAGCTCATTAACCCCACTGACAGGAGCTCCGGACACTGAGGAGCACCACCCCACATAAGAGGGTTAAGAGGTCAATCAGTCCTCTCTCTGACCATCGAATCAAGATGGACGCGCAAGCAGTGACTTATCCTGCAATCAAAGGGTCAATGATGCACTGTCAGACCCAGTGAAATACACACATACGCACACACAGCAACTCATATGAAAACAAATTGATTTATCAAAGGTATTAAGGTCTTGTTCAACTAATCTACTTTAGAGGTTTTCCTACAGACTGAAATCCAGTTTCAGTAATATGAAGACTATGGACTGTGGTGACAGTTAGCGGGATTTTGCATTTAAAATATTCATGAAGTATAAATCTATGCAAGATTTTAAAAGATGACAGACAAAACAAACATGACATTTAAAAAAAATCTTCTGACAAAATGTAATTCCTGCACATTATCTTAAACAAAGTTTTCTGCTTTCATGACATTTTCTGAGAATTCTGCTAAAAAATGAGTTTAAAAAAACTTCTCCTTCAAGAAAACATACAGTTTTTCAGTAGCTATTGGTCACCCATGGCTCTCTGGGGTCATCTTATATTGAATCTGAATCCGATTGGCATGATTTTTACAAGATAAAGCTATAAACTATTTGAGCTTACTACTGAAAGAAATTGTCACTGGCTTCAGCATCTTTGAGCGTCTTTAGATTAAGTAATCATTCTGCATCACGTTTTCTGAATTGATAAGAGGATGGGAATAAAAGCTGTTTTCTCCACACAAAAAGAAAGGCTCTCTACACATAATGTTGACAAAACTGCTCCATTTAAACTCATAAAAGTAACCTCTTACAATAAAGCATTTATAACTTAAACGTAACAATCAGTGTGTCAAAGCTGTCCCACCTACACACTAAATTCAGATGAGAACAATTCCGAGGTAAAATGACCCTACTAATTTGAGACTCAAGCCCAAAAAGAGGGTTCAGAATTTGCCTGAATCTGCCTTTCAAGAGACAGTTGTCGTTTTAACAGCGAAGAAGAATGAATGAATGTAGTTCACTCAGTTCCGTGAGAAGGACCATCATCTCAAGAGCACTACAAGTATATCATTAGTTTGAAATGATTATCTTACCACTTGGCCGAGTGGGATTCTTTTACGAAGGATAAAAGGTAAATACTTCTATTTAAGACTTTTAAGAAGTTAAGGGCAGAATAGGTTAAATATAACAGAAAAGACTATTTAATGTATAGACATTTGAATATGGGAATGTACATTTCCGAGGCCAGATTTACACTCGTTATTTCAACAAATGTATTATGTTAATTGGGATATTACACCAATCTGCTTTATTTGTATAAAGTTTTTTTCATATCATACAGAATGATATACTGTTAGAACTAATGAAAAATCATTAGTATGTTTAAAATTCTCTCGAAGTAATAGAAAGAAGAAGAACAAAAACAAGCACAAGAGGAACAAAAAGATGGAGCAAAAAAGAGTAAATCCTTTTTCTATTTATTCACCCGCACAAGCTCCCTCTCACACAGACTCAAAGTGATCTTGTTAGTGCTCTTTCTGCACTGCAGCTTCACTAAATCCTAAAAAAATGGACTGAGAACAAAGTTTACTAATGCCTAATTTATCCAATTTAGAGAAGATAATCTGTTAAACAGCTGCCCACACTGCTGCTTAACATTCTCAACTTCACAGCTGTAGTATAAACAGCGTGACCCGGGTGAACCCTGGGGACCGACAAATCTCAGCAACAAAAGCTACAGCCTTTTATTGTAAGTTACTGGAAATACTGTCATTACAGTCATATTTCAAATGTCTGCATTCAGAGGAATGACTTGTTTGAACTATTTAATTATTTAATTGGATGGATTAGTTAAAGGAATTGCTTCCAGTTCTTTATTTTAAAAATGGTTGTATAAGCTATCAAAAGATGTTTAATAGCTATTTTAATATTCTAATATTTTTTGGTATGAGTCATGCTTTGTTGTTAGTCTTTTTGGAATTAAAGATCTGGTAAAGAACTGGTGACTTTTAAGTGTCAGCATTTAAAACCTTAGGAAACACTTTCTTTTGAATATGAATATTTCCAATAGTTTTAATCTCATGCATTTTAGGTTGGACAGTAATTCAGAATAAAATGATACGTCTTTGCCTGCTACAGTTGTTAATTTAAGGACTGTCAGTGCCTTTTCGAGGGTGTTCACTTATTTAAGAGCAAATAAGCTGCTGTGAGGGACATTTCAACATAATGTGCTGGTAAAATGTTATGTGCTGGAAGTGTGTCACGCAAATGTATTGGTGACACTTTACAAATGCATATTCATTGATGCGAACAAAGCAAATGAACAGCTGCAGTTAGTCCACATGTTTCAGTCATGTTCACGTCTATAAATGTCCCCGGGCAGTTACATCTGCTGTCCACTGCTGGGCTCTTGAGCCATCTGCATTTATGACACAATAAGTCCAAGAGTCATTACTTCTCAGCTCCTAACTCCTGATTGGATCTGTTACTTTAAACACTCGGGCTGGTCTTTCCTCAGCTACCGGCCCCATTCTCCCACTCTTAACACCCCACTCTTCTTTCTCATGAACCCCCTTTCTTCATCCGCACCAGTGTCTCTCACCCCTGCGCCCCCTCTCCCGCCATGTCCATCCCTTCGTCCCCCACCGATTGTGTGTCCACAGGTCTCCCTGATTGGTCATGGGGATTTCTCCTTCTTTTTTTTTGTACTTGTGTGTGTGTATGTGTGTTGCTCTGCCCTTGGTGCTGCCCTGACTGTAGGTGTGAAACGTCAGTCACAAAATTATTCAATCTCTGTCTCTTTCCTCTGAATCATTCTGTGCAACACTCAGCCTTAAATACTGTATATATAAAAGCAAACCATTTTGCATCTTGTTCCAATCAGATTTGGATAATCCTTGCTGCAAATATAAATTGCTTGGAGTTTTAGGAATAAATGTTACATATGACCCAGGTATACTAACTGTCTTTAACCAGACCACTTTAACTAGTCTGCCCAAGTGGTTCATAAGGCAGACGCAGATGCTTCAGAATGCTGCTGTTATGAAGCCATTGCCAAGAAATTAAATCATATCGCTACTCTGGTGGCCTGTTAACCAGAGAGGTCTCTTTTCCTTCACATGGGCATGCTGAAATATTTGCAGTAGATTCTGTTTTTGTTCTCAACGTTTAACTTTGAGTTTTTAGGCACCGCACGTGGCTGGGAACCCCAGCTTTTCTTTTCAAAATCGAATTTAGTTTTAATGCATTTAGTCAAGCATTATCGATCTTCTTGTTTTTGATTGTGTGTGTGGTTCAGTTAATAAATTTGGCTGAAGTTAAAACTTATGATTAATGGGTAGCATTGGAGTTAACATTTGGACCAAATAATAATTATTATAATAATAATTTCAGGTTAAATGAGGATTTTGCGATTCATGACAATATGATTGTCAGTATTATCATGCATTTTCATATATATAGTATATATATATATATATATATATATATATATATATATATATATATATATATTATATATACATATATTATATGTAAAAGATAGATTAACAGGTTTTCAAAGCCAGGATTATATCATAGCATTATAAAGCTGATGTCTTCAAGTCAGAAGAAAGCATTTGTCCCATGCTGGTGGAGTCCCACTTTAATATTAGCAGTTTTAACCCTGTCTGACATTCATAATCTCCATTATTCCTGAGCTCCTGCTTGTCTGACACAGACGGTGGGGATCTGAGTGGTAAAAAGATGCACGTCACACTCACTTGTTAATAGATCAAATCAGCAACTGTATTAGTGTACGAGTGGTCCGTAACCGCCGTGTGTAACGGTCGTGTGTATGTGTGTGTGCCGGGGGGGGCGGCAAACTGTCTGACACCTGCAGCTCTTCAAACTCAAAATGCAAATCCAATCTCACCCCAACCGCACCATGACCCCTCCCTCTAAAATCCGGGGTTACCGAGCAACGACTTTTGTAAATCAAGATTAGATTTAGATAATAATAGAAAAACAGGCAGCACAAACCAGAACATTCTCTTATTTTTCTCTAAATAATATAATGAGGGCAAGATCTCAAACATAATGTAGACAAATTCAGAATTTTTTAAATCTACATTCTGTAACAAAAAAAAACGGATAAAAATGTAAAGTAATTACAGACAGTATTCCCTCTTTCTAACAATAAGATTTAACTCGATCTGTACACAGTAAAGCAAAATGTGACAACTCATAACCAAGGGACCAGAAAAAGCTAAAGAAAACTTGACTTACAGTAAACACATTTTCAGGAGATCTATGTGTTCAAAACTGATAGTTATGACTTTTTCATCCCAAAAGCAGGTGCAGGCACTAAAGTTAAAGCTGCGATCCATTCTTAACCAGTTCCATGGTGGCAGCGTCTGACCTTTGGCCTCGCTGGTGGGATCTGCTAAAGAGTGCTTCCCCGAGGAAAACAAGTAAAGTGGTGCATTCATTTTATTGTTGTGAGCGAAGTAAGTGAGAAAGAGAACACCTGTTTTATTGGACGCCACATTTGCTCTCTGGGGAGGTCAGTGATGCTCCTGATCACAGCCCAGCTCTCTAGTGCCACCCACTGCATGTTGTGGTCAGAGCAACAACACCACACGCAGAGGGACACCTCGCCAACAGGCAAGCACTTAATCCAAGATTGTAAGCAAATGCCAGATAAAACAGAACAGATTTTCAGGCTTTTTCATGCAGTAAAGTTAAATCTTGTTTGATTTACTTTTTGGTAGATTAATCAAAACACAGGCAGCCTCATCTTATGATTTACATATATACACTTAAAGGTTTCATTTGTATGCTCGTTACCTTAATATTAATTTAATAAGAGGAAATAAAGTCACGTTACTTCAGAAGTATTTGAAGTGTCCAGAAGGAGAAAGTTTGACAGTCTGACCCTACCAATGAATCTCCAGCTTGTTTGCAGTGAAGGAGCGCCGCCAAGTGGTCAATAGGAGGTTGGTCACAGCACTGAACGGACTTTTTATTTAGCACATTCTCTTCACCAGTTTGGAAAAAATCTATTTTTGAACTATTAATAAACAAAACCTTTTTAAAGCAATCGCTTATTAGAATTCATGTTATAAATATGATGTTTTTTCTGTTTTTCATTTGATGTTATCCCAAGCAGAGCGTTTTATTGACCTTCAGGAGCATCAGGAATCAGTTGGGGCTTTAATCTGCATGAGGTGACGTACAGCGTCACCCGAGTTCTCAATAATACGTTTTAATCGGTTTTACCTGCACAAAACTTGACTAAGTGACGACTTCCTTAATAACTGGTTAAAAAAAATAAAATCAATTTAAAAAATGTTTATGCGCAGGCGGATGAGTATCAAACTTAGATAGATAGATAGATAGATAGATAGATAGATAGATAGATAGATAG